>JAUJYZ010000488.1:40000-191195 GCA_033675265.1 Actinostola sp. cb2023
AAACGTTAATAACTGAATACTGCATAGTAAATAGTGCATTCCAAGACCAAAGGGCATTGTGGGCCTCGTTATTTTGAAATACGAAGTAAATATACAGCGATGTGTTCGCCATAGGGAGCTAGTATATTGTTTCTGATGGAATACACACACAAAAAAAAAAATTGTATTATATTATTATATTATAATATTACATTATTAGCTGTGTTCACACTAAGCCCCAAGTAGACCGTAAGTAAGATACGTTCGTAAGTTATACTTGAAGTCATGGATAGTTACTTTGTCAGATAAGCGTTCACTCTGACTTCATAAGTAGTACTTAGAAGTAATCACCTGTCAATCAAAGGATGGGGAAAAATAATTTATTCACACGAACGTCGCCCGTGCTCAGTGAATTAGTTGAATTGTGTAATCACAAGTGTCTTGAATGTTTTTTTCAAAATGCGACCTAGAAATCTGCAGATCATTTCCCTGCTGTTGTTGTTAAGTCAAATCCTAATGCGTCAGCAGTCTTTGATGCTTCAGAGAATGCATTTCTTCGTTCTAATGGAGGAGGCCTTGCAAAGGAGACAGCGCAATCGACGAATGCTTCTGTTGTTGTGCTGTAGAAGACGGAGGCGAATTTTATTTAACCAGATCGGCCAAGGTAGAAGAGCTTGGGCTTGGCCCAGACCACAAAATTGGTTTCGCCATCTAGTTGCAAACCCGGCACTAGACACTCTTTGGAAAGAGCATTTTCGCGTAACCAGACCTACCTTCGAATATATTTGTGATCTAGTCAGGCCATATGTAGAAAAGCAACATACACGTATGCGAGCACCGGTAAGCGTAGAAGAGAGAGTTGGCCTGGGATTGTGGCGTTTGGCCACAGGAAACACCTACAGAAGCTGTGGAATGCAGTTTGGCTTAGGAAAATCAACGGCAAAGACCATTTGTAAAGAGTTTGAAGACACTCTAGTTGTCCACTATAAAAACCGCTTGATGGTATTTCCTGTAACAAGACAGGAAATCCAAGACAAAATGGACGGATTTGAAGAAAAATACGGTATACCCCAAGTTGTCGGGGCTGTAGATGGGTCCCATATAGAAATAAATGCTCCTCCTGAAAATCACGAAGACTACTTTAATCGAAAACAGTATTACAGTGTTAATCTGCAGGGAATTGTTGACAAAGACTTGAAATTTATTCACGTGTCTTGTGGCTATCCCGGTTCTATTCATGATTCAAGAGTGTTGAGGTTAAGCGGTCTATATGATTTAGCCGAGAACCAACAAATACTTTCTGGCCCAACAAGAGACATCAATGGTGTAGAAGTAGGTCCCGTTCTTGCTGCAGATAGTGCATACAGCCTGAGACCATGGCTATTGAAACCATACTCACAAAGGAGACACTTGACACCCGAAGCAACAAAGTTTAATAAAAAGTTTAGTGCTCTTCGGTGCGTGGTGGAGAACGCATTTGGTGTGCTGAAGACTCGATGGAGGATCGTTTTAAAAAAAATTGAGCAGCATCTACCAAGTATGAAGAGGAGTGTACTCGCAGCTTGTGTTCTGCACAACATCTGCATTGAAAGAGGGGACCTTTTTGATGCAGATGATGGCAGTGACAATGATGATGATAGCTCAGATGATGGTGGCGGAGGGTTGGAAACCGGTGATGATATTCGCGACGCAATGAAACAGTATATATGGGACAATTTGTAAATTAGAAAGAGATAGAGGAGAGTATGAATGAATGGGAGAGATAATGAATGGAAGAGAGCTAGAGAAAGAGACTGGATGAATGAATGAGACAGAAATAACGATTGAGATAATTTTGACACAACATGATATTTTATATATAACGTTATTAGGGATTATCATCGCTCATTTCTTGCATATAGGCCTATATATCACATGTTCATTCTGTAATAATTGAGTTAATAATTGTAACATTTGCAATAATTTCACATTTAAGTAACAAAACACAAGGTATGATTTCATTAAGAAATAAACAAGTTATTTTTCTAAGTGAACATTCAGTTTTCTGTCATGCTATTCCTTCTCTCTTACTTCTCTTTTCTTTACTTTGACAGAAGGTCTTTAAATATGTCCTTAAAGCCTGAAAGTATATCGTTAGTTTGCTGCATTTACTGCCTCTGACTTTCTTGTAAAACCTCCATAGAACGCTCAAATCTAGAGTTTTCTTGCTCCATACTTTTGCTCCACAGCTCTGTGAAACTTTCCCACTCCTCACTACCAGCACCACCAGCATTTTCCCGCTTTTTCTTCCCGCCTTTTTTTCCAGCCGCGCCTGATTTCTCATTCATTCTGCGTTTATCTGGTTTCTTTTTGCCACTGGCGCTGGACGATGTGTCACTTGAATCATCTGTTACGAATGAATTTGGAGTTGCAGGAGATGCGCTAGATTGGGTAGAATCGTCAGCATCAAACACTGATGTTGACTCGATCGACATTTTATCGATGTCAATAGAATCTCTGTGACCCATCACATCATCAAAATGGTCAAACAATGGGAAATCCTCCTTTAGTTTCTTCATGCCTTCTTCTCCAGTGCTTTGTGCACGTAGCTTAACTTGCTTGTATTTGCAATTGTACTCCAATTTCTGGATGCGCTTTTTGACTTCCGGTAGGGTTCTCGTAGTATCGACCCAGCGGGTCCTGTACAGCTCATAGATTGTGTTCCAAATCTTTGTTTTTTCTTTGTTTGAGGCACTTCTCAGTCGGTCGTATTTTGGTCCCCAGGGGCCGGTTGCATAAAACTTACGAGTCTACTTAAGTGTACTCTTAATTTAAGACTGTTGCAAAGAATGAGTTAATTGCTCACTTAAGAGTTTCACTTAAGTATTGGATCTTACGATTATCGTAAGTGACCACTTAAGTGCTGTTTATGCAACGACATATACGGGTGTTGCACAAACGCATTGCGCCCATATCTTAAGTGCACAAGTTGTCCGTAAATTTACGGGAGCCCTAGAGGTCCCGTAAAACTAAGTGCGTCATGGAAAATTTTACTTTCAGTTTAAAATTTCCTTCAATATTTTTAATTTATAAACATATCATAGGCTTGTATTGTAAGTGTGTTTATTTGGACTAATTTTGATATATATTTTCAGGAAAGAGTATTGTGCTATTTAGCGCTATTTTGCAGCATACATCTATGCACATTTTATGTAAAGAAGATTCGACAAGCAAAGTTTGTCATTTATAGGTTTTATTTTTCCTGGCGCTAGAATAGTTTAGATGGAGAACAGTCAGATGGTCACGAAGCCTTAGAAACGACGAGTGAGCAGTTCAACTCAGAGCAAGATATTAGTTGGGAGGACAATGTGCCACAACAACCAAAGAAAGAAGAAAAGAAAAGTCCACAGGCGACACCACAATCATAAGTAATCTGTACGAACAACAGTTGAAAGAGGAACATGAGATTAAAATGCGAATATTAAGAAAGAAAGAACAATTGCTAGACCTACAAATTACAATTGCAAAAGACGAACTCGCACAAATAACTAAATAGATATATATATAAATGTGCTCATTTTACTTTCCTTCATTTCATCAAGTAATCCGTTTACATTTTTGTACAATCGATGTTATTCATTTTTGAAAGCTTTTTGATTTATTAGCTTCTATAGGTTTTGTTAATTATACATTTCTGTAATCAAATTCTATGCGTTCTACGAATTAAAAATATTTATGCTCAACCAAGCACTTAAGTGTCGCCGTAAATTCACTCTTAAGTAATTCACTTACGAATGTGTTAAGTAAGCTTCTTGCAACACGATTTAGGAAACCCGTAGCACAATCTTAAGTGCCTCACTTAAGTGAATACTTAAGTACAGGTTTTATGCAACCGGCCCCAGGCCTCGAATAATTCCAAGGTTTCTGGTTTGCTCCAGCCAGCAGCCTTTGCTTTTTTTGTGGGCTGTTCGCTTGGCCGGGTCTTCGCGGAATTCGAAGCAGAACTCGAACCAGGCGAAGTCCTTCGCTGTGACCCGCCAACCGGCTGGCTGTTTTGAGGTGGATTTCCTGATGTTGGAAACGATAGACACCCTGCACTGGCTGCAGCATCGTACGGAGTGGGTTGTAGCGGTTGTAGCGGTTGCCGACTGTTGTGAGTGTTCGCAGCATTTAGCCGCAGATTCACGTTGTTTCTGTATGTAGAGAAAATCACGTGGATTCATTTACCAAGCTAAAAATGATTTGTACCGATTATTACCGGCGAAATTCGAACGAATAAAGCACAAATACTTACACTAAATTATAGTCATACTCGTCGTGTCCGTCATATGGCAGGCCTTCCTGATAATTGA
Organism: Actinostola sp. cb2023; assembly: GCA_033675265.1. Taxonomy (NCBI): domain Eukaryota; kingdom Metazoa; phylum Cnidaria; class Anthozoa; order Actiniaria; family Actinostolidae; genus Actinostola; species Actinostola sp. cb2023. The sequence goes on from JAUJYZ010000488.1 coordinate 44,311, forward strand.
ACTGATTTGCTCGCCACATATCTGTTCAAGCTATAGAACTCAGTCAACGGGAGCGGTGAAAGCAACTAAAACGAGCTTCGCACAAAGTAGCATAAATTAATTACGAAATGGACGATGTGATTGACATTTTTTGTGTTAGACGATCTAAAGTAGGACCGTAAGTGTGGTTGAAACCGTCTTGGACTCCTACTTCGGTATCTTTGAAGTGCAGACGTATCCATAACTACAAAGAATGTTACTTTTAAGTAAAAAAGTCAACAAAATCCTGTTCACACTGAAAGTAAGACTAAAGTATACTTAAGGCCTACTTTAGAGGTCTAGTGTGAACACGGCTATTATTATTTATATCACTTTAGACAATATTACACGAGTCACAAAATGCATTTCGGTCTTGGAATACACTATTTAGAATTATCAACGTTTTTTGAAATAGCTGTATACACTGATAATGCAGCTTTTGTATAAATTATAAAATTACATATTTTTCAGGCTAGTCACTAGGCCTTCTCTTTCGCTTTCTCGTAACATCAAATATAACTGTCCCTGTTCTCTGGCGCTGACGAGCATACCTATCCTCAGGTTTCGCGCTTTACGAACGCCCTGGACTAGGCGACTTGCATGATGACGTTGTTTTACTACAATACCAGAATGCATTGGGAATTGTATTTCTTATTCAGATTTTAATTTTATTCCCTCATGAGAAAAGTAAGACAGTTGGTGCTAATTATCTAACCAAAAAAATGGGCAAAGCATTCTGGTACTTGTAGTATATGACGCCATCATGCAAGTCGCCTATTATGCTGGAGGTTTACCAAAGTTTGTCCAGACGTGACGCAGACTACCGTAATCTTGGCGTGACAGTATATTTTAGAGTCGTTTTCGTATGAGTGGGAAGTAGTCACGGTGCGGTTCGTGCCGTACGGTGACCATACCATGTCTAAGCATTCTGATTGGCTTATCGATAATTTTGCACGCTGTGGTTGAATAGCATGTCTTCGAATCTGTACCATGACAATAACGTACAATAGGTTTCCCACTCATACGATATCACGTTTTGACGTATCATTCATCACAATGCTACAAATTACATCCTCATATCAGACCTCCCCATATAGAAAATGTGAATGCCGTTTTTTTAACAGTATGCTATTAACTATTATTAAGTAGAATATATATTTAAAAACGTTATTTATAAATGATTATTTTTGGGTTCTGGAGATTACATTATGGGGAATGTTGTTTCACGCAGTAGCGACATGGATTGAAATGTGCAATAATAATAACAAGACGCTCAATGAGCGTACACTCGGGCTTATGACAAGGACAATGTCAGTTGCGTGAGGAGGGACCTGACAATGACTGACAGTTGCGTGACGAGGGAGACTATGTATATATGTGTCGGTGAGCATAGATAAAAATATCCGAATCGTATTTCCGTAGCACGTACTTGGAACGTCCAGTTGAGGTTCGTATTCATGGTCAGACGGTTCTGATAACGTCTTTGGTTTCTTCGTTATCGCAGAGGAATTAAAGTCAAACTTCGTATCTTTGAAACATCCAGTTGATTCAGACTACGGTATGATGTGACAAAGCTCGACCAATCTGCTGTCTCTGCCTATACATTGAAATATCTTGTTCGATTTATCTCGAAATCGATATCAGAAAGGAATTATCGATTAAAAATCAAAAGCTGCTTCTGTTAGATTTAAGATGTGACCTCAAGTGACCTCAAATACGTTTAAAGACGTACGACAGCGTACCTTGAAGAGTCGGAGATCTTTATCTATGAGTCACCGACACAAATATAGTCTCCCTCGTCACTGAGCGTCTTCTTCTGTAATATATCCCTAAAATCTAAGGACATTTTGATTTCTATTGTATTTTTGCCGTTCACTGACCTGTTTTGAGCGTGGAAATTCTGTTCTAAATAGCGCTACGCTGCGGTTCTAAAATTAGGTCGCGAAAGAGATGTATGACTCACACAAGGATCACACAACTGTAATCGTACTGAATTTTTCAAACGTGGAATAAAATAAACATCCATCGTGATTACTGAAAATAACTCGACTGGTTCGATTGTTTGCATGACTTCTGTACATATAGCTTTCTGTCAATAGATGTAGTTACATCGCTGGTCGTGAGTTTCAGAACAAGGATCACAATGCAACTGTAATCGTACTGAATTTTTCAAACGTGGAATAAAATAAACATCCATCGTGAGTTACTGAAAACTGAACTCGACTGGCTCGATTGTTTGCATGACTTCTGAACATATAGCTTTCTGTCAATAGATGTAGTTACATCGCTGGTCGTGAGTTTAATTATAACTAGAATCCTGACCTTTAATAGCTTGAAGATCTACAGCTGCTTTCAAAACTAAGATTCAAATCTACTTGAGTCCTGTGTGTCGTTTGTTTTCGCAATTCCCTTATCTGCTGAGTAATCTTGAAACTCGATACGATTAAATACGTCGCATACTTTCTTCATTCTTTGACCAAACAAAACTACTAAAACCAAAGAAAGCCCATTTTATAACTCGGGCTTCCTTCGGAAGGGCCCGAGTAATACTACTACTACTACTACTACTACTACTACTAATACTACTACAACTACTACTACTGCTACTGCTACTACTACTACTACTACTACTACTACTACTACTACTACTACTACTACTACTACTACTACTACTGTTGCTACTACTACTACTACTACACTACTACTACTACTACTACTACTACCACCACCACTACTACTACTACTACTACTACTACTACTACTACTACTACTACTACTACTACTACTACTACTACTACTACTACTACTACTACTACTACTACTACTACTACTAATAATAATAATAATAATAATAAGTGACATTTATATAGCGCTAATTCCATAAAGTCCATTAGCGCTTTACAAGTAATAATAATTACTGAAATAAAATAAAATTTATATATATAATATTAATAATAATTAATATTTCTAGCTACACAATTATTCCTAATGATATGCTAAATATATTATTATCATCATGAATTAAAAGCTTTCGCTAAAAAAGCTGAAATATACCTAGAAACAAATCTCAAGAACAATAAATTGAAAAAGTACATCAACATGGATATATTGTCGACAAATCAGGAAGGTTTTCTTTGGCTGAGACTGCAAAAATCAGCGAGAAACGATCGACTGTTGATCGTGCTAAAGGTTTTCCCGCTTTTAATAGATTGAGAAGTGAAATAATTATTGCTGAAAAAGGTAAAAATAAAGCTTTAGAAACCTTTTGTTTCTGTTTTCTTCATTTGTTATCTAATTTATGAACGTTTTTCTATGAAAATAATTTACTTGAGAGCATTTTCCATTAGTTCATGGTAAAACTACAAACAACTGATCGAAATTGCAGTATTTTCTTAGGTCATGTTATAAACATAGCCCATAGGCTTACCATCCAAACGATGGTTTGGAAGTGTTTTGGGCCGATATTTTGTAAGCGTTTGCTTCTTGTGGTACGCTCAACCGTATTTTGTATACTGTAGTTCGATTTTCGCTTCAGGAATTATCCTCGAGAAATAATTAAAGATTAGTTGTTGTTTGCGTGCTGTGAGGTGTTTAATTTAGGATAAGAGGTCTATTTAGTGTGTTTTGGGATCGATATATTTTGAGTGCTCACTCCTAGGCAAGGCAACAAGTCCTGTAATCGATCACCAAGACTTGGTTTCAGCCGAAAATAAAATACGTTCTCGATTCGCTCAATCAAGAGCTTTTGATATATAATATAATGGCAATCTATCAGTGTTCTGACCTGCTTTCAGGTCGTTTACTCCACTGTAAGCCTTCCTGGGTTTCCTGTGGCCGGGATGGGCTAAGACTCGGCATCTGCCACAGGCAGTCCACGCCGAGTAATTAGCTACCTGTGGTATAACGTTCTTATTGCATTATATATTTTCCACTCGATATCTCAATGTATCCCTTAATTTGTGGATAACGTCCTTTTAAATTTATGTTTGTTTGCACACGAAGGAAACATTGATATATATTGATACTTCAAAGAAATAATGTTTCTCCCACGAAAAAATTGGAATTGGAATTGGAATTGGAATTAGAATTGGAATTGGAATTGGAATTGGAATTGGATTTGGAATTAGAATTGGAATTGGAATTGGAATTGGATATGGAATTGGATTTGGAATTGGAATTGGAATTAAAATTAGAATTGGAATTGGAATTGGAATTGGAATTGGAATTGGAATTGGAATTGGAATTGGAATTGGAATTGGAATTGGAATTGGAATTGGAATTGGAATTGGAATTGGAATTGGAATTGGAATTGGAATTGGAATTGGAATTGGAATTGGAATTGGAATTGGAATTGGAATTTGGAATTGGAATTGGAATTGGAATTGGAATTGGAATTGGAATTGGAATTGGAATTGGAATTGGAATTGGAATTGGAATTGGAATTGGAATTAAAATTGGAATTGAAAACCATTAAGGCAAGCGGGGAAGGTCTATTATAAGGCTCGCACAACATTTCCTCTAAAATCGATTACAATCTATGGATTAGAATAGAAAACACTACTCACCAGCGAGTCTTGTTGTATTAGGGCAATATAATGGAATGTTTATTTTATATTCATTATAATAACCGGGTCAAGCATATGGCGACTACAAGTCGTGTACGTTCGACCAACTGTCTACCGTTAGATAAACAGCAAATTGACTTATTATCGCCAAACTAGTTATAATTTGTTCACTAATTTCATCACACATGTTGGGCTGATAACCGTTTGCATTGTACGATAGTCACAGTAAGTTTAGTTCATTTACCTTAATCACCCGGTCATCAGCTGTGGTAGACATAATCTGCAGACAGTTTCTAATATTATATAATATTCATATAGAGTAAGTTTTTTAAATTAGTAAATAATGTTTATTTTATTGTTAAGCGCCTTAAAGCTTTGGATAAGGCTCTATATAAGTTATACATTACTATTATTATAATTATTATTGTAACAGTAGCCCATTACTAGGAGCCTTCCTCTTGTAATAGGTTCATACGACATCGTATGCACAAATGGTGCTATTTTTAGATACAGCTATTTCAAAAAACGTTGTAAACTGAATACTGCATACTGAATAGTGCATTCTAAGACCAACGGGCATTGTGGGCCTCGTTATTTTGAAATAAAAAGTAAATATACAGCGATGTGTTCGCCATATGGAGCTAGTATATTGTTTCTGATGGAATACACAACAAATAAAATAAAATATTATTATTTATATTACTTTAGACAATATTACAAGAGTCTCAAAATGCATTTCGGTCTTGGAATAGCTGTATGCAAATTTCCGAATAATTTCAAATTGAAAAATAAAATGGCGGCCAAACGGAAGACGCGAGGACTTGATCCAAAATATTGATATTCTTAATCCATGGAAGTCCAAGTCTATTTTTCCCTTGCACAAGAGTACAATGAATGTATCACATGTATCAATAAACTGACATACTGCCAGAGCGCTTAGTGGCGACTTTTAGTTTGGCGACTCACGATGTCGCGAAATTCTTCTACGTTCTTATACCTATCGCTTCATATGATTATTATTGGTTTATCAACTTTCTTTTGTTGGATGTTGATTCATGATTTAGTCTAAGTGTAGTAAGAATGAAGCGTTCTCACAATGATTTCGACTTTGATGAAGCAAAATCCGTCACCTTCATCATCACTGATTTTTGGATAGCGACGCCAACATAACCAACCACACACTTTGCTAAATACTTTCTTCGCCGAAAGGATTGTCGAAAAACAACTGAAACTTTCAACCGACGAACCGTGCTTTAAAGAGCGTCAAAGACGGAAGACAAAATCAAGAGGGTTATCACTGAGTATATGCGAAGTTCTTTAGCCAAAGGCGTCTTGAGTTCAAAGAAGGCAAGAAAGCCGGCACTCCATGCATGCCAAGATCAGCCGCCGAATAAAAATGCGATAAAATCTTCATCCAGGCCACAGAAAAAGAAGCTCCCCTGTACCTCACTTCGCTGTTTTATAGAAGGAACTTTGTGTCAATGTCGAGAATTCTCTACAAAATCCTACTTCAATTAGCTTTAAAGTTCGTGATTCATTTTGCTGCGTTTCAGACAACAAATGCTAATTAGCAGAACACACCGGCGGTTTGGAATATTCAGTTTACTGAGCTTGGTTCTCACTGCTAGTCCAGATCGTTGAATTCCTTCTCAGAAAGAGCAGAAGATGTTCGTTTTTCGGCCTTGAATTGAACTGGCCTTTGAACTAGCTTTGTTTTTAGAAGTTCTCGCACTTGAAGTTTTGATATAAATAATAATACCTGGAGTTAGTTTTTTGTTTTTTTGTTTTTAATGTTTTCAATCATTGTTCTTCCTCGCTTGATGAAGTACTGAAGTCAGACGACGAAACTGAATTGAAATTTCACTAGAATCACTGGAACTACACGGTACGCTTTCGGCCGACATCGAAAGCAGTGTTGAATCTGACGTCAAATTTCTATTGTGTAAGACGCGGCATGAGTGGTTAATCGTGCGGAATTTATAATGAGTGTTATATTTTTAGCTCCATTTGTGCACTGATGATGTCGTACAAACCTATTATAATAGAGGAAGGCTCCTTACCTAGTAATGGGCTCCTGATTATATATAAGCTCTATTTATTCAGGGTACAAGCCCTTAGCCTAATAGTCCAGTCATTTTGCGAATGGACCTGGAACAAATTCCCACAGAATCTATCTCTTCGAAAACCTTTCAGAATGAATGCGTAAATGAACATACTAAAAGTCCCCAAAAATCCGAGCACGGCAACATCCCGAAATTTAAGAAAACGCTAACGAGCTCTCTGCTGCAACATGAAAACGAGGCTAAAACCGGAAGTGCCCTTTTACTCGCCTTTATTTCAACGAAATCTTAATAATTTAGGATAAAAACAATGAATAGTGATAGAGAGCATGTTGGTAAATAGTATTCGTTTATAAATTGTCACAACAACGACAGGAAACTGGGGAAATACGTCACTATTGGTTTTTAGCATGCATGATATTCCTTCGCTATGGCAGCCGTGTTATTCCCAATCATTCTAGCCTTATATATCGGTCAAGATCAAGGAGAGACAAATAACTTATAAAACACTCTTAAAAGTTATTAAATACATTTTATTGTATATTTTATTTACACAGAGGATTCTCAGGAGTCCATTAACGTCCGACTGATCGGACGGTTCTAGTATCTGAACCTAGCCTCCTCCGCAGGCAACTTCGGATAGGAGAGAACGAGGCCGGGATAGGAGAGAACGAGGCCGTAGGCCGAGATGGGATCCCTGCGAGGCCGTAGGCCGAGAGGGACTTTTGCGAGGCCGAAGGCCGAGAGGGACTCGGCCCTAGGAAAAGAGCGGAGGAGTTGCCTGCCGAAACTGAACAACAGTGGACCGCGTCCTGTACCTCAATGGACCTCTGACTGGACCCCGAGTCCCCACGGGAGTTTTTGTTATATACATTTTTCACGCGGGTCCACTGGAGATTTTTCGATTCGCATTCACAATCACACAACATGGCGACTTCAACGACAACGGTTCCGAAAAAATCTAAAATTCCTAGATATGTGAAAACAAAAGTTCCTATTTTAAGTAAAGAATATTCCTCAACCTTAAAGGATGTCAAATCTAAAAAATTATCAATCGAGAAAAAAGAGGCTGAATTACTTGTTTTACAAAAGGACAAGACGGAGATATGTAAAGGTTTTGAAGCCATGAGTTTGCATTTAAACTCAAACGATAACTCGGAAGTTGTGCCTACTACTAGTACTACGGGCCCAAGCTCTCCGTACAGGAAAAGTGATGTGAGGAGTGTTATCCAAACTCCAGGAGGAACGAAAAGAAAAGGTTAGTAAGTTGTAATCGATTTCGAAGTGGTGTACATGTATTAAAGCATCCATCAAAATCCCTAATTTTCTTCTTGCATTTTAGTTCGACCGTCGCACGTTCAGTTTAAGTCGACGCTTCGTGATTTTTTAAAAGAGAATGTCAAGCAATCGAATGAAGACCTCAAGGCCGACGACTTACTAGAAAGACTTGCAAGTTGCCAGACCACTAGAGCAATCAGTAGGGCAGGCTTATTGAAAGAAGTTTCTTCAACTTTAAAGAAGCAGCTATGTTACATAGGAAAGAAGAGAGTGTAAGCCATTCATTGTATTGTAAAATATAATATATGATATCTATATAACAATCAACGGTTTGATTAAACTTTACAGACTTTCTTATTGTTAATATCTTCACAAATCAGTCGAACTGATCTTTCAGTTAGAAATAATTGTTCCAGATTGTTCAACGAACGATATATAACTTAAACGATTTCTGATACATGTATATATTTTATTTCTGGGTGCCCACGGTTTTTCAATTTGCACTGCAAATACTAACCCTTTAATGCATGTTTTAATTATAGGGCATTTTATAAAGGGTTGGAGCTTGTACCACTGAATGTTTTGAATGAAGCTCAACCATCTTCTACAAGTGAAGGTATACTTAATAATGATATAAAAAATTTCAGCTAGCTGTCCCAACATGATTATATCAGTTTAATAAGCATTTCTGATACAGGTTCATATAGATATTTTTAGGATATGTTCAAAATGTACAGCAAATGCCTCCAGTTGACAAGATACTGTCCCCTCCTACCAAGATACCAAAAGGTCATAATTATATTGCTATTTGCTTTATAATATATTGCAATGGGAATGTGCTGCTTGTGTTGCTCTATGAAAATAATCTCTACACGGCAGCTTGCCCATACTGTTATATGTTATTGTAATTTAATTATTGCATAATTCAGTCTTACGACTGTGATGCATGCAATTTAAAAAAATGTTGAATACTGCATATTGAATAGTGCATTCCAAGACCAAAGGGCATTTTAGGGCCTTGTTAATTAATAGCTATACAGCGATTTGCTCGCTATATGAAGCTAGTACATTGTTTCTGGTGGAATACACTAAAAATAATTAAATGAAATATTATTTTTATATTACTTTAGACAAGATTACACGAGTCCCAAAATGCATTTCAGTCTTGGAATACACTATTTAGTATGCCGCATTCAGTATTCAACATTTTATATAGATGAATAATGGGAAACTGAGGGTCTTTCATCAGTGACATGCGAAATATATGGTAGAGGTTAATGTGAATTAAAAAGTTTCAGAGCATATCCAATTCAGATCACCATTATCAGCATTTTTTGAAATAGGTGTACAGAATGTTAATATAATACAATCTATCTATAGATCGATCGATCTATCTATCTATCTATCTATCTATCTATCTATCTATCTATATATCTATCTATCTATCTATCTATCTATCTATCTATCTATCTATCGATCGATCGATCGATCTATCTATCTATCTATCTATCTATCTATCTATCTATCTATCTATCTATCTATCTATCTATCTATCTATCTATCTATCTATCTATCTATCTATCTATCTATCTATCTATCTATCTATCTATCTATCTATCTATCTATCTACACTCGTTTGCAGAAACGTTGTAGTATACATTTATACATACATGTACACATATCTAATGAGATGCAAAATGATAAACATGCTAAAATACAACCATTTAAGCACAAAATAGCGCTGGAAATTATAGTTTTAGCCTTGCTGGATGCGATACTAATCTAAAATTGATTATTCTGATATATTAGAAGAAAATAAGTGATGTTTCACACTTTGCATCTCATTAGATATCTTGTATCTCATTAGATATTTGTATAAATGTATACTACAACCTTTCTGCAAACGAGTGTATCTATCTATCTATCTGTCTATCTATTTATTTACATATATGTACATTTACAGCAGTACATCTTGGGCCAACAAAGACCATGCAACCAGAATGTAAATCAAGGCTAGCATTTGGAGGTACTGTGTTTGCATACTCTCCACTGATCTAATACATGTAGATTTAAATTCACAGTTGTATTCATGATCAAATTGAATACAGTAATGTTGTTCAAAATCAAGCATATGTTTGCAGCATAATTTTAATAAAACATTGACTGCTTGATATACTAAATATATATATTGTTTCTTCATAGAATCTGCAATTGTGAACCAAGACAGTGATTTCTGTGGTTTGGATTCCCTATTAAATACAGGTAATTTAAATGTCCATAAAGGTCTCCCACTCATATTCTAACTACAGTGTCTATCACTTAAAACATGCTAGACCCCATTCAACATATAATAATTATTTGTGATTTTTTTGCAGGATTTGAAACCCCAATTACAATGGAACAAGATGGTTTGAAAGAAAAATTCCAGGCTTTCCAGAGTATGCTTCTGAAGGCACATTCTATAGCTGCTAGTAACTTTGATGAAGATTTAGAAGAATGTGAAGCCATCAACAAGGAATTGGCAGCCCTTGTACAAGATATGGAGGAAAGTCTGAACCAATATGTTGATATCACCTCCAAATTATAACAAATCAACAAGAAACAATCCAGATGTACAAAGATATTGTTGAAACGGGAAAACTTTTTGGAGGACTTCTGTCAATTTCAGAAAAACGACAAATCAAAGAAGAAGTTGGAAAGACACGGAAAATATTTAACCTTGGTATAAGAGAAAGTGGGAAAGTTGTGGACATAATTGACATTTTAGATCCTGGGATTTTCCAGAAGCTACTTACTAATCTGCAAGCAGAGTGCCCTACTATCATGAACATATTAGAGCAGCTTGTGTTGTCACCCAACGCAAGTAGAAACGTAAATAAAACCAAGCTTACAAAATTGAAAGCAAGTGTACATTTATTGGCATCCCTTATGGACATCAGAGATCAAAATGCTAAAAATGACATTCCTCTCTTGTTTGGCCTATTGTGCCTTTGCTATGGTGCAGGACCTCAAATGATAGAGTTGATGCAACATCTTGGTCTCTCAGAATCCCATCGTGTTCTGTAAGTTATATAAAATAATAATAATAATGGTATACACCGAATGCAATATAATGGCGCCCAACTTTAAATAGTCATTGTTTTTGGACTGACTAACCTCGTGCCCATGTAAAATCTCTTTTGTGCAGCATCATGGACACGAGGCTAGTCAGTCCAAAACAATTGTGATTTAAATTGGCAGCCATTATTGCATTCGGTGTATAATGATGACATATACATGTAGCAAAATTAATTACTAACTAAGAGTGACTGTACATACATGTATATATGTTTTTTTGTCATATCTTGGAATGAAAAAAATCAGACATTAATGTACATTGTGTATGCATTGTACATGAACATTAGAAAAATTCAGCAAATGTGTCAGTACATTTAAGTTGTTGATAATTTAATTATTAACACTGTCTTGCCACCTGAATTCCAAAGGAGAATTCAGATTTTGATCACAATTCACTTAACACTGTTCTTGCACAGACCCCTTCAATTACATGTATGTTATGTATAAGCCTGAATTTTAAAAATATTTTCTGTTTGCTGGCAGCTGCAATGTTTTGAATCATCAGCTTGTGAACTACAAAGAACTGATAAGAAGGCGTTCAGGAAATGACATTCCCATAATTACATACCAAGACAACATGCAGCTGATGAGAACATCAATGCGCCATCTTCGTCTATCTAAACTGCAGAAGGACAAAATGGCACAAGGCAAAATGTGGGATTTCACTGTCCGAGGGTGGAGGGTTGCTGATATTAAAGGCATCGAAGAACTTTTCAAAGAACCAGCGACAGCAACTGAACCACAAAGAGACATAACCACTCTTCAATATGAAGATACAAAAATTGGTGAGTGAAATGATTATACTGAGAATCATTTTTCTACTTACTGAGCTCAAAATTAAAACGTCGACAAACCAAATAACTTTCCATCGAAGCCCATCACTATATATGGTGGCCGCATGACTGTGTTATACACCTAAGACGCATTTGAGTCATCGAATACACAATACAAAGTGCAATACGCAATGTGCAATACGCACAAAACACGAGACAACCTTTTTGGAAATAGCTGTATATGGTACATTTTAGAGTACAATGTAATGTACCATATATGGTGGTCCTGCATGTCCTGCCTTCCCTCTTATCACCAGTTTTCAGGCCAAAGTAGTTGAAAGAATTATCAAGCTTTTCGCCCATTTCAAATTGGTGTACATGTCTTTGATTCTTGTAGAGAGCAATCCTGTGCACCTCCAAAAGTGGGAATACTTTAAGGACAGAAATATTCTTAGAAAACTGGACATTGGCTTGAATCAAGTTCCCTTGACTGCCACTGAACTCCAGAATGCAGGGATGGACAAGCTCAAGAAAATTGCAGAGCAAGAAAACATTAAAGAAAGAAACCCTACATATATTGTGAAAGTTCCAGAAATACCACAAGAATTTCCTCATTTATCCAAAACTGAAACAAAAATATACCCCCTACCCATTAGTCATGAGAACCAATGTAAAATTCTGGGCTTGGGCAGAAATCTTGATATGTTCACAGAGGAGTTTGGGTTTGAGTCAAAAATAGTGCCAAAGTTTCTTCCTTTGAAAAGATCAGGCAAGGAGTTTGACTTAGAGTTGGGTTATACACGGTTTGCATTTCTGAAAGCAATGGATAAACATAAGGAACAACAGAAAATTCTAGAGACAAATTTACGGGGAGAATTAGTGGAAGAAGAAGAAGGAGGGTTTGTTTATGTGGAAGATGATGACAATCATGTCAGTGAGGATGACATTGAGTGACAAGTCATAACACATTATATTGTACATATATAACATTTCTCGAGGTATTATATATATATATTTAGAATACCACAACTGCCTACTATGGCGAAACTCGCAATCTATGTATGTAAATGTATGTAACTCGCAATCTGATTGGTTCAAAACTAACCTATCAGCTGATAGACGGCAGTACGCATGCGCTGTTTAGAATTTGAATATTCATGATCAATAAAAATGAAAACACACATAAAAAATATGTTTTGTAGATAGTCAGTTGTGGTATTCTAAAACAGATAGAAGGCTCACTGGCCTTCTTTCAGCTCTGATATTTGACTCGGGGCTAACGCCCCTCACCAACTATCTGATATAAGGCTTGACTTCGCCTTCTAGCCATTAAATAATCAGTCAGTATTCTTATCATAATTGTACTATTTATATATATAGATCTGTATTTTTTAGTTTAATGTGTGTGTGTAGGGGGGGGGGGGGGGGGGGGGGGGGGGGGGGGGGGGGGGGGGGGGGGTGCCATAACCTAATTTTTTTACAACATAATCAAAATATTTTATGGGAGCAACGTTGAGCCTTGCTCTGTTGTGCTATGTTGTGCTGTCCCACACCTTTATTTAATATTTTATTTGTATCTGAATAGTGCCAATAATTATTGGTGAAATATTTTTGTTTCATCACTCTATTTAGTTAGTACTGTTTCACGCTTTTATTGTTGGTTATTTATTGAGGCATGTTCGATAACATTCTCTTCTATAATAAAGAAATGAATATTCTATTTCACGTTTTTTTATCATTTTGTTTGTGTCTATAAATCATGAATAATAATAATAATAAATATGTTCTTATATAAGATCTTGACGCGCTTTACAAAAGATAAATTTTACAATTCTGAAGCCTAATTAAAAATTGCGGTCACATGTTTATCAGATTTTTCGCGCACTTTAGCGCACTAAGATACAAATTGGCGCAATATGCTGCTAATTTATTCACTAAATCATCTTAGTTAATACGTCAAGAAGTGTGAAGTTTTTCAAAACGCGTCAAAATTATCCAACTTTATAACATGAACGTTTCTACTCTTGATTGGAAGCATCTTATTGAAGAAATCGGACTACCAGAGGTAAACGAAGAGTTAGACAAAAGAATTAAGGATATTTACAGGGAACTGCAAGATCTTGCGTCGATTTGTTGTAGGGATAACACATTAACCGAACGGTTAAAATTACAGCGACAATCATGGCTGGCAGCTCGAGATCAATTCCTAAGAAATGTGCTGCATTTAGCCGCATTAGATGGGAATTTCAACCTTGTAAGATGTTTAGTTTACTCGGGTGGTCCAATTAACGATAAAGATGGTATTGGCCAGACACCACTTACGCTTGCTCTTCACAAAGGTCATAAAGCTCTGTCTGAATGGCTGATTGAAAATGGAGCCACAATCGAAGACGAAGATTTCCCAGATACGATACCGCCATTAGAAATAGTTGAAACGAAACATGAATTTCACCTTAAAGAAACAATTGTAGCGAAGCTGAGAAGAAACGCAGAAATTGGAGAGTATTTCGCGCAGTTTTACACCACCACAGAAAGACCGGAAGTGAACCTTGTTGAAGACATGGAAACCAATAGTGTAAACTTCGCTCGTAGTTTGAACATCAACGTTGGCGATCAGAAGAACACCGTAAATATCATAGGCTGTGTAAATAGATGTCCAGATGTTTATAGTTGCCATACTCCTGGTGGAGGAGACTTTCACAATAGGGGTTATTTAAACGAGTCAATTGCGAGAATCGCTGGACACGGTGGGTTTTGGCATGTCACAGAGCACATCATGAAAAGGCCTACGGTAAACCAAACATCGTTTGAAAAAAAGTTTAAAGACAATAATTATAACAATAACGAAGAAGCCCTCCTCGATTACGACGATGGACTATCCATCGCAATGATTAAGGAATTTCAAAAATCAATCTTTTTCCCCTCAAAAGAAGAGTTGGCGCAATGTTACAAGAAAACAAAAATCTCATAATGAGGTTCTCTTAAAGGGGTTTAAGGAGTGGGTAGCCTCAACTAAGCGCGAAGATGAACAATTTGCCTACCAAATCCAGGTAACTGAGGAATTGGTTCCTATTACTAGATGGTATAAAGAATCCGTTAGAAATGGGAATGGGATATCGATAGAAGGGGTCTGGATGCTATGTCCCGAAATATATGCGCAAGTAGGCAAGACAAATTACCGTGACGAAAGTTTTACGCAGAACGTTAATGCCTTATCAAAGTGGCCAATTGCATACCGCCGAATGTATCATCAAAATAGAACGGTGAATTTAAATGGAACGGAAGGAAAACAACTTGCAGGAGATGAGTGGGTGGAGGGCTATTTGGTAAGTCCGGTGAAGCGGTATGCAGCTGCACAGACATCATTTAACATGCTGGAAAAAATGTCATGCAGTGTGAACATTTTGGAGATGAACAGAAAGATGTATAAAAGCAGGGAAGCCTTCGATATCCACAGAACCCGCAAGCATCACTCCCCGTCCTCATTTTATGATCAGATGCGAGTTGCACAATTTGTGCTCAAGGAAGAATGGTTTGTTAACAAGGGTCGGACGACTGTGAAAGCGTACTCGTGGTCTAACCATACATGTAAAGAAGGCGAGATGGTCCCCAAAAAATACCAAAATGCCCTTGAAAAGGGGGACAAAAAAGCCAAGTCTGACTATCTTTCCTACTTACATCGCAAGCATCCCAATGACATGAAATAAAATACGTACATGCTTTGGACTGGACTCATTCATTATCTCCACAATTTTGTGAGAATAGAAAAAATAGTTTTATTTAGATAATGAACAATCACAATTTACCAACCAAGTATCACATACAAATTAGAACAAATCATTCAAAAACTTGGACACAATAATATTGTCCATATTGTAACATTATGACGTCACAGCTTGTTTATGTGGGGGACATACCGGTAATCGTCAAGAAATATAAATGTGAACGAAATCTGCTGAGGTACGCTATGCTTTTCCCACAACATTTGTTGCTATTTTGTCACCCCACTCTTCTATGATCTTTAGTTAAAATAGATTGTTTTTTATGTGACATCATAATTTTGCAATAATAAAAAAGTCATCTAGGATTATTAATTATGTTTCTATGTACAGCTCATTAGGTGCTAAGTTGCTAAAATATGTACAGTAAGTTATCTATAAGGTATCTACCTACAACATCCAATGCTCAACAATAGCAATTGTTATACCTCTCAACTCAAATGGCTGTTTTGATAAACCCATGAAACAATAAAACACAATTGTGTGTAATAAAATAACAGAAGTCTCTTTTCGAGCTTATAGATACTACACCGCTGTACTTATTAACAACAGACACCTCAAGTCAGTGTGAATTATTTGCAAATATCAACAAAAACAAGAAAAAATGTTGACATGAAACAATAGAAATATTTTTGAATTGCACGGACTGTTTTCTCAATCGATACAAATGCATCTTTTGTCAAGGACAGCGGCCATCTGGAGTATTATTAATATCATTAATGTGTATCAGTCTAGTACTGGGTTTAGTGAAATCACTCTACCAGTACAAATACACTTGATAAAATATAACTTCATAATAAATAATATAGAACATAGTTCCCTCGGATTGTACAGTAGAACTACACTAACTAAAACTCCCAAGGGAAGGAATTTTTTTGAGATAGCAGTAGTTGGGGTTAGCAGGATAATGTTACTGTACGTACATACAGCTATTTCAAAAAAGGTTAGTGAAGGTTTTGTTGTATCTTGCATACCAAGCCCGAAATGCACTATGGGCGATGTGAATGGAATCAGCGAAAGGTCACAACAATATGGACTCTGGGAATTTCTATATGTGCATGCTGACATTATTTACATATAATCCAAAACACATTTAGGGCTTGGTGTGCAAGATGCAACAAAACCTTCACCAACCTTTTTTGAAATAGCTGTATACTGTAAATTAGAATGCTGGTTTGAGATAGCGAGATTTTCAAGTTATCCAAGTTCAAGCTACGAGGCTTCTAATGTATCAGTGGAACCCCAAAATATCGAAGTGCCAGGGGACTGGGAAAATGTGTGGGTTATGTCTGGGATTTGTTATATCAGGGTTCTGTTCCTGGCTCCAGTTGCACGAAAGGTGAATAGCGCTATCCACTAGATAAGTCTTATCAACAGATAAAACTGATGCAGTTATCCAATAAATTTTATCCGTTGGATAGGACTTATCCGTTGGATAGCGCTATTCACTTTTCGTGCAACTGGGGCCAGATATTTTACTGTAACTTTGGCCGGGCCAAAAACTTAGTATTGTTCGTTATACTGGGGACTTCATTAAATATGGGTTCATTATATTGGGATTCCACTGTACTGTATTTTACCCTCAATAACTAGAAACCTTCAATAATTTGAACCATTTTTGGTTTCCCCTGGAAGTTAAAATTATTGAGATTCCACAATAATCAAGTACATGTTATACAGACTACCTATGATTTCTTGAACTTGAGTACATTTAACCTTGCAGCAAGGACATCGTGAGCCTTTTCTCCTAGTTTGATATAGACTGCAAGGTTATTTCCAGAAACCTGAACAATGTTTTCTCCAATAATCTTTGCATGGATTAGGCTATGAAGAAACTTCTCCAACAAGGAATGATGGTTGGATTGCTTTGGCAGGCAACCAAAATTTGCTAGGTTGTCATATCCATGTTCTTGTATTGATTTCTGACGACTACCAATGAGTATCAGTTTTAGAGTGTTACAATTGTAATTTTTGTCACCCATTTCTACAATTGTTTGGATAACTTTCAAGGCATCTGCAGTGCCATCTGTACTGTGATATTGTCCTCGCATTCTGCAGTTATCACAACTCGCTATACATCTGAATGACTCTCTTTCCTCACCAAAGTATTTCATTATCAGTTAGTGTCTACATCTGACTGGATCTTCAATAAAAATAATCAAGTCATTTAATGACTGTCTTTGTACATCATAGTCTCCCTGTTGACGTTTAAACAATTTGTACAGAATGGTTTTATCAGCATAGCTGAAGTAAATGCGACAAAGAGCATTTTGCCCATCTCTTCCTGCACGGCCACACTGTTGATAATATTCTTCGACTGATGTGGAACACGAGCATGGATAATAAATCTGACGTTTCCTTTATCAATCCCCATGCCAAATGAAGCATTTGCAACCATTATATTAGATTCGCCTGACTGCCACTTTCTTACACTCTCCTCCTTTACTGCATCAGCCAGCTGACTGTGATATTTCACACATGGAATGTTCCTTTCTCTCAGTTCAGCATGCACTTTTCCCACGTCACTTGCCAAAACACAGTAGATTATTCCAGATTCATTGGGTCTTTCCAATATAAATTCTGACAACTCACAGAAAAATTTATTAGCTGGTCCTCTTTCTTTCGCTTCAAGGACAAGATTTTCTCTGAAGATTGGATGTCTCAAGACTGCCAAGTTGGGAAGACTCTCCTTCAGTTCAATTAAAACCCGTCCTGAAACCGTCGCACTCAGCAGCAATTTGGGACAATTGAAGACAACAACTTTTTCAAAGACGGTTTTACAAACTGGACGGAATGTTGTTCCCCATGATGAGATGGTGTGGGCTTCATCAAACACTATCCTCTCGATGCCTTCATTCTTTGACAGATTCTCGACTGTTTCTGAGAAAGCACCTTCTTGTAACAGTTCCGGAGTGCAGAATACTAGCTTGTATTCAGACAAGTTCAAATTTTGTTGTTGTCCTACTTCAGCAATAACATCGCCAGTGAATTTACATGATGGGATATTCAATTCCTCAGCTCTGTTCATCATGTCGTCAATAAGAGATTTGGTCGGTGAAACGACAATGGTTGGATTGGAGGCCAACAAGGCTGGAAGCATAAAAGTTAAACTTTTACCGCCACCAGTTCCAACTATCACAATAACGTCTTTGCCACACATGGTTTCAAGAATCGTTTCTTTCTGAAGAGGTCTGAACTCGGAATGTCCAAAGTAGCGTAGCGTATTGGTTATCTGTTCTTCCATGTCACGACCAAAAGCACCGCCGCCGACACGTTGTCTTTCTTCTTCTTGTGGTCTTGTCGTAGTCGTTTGGGTATGAACATCGGCATCGGGACAGCTGTTTATGTTCATGTCGAGTAACCTAGCTTTAACTTTCCCCATGAAGATATACATTTCATAATGAAATACGTCGCTTGTGCTCACATCGACAATCTCACATGTAGTTGTAGAGTTTTCGCGAACTCGACCGACATCTACAAGAAAATGCCCCAGCTTTATGGCACATTCATAATGAGAGCCAGCCTCAATCATCATTTCGTCCTCTGTGAATTTGAACATCTTTCTTTTGTGAGGATCCATGCTTGGTATAGTACACAACTTTTCAATGGATAACAAGCTTTCGTTCACTCTCTCGTCAGTTTCTAACCCGTCCACGAATTCCGCCATCTTTGAGTTTGAACACAACTTTACAACGGTCTCCCCCTCGTTCAAAATTGGTTGTGACAAATCTTTATCACCCTCCCCCGACAAGGTTAATTGGTTGAGACAAATTCTTACCACCCTCCCCCGACAAGGTAATTTTGTGATGCGCGAAGAATATGCGCAGAGGCTCCAACTGTTGTTCAGTTTCGGCAGGCATCACTGCCTTCCCCCTTCTCTCCCCATTCCCCCTCTTCCACCTCTCGTAAACACAGGAAGCCCAAGACCACAGAAAACCCCAAAATCTCCCCATATATACACTACAGTGATGCCTGCGGAGGAGGCTATATCTGAACCGAAACGTCTCAACATAATTCCACAGTCAGTGAAAAACTACTTTTCAATCCCGATTCTCAGTTTCTTGATTAATAATAGCTCCTGGGCAGTCATCTTCTTCGTCGCTGTCGTAGAGAAGGCTGTTATTCGTGCTTCCGTTGCCTCAGCACTGGCCGCATGCCGGGGAGCAGTCGAGGCAATGCTTACGGCAGGTACAGCTTGCGGTGGAGCAATCAGTCGCGCAGTTACACTGGATGATCTACAGTAGAGACTCTGGAGCAGTGACATCCTTGCATCCCGGCCCTGCCATTGCTTCACTGGCCTGCAGAAACACTCTAAAGCTGTGGTATCTAGCTGCTGACGATGTTGGGGCAGGTTCTGCGGTTGCACATGACGACATCTCATAGCCACCTTCTCATATAGTATCGGCGGTAACGGAGACTGTTGATCGAGGCTTTCTCCTTGTTTCCCCCCATACAGCGCTGCAAGTGCATTCTTCCCCGTTGTCGCTACATCATCTGGAGTTGAGTCCGCGTCAAACACCCTCGCTTGGTCTCGGAAGTCAGTAAACAGAGTCAGAGTACTTGTTAAGGGACGCGGCCTTTCCAATCCCGTATAGGGCGATCGAAAGGTTGTGTCGCAGCTCAAAATAGCAAGAAGAAACATGTTGTAGCATACCGCGTGACCGTGCTCCGCTTTCACTTGCTTCATGTTCCACACCATACTCTGGCCGCGCTAACTGGACTATTGCCTGCCCTATATACGGATGCTAATTTGATGGTGGCATTTTTACCAACTAAAATGCCCTCCAGAGATAACCTAATTGTTAGAGGCAGAAAATCAACATGCTTCTGCATGGACTTCAGTTTCGACTAAAGGATAGTTCTCGTTGGTTGTTTCAACAAGTTTAATGTCACTCCTTATATATTGAGCTTAATCTTAGCTGTAGTTTTATATGTCCAGCTTCTCTTGCTCTGGATCAGCATGGTCTTTTTGCTGCAAGTAAAACTCCACTAGAATGGACGCAGCACTTCTTGTAAATGTTACTACATTTGGCTTTCTGTTTAAGTTTGTGATTATGATGTTCTTGTCAAAATATACTCAAATATACGCTTTCATATAGCGGTTGCTACACGCACTACTGGATGATACTCCCGCATTTTTTCTACTAAATCGGAAATAGTCACTTGTTCATCGTCGTTCCTGTAAATACCCAGTTACTTAACCCGCTAAACATAATTTCACTTCTTCTCTTTCTTCATATTGTCAATTTATAAACTGTATGCAAACTTCTGGTACTGAATAAAAGTATATGTCTATATCACTACTTTCAGAAAAGCATTGTTGTTTCTTGGTCTTGTGGGTGTCCGATTTTTCTTTTCTTACGGCTGTCTGGCTTATCGGAGAAAAACTGCCTTGGCATTTGCATTTCCGATCTGAAGTGAGTGTTGCATGCGTGATGGTAAATAGCATCGGCCGCCGGCGGATCATTAACACTAACATTCGATTGACTCTATTCCAGAATAGCAATACACGGAATAAACACTTGGATGCTTTTATTTTATATTATTTTTATTTTTTTATTTTTTTATTTGTTTTCAAGATTCGCCCATAAGGCAGGTGTTGTACAATAGGACACGAAGTCCCCTTTAAAATACATTACACCACGTCCCACCCAATAAGAAGATTACCCAGTATACCCAACCCCTGATGAATTCCCAATATGAAACTTTATTATGACACAACAAGGAATCGTTTTATTTTAGAGTGGACAGTAGCTGCGTGACAGCGAATTAGGGATGTTATTCCGTGTATTCCTATTCTGGAATATGGTCAATCGAACGCACCCTAATACTCTACCACCTCAGTCCAGGCATCCCCTCTTTCTTCGCATGCACTCATCACGCTCTCCTGGGATGTCCAGCATCATCACCCTATACACCTCCCGTGTCGATTTCGGTTCCCCCAAAAAGCAGTCCATCTTGAAGTCAAACGGCTGTTGCGAATCCAATCGTGAGCCGGTGTGCCGGCTTCTTCCTCTGGCCTCTTGCCTTTTTTATTAAATACTACTCGGGCGGCAATAATTACGCCGGGCAATCCTTGTATACCATGTCGCCCAGTGCATTAAGGATTGTGTCACTCGCCCGGTTTACACCTTCACTGCCTTTTTGGGTGCATGAGAGCTATTCCGTCATTATGAACACTTTGTTTGCAAATGGCAGAAGGGTTACGCTGCTCGTCCAATTTTTTAGATCCTCTTTTGTCTATAACTAGACGCTCATTGAGCGTTACTATGAGCGTTACTCGGCGAGTAAGATGATCAGCAGCTCAGAATGGTTATAAACGGCAAGGTTAAGAGTCCTAGTAAATCTGACCGAAAATCACCCTTACACCTTACAGTTTAGGGGAATATTTCAGATAGTACGAAAACCTTGGCAAATTTTAATCGAACAAAATTTTAAACTATATATATGTGGACATATCTCAGCATCACTAACAGTATTTGGTTACTCGTTGCCCGACTCGGCAGCTGGCATGCGCAGCTGAGAAAATCTAAGCACGACTGAGATAAGAAATCCGTGTCAACTTTGCGTGAAGACCGGCTCTATATACAGTATTCCGGGCAAAAAAAGGGAATTATAGATTCTAGATAATATTGTATTTTACATTAGAAATGATAAAAAGAAGCCATTTTATAAATTTTATGTATTTAAGGTGGCATTCCAGAGGAGGATGCACTACTATCCCAAAGTGCATTGCGCGCTTCGATTGTTTTGGTTTTTCAAAGTTTCAATTTTGTTTTCAAAATGGCGGCTTTCGGTTGAAAGATGTCAAGTCTATCGATTCCTTTTGCCTTTCCGTGGTTGTTTTTAGGTAATAATAACAAACATATTTATTTATTAATAGTTGTTTGTCAACTTGATTGCTTTTGTGTATGCATAAAGTTAAAACATCGTGTTTAAAATGATGTGATTACTCGAGGGACAATGTATGTTCACACGTCATTGTATGTCGCTGTTTAACTTTGGTTTGACTCTTCGTATTTGGCTTGTTACGTGAGCATTTTACATATTGATTACTCTTTAGAGTAGATGAAGGATTGATTCAAACGTTTATATTAAAGTGCTCAAAAGTTCTCCATCCTAAGCTCGATTTATGACGTTCAGAAAGAAGTGATTTTACGTAAACATCTTACCGATCTTGTCCGTCGCAATTTTTACAAGTTTTAATATCCAATATAGTTTTTTTAAGCATTTCGATATCATTTGGCTTTCAGAGTTATGCTTTCACCGCCATCATCTAAAAGACGTGTATTACCGAAACCGATCAAAAAGAGAGTAAGAATAAGAGAGAGTAGAGCCAGGAAGGCCCAAATCCTCACTTGACGTAGATGCACAAGGTAGGCCATTGGTTCGAAGATTTGACAAGCACATTCCACCAGCTGTCATTCAATTCCTATACAGCCTTCAGAATGTCCATGGTCTGTCACTTGAGGATGCCATCACACATATCAGAGGAAAACTTGTACCTCCTGGGTATGTCCCCTGCAGCTTCCGGGAAAACGCACCTGAGAGTTTCTTAGATAAGCTAAGGTCAATTGTTGCAACATGGCGCTACAGAGATATGATTGTGCATTTGGAAACACACCAGAGAATGTGGCCCAGCTGGCATGAATCTGAAAGGATTCGATGATGCAATGTTGGATCCAGGTACTGGATTAACACAAGCAGCACTGACAGGGGAGCGCAAGCAATCTGTCCAAGATGCAGAAAGAATGCTGTCATTTCTAGTGTCTAATTTCTTGGCAGAAAATGGATATGCTTCAGAAGCCACTTATGTCCAAACAGTAGCAGGATGGCATGAGGCTGCAGATGGACGTGGGATAACAGAGCTTGAGAGATGCAAAAGAAACTATACTATGCTCAATATGATATTAGACGAGTGGATGCCATGGCACAGAACCACCTACGATTTTGCAACCATTGATATCAACAAGTTAGTTGATTTAATTACTAAAGAATATAATTTTAAAACATTTATTTAATACATTGCAAATACATGTGTGTGATATACAATTTGCAAAAATTCTGGCCGCCACGATATATCAATATATCGGGTGCATCACTAATACTGAAGCAAAATTTGCAAACAACAAACGTAAGACTAAAATAAACATTATACTGAATATTTCTACCAACTTTGTAAACCACTTTAAGGGGATTTTTTTCGATTATTTAATTACGGTACCCATAATGCACCCGATATATTGATATTTCTCAGCGGCCAGAATTTTTGCAAATGACTGTACATACATGTATATACACCTAATTGCAGAAAGGTTGTCCCGGAAAAGCACATTTACACATTTGCACATTTATACAGTTGCACATTCGCAACATCACGTGTATATTTGTATTGCGCAAGTGGAACCCAGAGTCAATAGATTCAGTAGAAGTATACTGCCATAAGAATGCTGCGGCCTTATACAGAAGATTTCAGGTGGATAGTTGTATTTCAGCGCTTCTAAAAGTGCAAATGTGTAAATGTGCTTTTCCGAGGTGGACAACCTTTCTGCAATTAGGTGTATATGTATAAAGTACATGTACCTTTAATGCAATAACATTTTTATTCCTATACTCTATTGTATTTATTACAGACCAGTCAAGGGACTTTGTGGCTTTTCTCGGGAAACAATTATTGCTGTCACAACTAACATAGAGAGCTTGGAATATCGAAGGCGTCAGAATGGGGAGATAGGTTATGAGGAGCATCCACGAGCAGGCTCTACTGATGATGTAGAAGCATTCTTTGCATTGGTCCATAGGTTCTTAGGGAACATATTCACACTAAAAGATTTTAAAATCATGTGGAGGAAGGTTGTGAGGTAATATTAAACAAGAAAAGAAACATACCCTAAAAATTCTGAAAATAAACCCCTGGGAATCGAATTATATTTCTTAAATTGATCTGCATTAATTTGGTTTATTTTGTATTTGAAGGAAAATCACAAATTTGGAAGTGATCGTGTATTATGTATTATTGTGTTTTTTTTTGCTATTCGAATATGAGGGGCTTATTTTAGGAATTTAATGGTTAAATCCTCCATATGGTCCTTTATGTAGTATTGCATGTGAACAGAATTTGTTGTCTTTTAATCAGAGAGTTCTGTAAACGAATGAACCCAGACATTCCTTTTTATTACTGGACGAGGAATGAGCGTTACATGGCTTTTGACCACGATCTTCCATCATTCAATGAGAGACCTCATAATGATGATGATGACAGTGATGATGACAGTGATGATGACAGTGATGATGACAGTGATGATGTCAGTGATGATGACAGTGACGATGACAGTGACGATGGTGATGATGACCCACAACAACACCCACTGCGACTTCATCGCCTTGTCATAAATCGAAGAGAGGATACTTCAATTTTTGTTTCTGGGAGAAGTTTCCTACCAGCAAGAAACCAGGTAACAATCAGGCAAAGATTGTTCAGACCAAGTGCAAGTCTACCTTCATGTCCAAGAGATCAGATATAATTATTAGTATATTAAATATTTATTGAAAAATATTATACTATATTATATAGTGTAAATATATATTAATCTGTGAATTAGTTAACCAATTTTAAATATTGAAATATTGAAGGGAGGCTTGATCATTTTGAAAATGTTATGCAATTATTGCTTCAAAAATACGTACAACTTCATATATTATACTCTCCTCCCATATTTGTCCTGACCTTTTTTTGAAGCAATTCATGCATTTTTAAAATGTTCAGAAACGTCACTTAAGCCGTTTTTATTCTCAGCCCTTCATTATTATTGTTTGCACTCTAAGAGCACTCTATTATACAAATATATTAAATGTATCTTAAATATTTATTATATTTATTGAATAATATATATATAATTAAAGTGAAGAACAATAATTATTATTATGCCTGCATGGCAATATATGAATTAAATTCATAATTAAAGTGATATATATTATACTCTTTTTTATTATATATATACAAATGTAGTCATGCAATCTCAAGAATTAAGGCTGTCAGAGTTGAAATAAAAATACAAAACTGTCATGATACAATATGACCATATATACAGAATTAATTATCTTGCTAGGCTGATGTTGATTGAATCCAGATGATGATCATGCATATCATGACTCTTTGGACAGCTTTGGGTAAGGGAAAATAAAATTGTTTACATGTGTACTATATATCTTTTATATCTATTATGAAATGAAATATTGTTTCACAATATGTGCATGACCATGTATATGTTCAGGTAAATTATGCACAACCAGTGCTAACCTGAAAAACAGTTGCAATTAAACCAAACAGGTTGAATTTTTGCAAATAAAGCTTTTTGTAAACATTGTTTTCATTTGAATTAGACTTGCTGTGAGGTCCCTATCAACATGAACTAACAATAACATTTATGGTATATAACATTAACATAAGTAGAACTGAATGGTCCCTATCGAAATGGACTGGCAATAATATAAATTAAGATCATTTATTACTACACTAGATGTAAATCAGAATTGTATCTGTTATTTGGTTGGTTTTTCTCCCATGCTCCTTTCTTAACAATGTTCAGTCCTCCTTCAAACTTAAACGATAATACCTTTGGAATCCATCTTCTTCTTATGTTCTCCATTTTAATGTGGACTATTTCCTTTCGAAGAATGGCTTTTGTCAGCTTTGGTATTTTTTCTACACCACAATAACCCAATGTTCTCCACGTACACATTTGTTCATCCCAGATTTCAAGTGAGCATTTTTATCCTGGATGTTGTTTGGTTCTACAGTAATGCAGAAAGATACTTCTTGTTTTGCAGCTCTTGCCTCTGATAATTTTTGGAAAGACTTTTGATAACGATCTTCCCACATCGAGCCTTTAATCTTGAAATATTCCGAACAATGTTATTATTTGAAACTGTATTTCCTGTTTTAACTTCGTCTTCGACTCTTTCTTTTTCATCATTCAACTGAAGGTTTGCAAAGCTATCAGACTGATCATCGTTAGAAGCAGTATCTTGGTGGGTAGTAAATTCACATAAACATAAATCAGCAGTCGAACAGCGAAAGCAGTTACACTCCAAACGACAGTCAATTTAAGATCCAATGGAGGTAGTTTTTGATATATCTCGTCCTCTTCTGTTGGTGTTGCCGAAACCGCATGAGCCGCTGGAGCAGGTAAAATACTAAATTGCCAAAGTATTGTGGCCATCATTGAAACGTCCCTTTCATCAGCATAGTCAAAGAACTGTTGAAAATTATATGAATAACATATAAAGAAAAAGCGAAGCAACTGAGCAAAGTGGTAACTACACTCCGAAGCAAGCAGCAAAAAGTTCGATTAAACATACTTTATCACCTTTTTGAAGCTTTTAAAGATCAACTAACCTGTAAATCAGACGACGAAGTAACTCGAATAAGCGCAGGACTTCTGATGTTCTTGAACATCAAGTCGATGGACACTCCATCGATCCAGCAAGGAACCAGGGCTATACCGTATACGTCTTTCATTCATTTTATCAACGAAACTTAAGTGAATTTGTCTACAAATTAGTTCGACACATTCAATACCAACAACAGAAACAAGATAGTCCATTTCAGACACGCAGTAAACATAAACAAGTGAGATATCTCTCAAAGAAGTTGCCTTGCAGCCAACTGACCGAAAGGCCGCCATTGTTGTTGTTGTTGACTCCGTGAAGTCGGGATTTGAGTGATGACGTCATCCACCAAGCGATAATATAGTATGAATTGCAATGCATTGTGGGATAGCAATGGACCCTCCTCTGGTGGCATTCTAAGACGGTATTCCAAACATCTATGGCCAGCCTCGTTTCCATGTAGTCGAAGAGCAGATACTCAGTGCCCCAAATAATTCCCGTTTTTCAACATTTTCCCTTAATGGGATTCTTGGGGACTTTTCATATGTTATAAAGCAATAATTTTGGAGTCTAAAACCGTTGAGATTTCTTCTGTGGGAATTTGTTCCAGGTTGACCATATTTTTGTCGTAAAATGACTGGACTATAAGCTCCCGGATGCCCCTACATCGTAAAGTGCCAAATATTTCCCAGTGAACTTTGCGTGACGGGATATGATGACCTTGTAAACATAGGAACCAAGTGTATCCCGGCACGCAGAGTTCACTGGGAAATATTGCATTTTTTGGGGCACTTTACGACGTAGGGACATCCGGGAGCTTAGGCGAAGGGCATGGTAACTGAATAAATAATGAACAATGATTCACCGGCGACACGAAGTTGGCAGGAAAAAACTTGGAATATCTTAAGGATTTCCTTGTATACAGGCATCTATTTAATCAATTGTAGTGGCTTCATCTGCATCAAATTTAATAAAAATGTTACCGCTTTATGTTAGCTACGTAGGAAATGTGTACATTCATAACCCTGAAGATGGCCGCGATGGCTGAATGCTTGGTTCATTAAACAAATTCAATTCATATGAAGCCACTACAATTGATTTAAATAATAATTGCTTGTTTGCACTTTTCTAGTGCTAACTAGAAATTAGATTGTGATACTGTTGTTACTATTACACAACGTTTATAATTTTACCACACGTGTTCGCGAAGGCTCTGTCATTTCCATGTGCTTAGGGGTGAGTAACTGTTTTGACTGAAGCGATCAAAGCCGACATAACATTTATTGGGACTGACTGGATGCAGATCGGAAAATGATGCAATGGCCGCTTGTCCGGGGATGTATAATCGCAGAGGCACCGCCTCGTAAACTTACGCGTGATCCACAGATCGATGCTCGTATTTGGTACGTAATTTTGTAGGGATTAAGATAACACAGGATACGAGTAATCATAATATAATAATAGTAATAACTCTCTGTAAACTAGGGCACCCGACTCTGATTTAGTTTTCCCAGCTATTTCAGGCACTCTAGCACCAATTAATTATTTTAAGTATCAAAACTGTAAATATATTTTTGTAAAAACCATGGTGAAAATAAAACAATTTATTGATTGAGTAAAATTACTACACGAGGCAGTGTATGGCATAGTAAAATAACTGGCTACAGGGAAATTACAATGATGAGCAGTAGAGTATTAATTATTACGTGACGTTGACATATAAGAGCGGGGAGATGATTACTATAACCAACACGAAATTAAACATAAACATTTTATTTGGTTCAAATATTTTATTTAAACACCGTGGTGCAGTCGGTGCGAATAATACATCACGCATTTGATCGTGTTTGGCAACGATATGTTAGTGAAATGACTTATCTAGTAGAGCGGGTACCGTCCTTTAAGGTATCTTTATTCATCTTAAGCTTCTTCTGGTCGTACTATACTCCACTCTACTGTAGTCTTATTTTACGATCCGTGTGCGGTCTTATTTATGGTGAGCTAGTCAGGAGCCCATTACAATATGGGCTCCTTGGTGAGTCTATTAATTGCGTATTTGCATGGATAACATAATAAGGAGATAATTAGTTAGCTTGGTTAACAAAGTTGATATTTAGTTATAAATCCAAATATTTGTCATGGATAGAACTCAAGTTATCCCATCAAAGTTATTCAAATAGCTAACATACATTGTAAGTTACCTAGCAGTATAACTGTATTAAGAGGAGAAACAAAGTTAAAGACGAGAAGTTGAATTAACACGATAGGGTGTGGCAGGTACGTAATATGCAATACATCATTTAACAAGGCGGAGCTAAGGTTCTAAATTGGAAGAAGTTCAAAAGTTCAAAAGTATAGATCGTATCAATCTTATATGGGATAACCATATGTTCTAGAAATGAAATATTGACATTGTTTATGTACAATCATATGGTCATAACCATAAATCCAAAGTGGTACTTCGGCCATATTGAAGATAAAAAGTAATAAACCATCTGTCAAGTTTTTTTGGACTTTCGTCTATTAGAGTAAATATATGTGTACCACACAAAGGTCATCGAAAGGTATATAATTATTTCGTTGTAAAACCTCAAGATTATCTTTGCCCAAAACATCTCGTTTGGTTTAGGTTAACAGATAATTAAAAACTAGCTATAGCAATCCATAGCTTGAATATTTTTCTCATAACATATACACAGGAATATATATATATAAGTAGAAAATAGTGGAGATACAAGACAATCAACTTGTAGCTGTTAAACTGTTTATTTGAACGTTTCGGCAATTCGGCCTTCATCAGCAAACTGAAATGGCTCGTGCACAACAAACAAACTAAAGCACTTATCAACAAACTGAAATGGCTCGTGCACAACAAAAAAACTAAAGCACTTATCATAAAACTGAAATGGCTCGTGAACAACAAAAAACCTAAGGCACTTATCAGCAAACTGAAATGGCTCGTGCACAACAAAAAACCTAAAGCTCTTATCAGCAAGCTGAAATGGCTCGTGCACAACAAACAAACGAAAACACTTATCAGCAAACTGAAATGGCTCGTGCACAACAAATAAACTAAAGCACTTATCAACAAACTGAAATGGCTCGTGCACAACAAAAAAACTAAAGCACTTATCATAAAACTGAAATGGCTCGTGAACAACAAAAAACCTAAAGCACTTATCAGCAAGCTGAAATGGCTCGTGCACAACAAACAAACAAAAGAACTTATCAGCAAACTGAAATGGCTCGTGCCCAACAAAAAACCTAAAGCACTTATCATCAAACTGAAATGGCTCGTGCACAACAAAAAACCTAAAGCACTTATCAGCGAACTGAAATGGCTCGTGCACAACAAAAAACCTAAAGCACTTATCAGCAAACTGAAATGGCTCGTGCACAACTAAAAACCTAAAGCACTTATCAGCAAACTGAAATGGCTCGTGCACAACAAAAAACCTAAAGCACTTATCAGCGAACTGAAATGGCTCGTGAACAACAAAAAACCTAAAGCACTTATCAGCAAGCTGAAATGGCTCGTGCACAACAAACAAACTAAAGCACTTATCAGCAAACTGAAATGGCTCGTGCCCAACAAAAAACCTAAAGCACTTATCAGCAAGCTGAAATGGCTCGTGCACAACAAACAAACTAAAGCACTTATCAGCAAACTGAAATGGCTCGTGCCCAACAAAAAACCTAAAGCACTTATCATCAAATTGAAATGGCTCGTGCACAACAAAAAACCTAAAGCACTTATCAGCAAACTGAAATGGCTCGTGCACAACTAAAAACCTAAAGCACTTATCAGCAAACTGAAATGGCTCGTGCACAACTAAAAACCTAAAGCACTTATCAGCAAACTGAAATGGCTCGTGCACAACAAAAAACCTAAAGCACTTATCAGCAAACTGAAATGGCTCGTGCACAACAAACAAACTAAAGCACTTATCGTCAAACTGAAATGGCTCGTGCACAACAAAAACCCTAAAGCACTTATCAGCAAACTGAAATGGCTCGTGCACAACAAAAAACCTAAATAACTTATCAGCAAGCAGTAGTGTACTAGTAGTGTACTGTTAAATATTTATAAATTCAGTATATTTTCCTCAAGTAATGATCATGATTATTATATATCGAAAAGGAAAAAGTGCTAAATGCAAAAGTGCAAAATACCACGTAAAATATGGCCGAGGATTCATTAATGGCAACATCTGAAATCAAACAAATGAACCTAGCGAACAGATATATGCCATGTGTCCTTCGCGTTGTATGGCTGGGGACTATCAAAGTTGTCATCACAATAAAAGCTGTTGGGACTCCATTGACAACCAAAGCCACGAGCAGGTTTTGTTTCAATAACGATTGGAATCGAAGCCAAACGATCACCTCCATTTGCTCCATCGCGACTCCATTTATTCACTTCAACTTTTCCCGCGCTATCTTTGCCCCATTTAGCACAATTCTGAGCCAGAATTGACGTGTCCTCGGGAAGTCTCTGTCAAACGAGCCACAAGCGTCAGGGAAAGTAGTTTTGGCAAACGCATCGTCGGTAAAATACCGCACTACTTGCTGGCCAGCGGTATTGTTCTTGGTAATTATGTTCACCACTCTACCCACTGATTTCTTAATACAATAGAAATGCATCTGGTGAAATCCCATCTTGTTGAGGATATCCAACATGGCGGCTCCTGTAGGCACGACGTTCTGGTCATATTTACGGAAGGCGGAAATCACGTCATAGGTATCATACGATATTTTGCTAGGTAACTTCACGCTTTGCAGGATTGTTATTTTGACAATCGTCCAGCCACCTGAAACATTGTATTGATTTTTAATTTTAACATATTTTGGTTTTCAATTGTTTGTTTTTTAACATCTCCAATAAGGACTGAGGGTCAGTACATTTTACAACTCGCCAACTGAAGAAGAAATTATAATAGTATATATAGTATGAGACGAGCTGAGGCAGTTGCCTCTGTAAAACATCGCTGATTTTATTTATCTTTTAACTGAATGAACAAAAAAGGCTGACTGTCCACTTACAGCTATACAAAAATTGTCTGCACTGACAAAAGTGCCTCGGGAGAGATGTTGGTCTGGCTACGGGCATGGCGTTATTAAATTTTACAGCGCAATTGGTTAAATAGCGGCTGAGTTGAATATATAATNCCCCCCCCCCCCCCCCACAAATCACTAAGTCGGGCTTCTAACTGCTATGTAGCCTATTTGAACTAAATATATATATCATATTGCGATTATTTATCAATTGACGCGGTTTTCTTTGTTCTTTGTATGGCTTTATATCCCATATTGCCCTGCTCATTACGAATTCAAGAGTAATATACACAGATATTGACCCGTGCTATATATAGTTATTAACCTCGTTCTATTCTTCCCTCGGTCATCTATACGTGGGTATTAAACTTGGAAATGTTCTACTATGTACAACCGTTTTATGAAGACAAAAATATTTTGATTAATAAATGAACCTGGAATCGAACCCAAAGCCTTTCTACACAACACTTTACACTGTATACTACATAGCTATCTGATGGAATTTGCTGGACAAAAATATATTTTACCTCTTTTGATGAAGCTCATTAACATTGCAGTATACAGAATTGAAAAGCATTTGTTAGGCATTCCCTCATGGGAATCAAGGAACAATAATCTGATTAATGATGTCCATTGGGACTACCGTTTTGTTGTGAAAATACAACTGAAATATAAACTTTGGTACACAAAACTCCCAAACTACTAGTTTTACAATATTTTAGTATTTTTTTAAGTCATAACCATGCTTTCTATAGAAATTAAAACCTCCTCAATTGATAAATAAAATAACTTAATTACCTCGAACGTAATCGACAATAACCATTTACATAATTTTAAAACTCTTACTTAAAACAGTGTTTGGTCGCTCGTTGCATGACTCGGTAGAACATGCTTTCCTTGCAATTTAACGATTTCACAAACTCAGCAAATCGTGAATGACAATGACATAGTTTATTTGGTACCATAAATATATCCATACAAATACAAATATATATAGTGGAATCATAATTTGCGATTTCCAACTTCTGAAATATTGTGCGAGCAAATATAACTTTTTATCGATACGGCGCCCATTTTGGATTCAATTGGCTAAAACATTATGGGATACCCAGGGTGCAAATGACCCAAAAAATATACAGTGTGGAGTCGCGTCAAAATATTATTTTTATATATCACTCTAACCATAGTTTTGTATGACTTAATATCTACAAGTGTTGTGCATTGTTGTATAATTGTGTACAAATTCATTGCTTTAAATTAGGTTTTCGTAGTTTTTATTGGCCAAATGGTTACTAGCTTGCACCCTAGGCATCCTATAATTCAATTTGGCCGCCGTATAGTTAAATTAAGGTCTATTGCAAAGATTAACACACTTCGTGCATGTCGCAAACAATATTGCAAGCAATGCTGTACCGTGTTTCTCTATAATTATTAATTACCTCCATCTGTGTCCATATCACATAAACCTTGAATTGGCTTTCCTGTGTTGGGAGGGTCTAACCAATACACGCGTGACCCTTTAGAATGACTGCTGACCAGTATATCAAGACATGATTTAGCTGGACGTGCCTTCGTACCTTTCAATGGTTCTACAACAACAAAATATATACAATAAGAAGAGTACAATTGATATCTACCGTACGATTGGTTTGGTTTTTCAGCCTTGCAGCATTAAAAATAGTAACAAACGATATTGACACTTACTTGGAGTTCTGTTGTCCATGTTTGTCGAGTAAATACTGTTTTTTCTCTCTTTATAAATATCTGGTAATGTCTCCTTATTCTGTGCGTTCAGCTCACATTTCTTTGTTACCATGTGAAAGTTTATGCTCATACAATTCAAGTGGTTGTTGCATTCCCAAAAAACAAAGGGCATACGTTATTGTTACCAGCGTTTTGAACTCTATACCATTCAGAGCATAGCCATGTTCTTCCCGACTGGTAATTGGCTTGCAATATTCTGGGTAGATGTTTTTGATTTCCAAGAACACAGAAACAACAAACAAATGGTATTGAAAACCCTGAAATTAAAAACTGAATCAATTACTGACTTGAAATTATTCGCTGGATAGTTTAAGTACATATATGGTACAAATAAATAAATAAACTTGAAACTTGAAATTAAAATACAATTACCACATTGAGCACGTTGGAATCCTGAAGCATTCTGGGAAACTACGAAAAGGTGCATACATGAACAAATTCAAGCAGGAATTAAAGGGGAACTGAAGACAACGTTTATTTTCTCAAGAAAGTTAGATATGTCTAATATTAGCATTACTAGCTTTAGTATTATTTTTTGCACATCTCTGTTAGATATCAACATAATTTACGTTCAATATAGAATATCATCCGCCATTTTGCCGTTTTACCGTCGGCTCAAATATTTTTGTTTGTGACGTCGTTTATGGAGAATAGTAAAATCCGCTCACAACATTATCTCGGGTACAAGAAAATACAATGTACTTATAATTACTCTGCATTGTGATTGCACTTTCCCTTGGGATAGGCTACGTCAGATATGGGGAATAATTACTGAAGTGAGCCGCGATCAATTCAGCGGTATTCCATGTTTTTTTTACAATTCAGACTCAAGTTTCTTCTCCATAAAAATTAAAACAATTGGAAATTCGTTTAGAAAATGTTTCTACACAACATTCTCTTTGTTTTTATCTCAAGATAAATTTAGGCTACAGTTCTCCTTTAAATGACAGCTGAAAATGTGACTGAATATAATTTATTCAACGGGTCTTGAATCTTGAAAACAGAAGCTGCTTAGTCAATAACTTGATTTAACAAAAAAAAACACGACAACTTTGAGTTTCTTAGACATGTTTCGGCAGTGCTGCTGTACATGTCATCATCAGTGATTTAAAGGGCCACTGTCAGCCAGCGAGTAAAAGTAGTAACGACCTTTTTCCTAATTAGCATATGCTTACATTCGTTTGTTGACAGTGATTTACGGATAGGATATTTTTTGTAAATCGCAAAAAAATGGTCGTCGTTTGCGAAATATAAGGTTTAATTCGAAGTATGGATAGTGTTATTGAATAAAGATTATTATTATTATTATTATTATTATTATTATTATTTAGTTCAAAAAAAAGTCTAAATATATCGAGAAGTGACTCAACTCTACTTCACCTTCAGCCATCTTGTTTTAATTTTAAAGCAGCTAATTTACATTTTGACGCAGAAATATGACGTCACGTAAACCTGCAGCAAATTCAGCTAATTTGCATAAACCATCATTCGCGCGCATGTTATATTGACGTCACTTGCGGGCATAAATATCCTATAATGCCCTCGTCCCTCTGTTTTCCTGGCTTTACAAATGGTTTTCTTAGAATCTACATATAAATTGTGAGTCATTTATGCCCTCTAAATCCTTGATAATTTAGGGTTTAAGTAAAATAAATGAAGTATCAATGACGGTTTCTGATGATAAATCACGGTTTTTGCCCTAGACATTGACTTCAGCTTGCTTTTATTCATACTGAGACAAGTGACGGCCCGTGTAATTGCCATTGAATATCATACTCAGGAGTGAATACAAAGAAACGAAAACTCCAGCTAGAGGCTGTTCATGCAAACTGCAAATATTTATTTCTCCGATTTGTGCAGTATCGTCAAATAAGCAAATATATCCCGAATTAAGACAGACTGAAAGAGACAGATAATTATATATTAACATATCTATCAGAATAAATATTTTTGCACTCAAGTCTAAAGTAATACAATAGCAAAAGTTCTATAGTTGTCGGGGCTTGTTTGCATTTACAAATAGTTTAATTAATCAGACTTCATACCCAGAAATCAGAGACATGCCTGGTCGCGCAGCTCATTATTCATAAGCTTTTCGTACATTTACATATCAAAGAGAAATGGTAGAAATGTATGGCAAAACATAGAAAATCAGAAATATCTGAAGAACTAAACTTCGGATGCAAACTCCCGATAGCTAATTCACAAGTTTAATGTTTTGGGTGCTCGAATCGAGTACACTTCTTACAATCAAGCGAAAATAAAGTATGACAAAATCGATTTCAAAAATCGCTCTCTCAACAACATCTCACCTCTGTCATTTACTATAAAAGGCCGCCAAATTGAGTAAATTCCTAAAAGTTGGAGTCCGGTAGCAGCTTCGTCGAGCGTGGTACACACTTTCCCGATAGCCAGTTCGAAAGGACATCATCTAATCTCACAGAATATCACACTTGTTTGGCCATAAATTCCACTTCTAATATGACAAAGTCCAGCCAAAGATAAGCTAAATTCCACTTTCGCCGATACAGAAGCATACTGAGTAAATATACCATCGCCAGAAATTCCGGTCATCCTGAGCCGGAAGTGACGCAACGGTTTTCATTTGGAAGTATGACTTCGAGTGTCAGTCAAATTCGCTCCTAAACACGTTCAAGAAGGCTACTTTAGTGAATTAAACACCATTCGAATTGAAAACAACTAGCAAACTGTATGTGTAAGGTATATTTAGAGCTCAATATTATCGAATAAATATTTTAGAAGCGAAATACTGGCTCATGTCGACGAAATCAATGAATAGCACAGGGAGCCCAAGCGCCCTCAGGCCCGGACTCGGAGAAATCAAACTAATTTCGACGGTATGCCTGTGATTTAACAGCTATCCCATGGATCTTTACGGCAAATGAAAGATGGATGTCTGAGCTTTAGTTTGATGCCAAACATGCAGCAGTTCGGTTAAAATGTCCAAGTTTCAAGGTTCATTACTTCACAAGATGACTCTATTACAACTCCCAAAAAGTGTAAAGTTTGAAGTCAAAAAGGAAAGGTTTATAGAGCAGTAAACCAGTTTAATTTAATGGATCTAGAAGAACTAATATGTTTATTATATGAATCCACCTGGGAAAATTTGATGGAGCAATGGATTATCTTGCAATCCTTTCAAGACTCACATCGTTTGAACCGATTGATGACCAATTTGTCAATGATTTGGTGATCATGTATGTCGCTTTGCGTGAGAATTGTAGTATTATAGAAAACTGAATAAAGGAAAGGTAAGGAACTTGATTTTAAATGTTATTTGTCTTCATATACGTTAAAATGATATCGAAGAAACTATATCCACCTGGGAAAATTAGAAATATTGAACAGGTACGATTATATTTGCTATGGTTTGAACAAACATATACATTTCTTTGTAAAAATTATTCGTTAATTTGATGCTCACTTGGGTGAAGCCGCTGACTGGCTGTCGATCAGGATGTCCGGAATTTCTGGCCATGTGTTTTCACCGTTGTTTTTCACTTGGTAAACGCTTCTGTCAAGATTATTTGGATCGCCATGTTTACATAAGTAGCCTGGCCTGTTAGATTACACAGGAAACCCAGAGATAGTTAGCTGAGTTAGGCTCAAAAAGCGAGAAATAGGAGAGACGATGGAGGGGAGGGGGTTCAACTTTGGGCTTCCTGTGGTAAATACCATTTTCGTATCTTTTTGCTAAATTTGCAATTATTTTAAAATGTAGAGGCTGTATGATCAAGATCGCTTCACACTATTAGTTTGTGATTCAGATTTCACATAGTTTACATGAATTTGAGCATAATCTTTTGATTCTGGGTAACTCCGCTGACACAAATAATCGTAGACGCAAAATGTCTCTGATTTCTGGCAATGGCAAGTTCTTCTTTGAGAACATAATAATTCGAGTGAAGCATAAGGAGCCAGAGCCAAGTTCTAATGGTCACGATGGGGTAGTACGGTTGCTATGATCGAATTACTATATGTCAACAGTGTCTTTCAAAGACCAATTAAGTTGTTTGCCTTATTTCCGTAGCAATACATTTCTGTGTACTCTCATCAAATGAGTTTTGACAAGCGAGAGCGATTTTGAAGTTGTAAATAAAGTAACTGAGCCGTGTAGATCGATGCGACCGTCACTAAACAGGGTATGATTCGAACAAAGGCTGGTAGGAACTGAACAGAAGAATTTGTGGGCAATCAACAAAATATTCCAAAGATCTACGTACGTTTGCTGTTTGTTTTCCTCTGCGACTGATCAAGACAATTTCGCTTGCATGATGTAAATGGCGCGCAAATAGATCATCGAGTGTTTGATGGAGGCGAGCGAGAAGAAGAGGTTTACATGTGTTCGAGCTATTGTGTCCTTGCTGGGATTCTTAGGCAGAAACCCTAAAACCTCGATCATGTGTTAACGACCAAGAGCTCCAGAATCACATGTCCGTGTAGCTAACTTGTTCGGCGATCTTAATAATAATAAAGAATCGTCGCCATCTTTCCCGCCAAAATGTAGCGATTATCGATAGAAATTCTCTCCAAAGATATAGATGCCTATCCAACAAAAGTACGTGTAATCTACTGTATACGTATTTTAAGTTCCAGATATTTAGGATCCCTGATGAATGTTAAAATATATGGCAATCCATGTAAAATCTAACTTGCCTTCCGAAGGACAAGGTAAGTTTATTTGATGATCTGTGCATACATCCGATCACGCTTTCCCGCAATATTTTATTTCAATTCCCGATCGGCCTTGACACAGTCACAGGGATTGCACTGTAACCAACAATGCTAACATCTGAATCAGTTTATACTGATCAATCTAACAATCATGTAACACTGCCAAATTGCATCTCTACTGAGCTGGGAATCAGTTTATACTGATAGATCAGCCTAACACCAAACTGCATCTCTACTGAACTGGGAATCAGTTTATACTGATAAATCAGTCTAACAATCATGTCAAACAAAACTATATCTCTACTGAGCTGGGAATCAGTTTATACTGATAAATCAGCCTAATAATCATGTCAAACCAAACTGTATCTCTACTGAGCTGGGAATCAGTTGATACTGATAATTAAATCAGTCTAATAATCATGCCAAACCAAACTGCATCTCTACTGAGCTGGGAATCAGTTTATACTCAGATGTAATAATACGGCCGAAATTTACAATTTTCCTTTTATTATGTTTTTATGGACGAATAAAAATGACTTTAGAGTCATTGTTTGTATATCTACCACATTCAATAAACAATCAATCACTTGTCGCCATGTACTTAGGGAAGGTATCATATTAGTTGTGGTCATCTGTGGTGTCGAAAGGAATCTAAGGTATGCCGGCAAAATTTCCTGCCTATGGCTGGTAACTAAGGAGTTGTGGCTCGTTATGACGTTTGGTGTCAAACGGTCGGCTTACTTTCCTACCTCATTTGAACCCTCCTTTGGTACTCCAGAGCTAGGAGAGTGTCTAGCGAACTCAGAATCTGTGTAATAATTACCGTATTCTATCTTCCCAGTAAACCAAAATGTATAAGTTTCTCGCCTGAATACGTTGGTTATCAACCACTACCTTACCGGCGGCTGCCATGAGAGAAGCCATCGTTCTCGCCGATTATATAAAAAAACGTATAAACTTGGACTTCAAACCAAAAACAACTACTAATTGTTTTAGTAGAAACTGACGAGGTAAAAAGGAAATTGATCGAGCCGAAATAACCAGTTCGTATTTTTGTTGTCAATATTTGGACCTGTCGGTTGTTACGTGATTTCGGTTCGAACAATTGTCTTCTTACCTCATCAGAACATTACCTTAAAAGGCCATTCACGAGGTTAAAAAAATCGTACGAGGAAATAACGCTTGGCAGCAGATTTAGTGAAAATAGTGTCGTTTGAATATCAGCTGGCTTTTACAAACGCGGCTTACAATGATAATTTTGAATACACCGTCCAAAATCAGAATAGTTGAATAAGTATTTGTGTTAGACTAAGTGTAAGGCCGTACAATTATCAAACAAAAACCCAATATGGTGGCAAAAATCACAAAAATGGAATTCGCTCTAACTTTGCATATGAGTAGCCCTTGGTCTGAATATAAACGCTGTGTAGTTTGTTTGGGAAAATATTTATTTGTTTTGGAGAAAATCGAAAAAAACTATTTTGGCTTCAGACACCATGTAATGACTGTCGGCGGAGTGAAAATGCATCAAATTCATTCCATTCGTATATCAAAACTAAAAACAACATAAATATTTCAACACCATTGCTGTATTGTATAACTCTTTCTTGATCTCCAGGCTTAATATTATAAACATTGAGCGAGTTTAAGAAGTCCAATAAATTCCAAATAAAAGTGCACTATTTAGAAAATCCAACCGGTGGGTCAAAAGGAAAAGTTTTTTAGTCATGTGCCAGTGATCCAAATTTTATAATATTGCAGCTACGTACTAAGAAGATGATATAGTTTTGGAATCTTGAAAGTTTTATTTGGGCAATTGAAGTTTAGCTTCTGAGAAAACTCTTTTATTCACCACTCGAAAAACATCAAAAACGGTGATTGCGTGACCGCGTGACAATTGGTAAAATATCCGTACAATGTTTCTGTTAACTTCAGAGCCATGTATAACTGTTAAACAACATACATTTTCTCGTTTCTATGCTTGCAATGCATCGGGATATCTTTGCATGACATATTAT
The DNA here is from genome assembly GCA_033675265.1 of Actinostola sp. cb2023. Classification (NCBI taxonomy): domain Eukaryota; kingdom Metazoa; phylum Cnidaria; class Anthozoa; order Actiniaria; family Actinostolidae; genus Actinostola; species Actinostola sp. cb2023. Next base: position 84,824 of record JAUJYZ010000488.1, read on the forward strand.
GCTGTTATGTGTGCGTTGAATATTTGACATTTGGATTCTGAAATACGGTTGAATTATCCAGCCGTCAAAACTGTTCATAACTTGAATATTCCTTTACATTCTTGTTCCTCTACTGTTGTCCTGGCGTAGTCAATCGAATAAAACCGAACAAAAAATAAATCGAATCCAATGGAACCCAATCTCTGGAAATATATTCTAAACACGTTCTCGGGTCACTGTGAATATAATTTGCATAATACCTTGAACAGCATGTTGGTCAAGGGGGTGGGGGTCGGGATGTCTAGCGATTGATTGAAATACACAGTATATACACCCTGGGGGTACTTGTCCCATGTTTGGGTATAGGGGTGCCGCTGAGGGTTTGAAACCCTGACCCTGTTTAGGACAAACAAATATAAAATACCTACCCTGTCTAGGACAACACCCTCTATTTTAGGAACCTGTTTAGGACAAAGGACAAAATACACATTGTCTTCTTTTACACAATTTTAACGCGTTTTATGTTGACTGATGACCTGCTAAAGACCGGCAAACGTCTCGGTGGGACTCCCATATATAAAGTGGTTGGGATGCTCGTCGGAAATTTTGAAATTTACCCCTAAAAGGTATCCGAGTCTTGTCCAGGTGGGTGTGGCAACAAATAATTTTTACCCCTAAAAGGTACGAACTCTAAAGTGACAAAAGCTATAACTGTCATTCCGGTTGTCATTATCTTGTCTCGGGTATCTCATTTACTGACAAACACCCTAAAAGGTACATGCATTATTGATTATACAGCGTTTGTCTCTGACTTCTGGGTTTTTTTTATATAGACTTTTCGGCCATTAATCAATGGCCTTCATCAGTATTAATCGGAAACGTTGCGATCTTTGAAATATATTTAACGTTTTAAATATATCACCCTAAAAGGTACCGGCTTAGTCTTTTGTGGTCCTTTTAGATTTGTGACACCCTAAGAGGTACCAAATCGCGGATCTGGACCCCTAAAAGTTACCTTAGTATCACTTATTTTCGCGCGTCCTTAATTTCGCGAACATGTCAGAGGCATATTTCACGAGGCTTTAATTTCGCGATTTTGCAGAAAAAACGTGTATAAGGGAACTTAATTTCACGTTTTTTGAAATTATGATCCAGTGCAGTATACAAACATATTGTTTTGAATTGGGTAAATGATGTAACAATTCAATTCAAGACATCACTGCGTGACATAAAATTTCGCTTCGTTAATTTTCGCCGTAATTATTATTCGCGAGTCTTTAATTTCGCGTTTTTTTTCAAACGCGAAAATCGCGAAATTAAAGACGCGCGAAAATAAGTGATAATAAGGTGAGGTACGACGAGCATCCCAACCACTTTATATATGGGAGTCCCCCCCCCCCCCCCCCCCCCCCCCCCCCCCCCCCCCCCGGGTAGTAGACCCAGTATATTCGTATAAGAATATCCCAACTCTCTGTTGTAAAGGCACTTGTTGATTTGCAGTTGTTGATGTTATTATAGTGTTTCTGATTACCTTAAGAGTTGCCCTTGAAATGTGTTTAAATTAAATTTATTGCATGCGTACACACATACACATCTTTATTCAGTACAGTACAACCCCGGCCTTACGGACACCCGGTTAATACGGACACCCGGTTAATACGGACACCCGGTTATTACGAACACGTTGTTCTGTCCCTACCGAAACTCATACAAATATCTATAAAATATACCTGTTTAATACGGACACCGGATAATACGGACAACGGACATTTTTTCCTGTCCCAATATGCCCATTTTCATAACAATAATAATAATAATAATAATAATAATAATAATAATAATAATAATAATAATAATAATAATAATAATAATAATAATAATAATAATAATAATAATAATAATAATAATAATAATAATAATAATAATACAGACACTTTATTTTCCCAAAACAACGACAATGGGTAAATTGATCGCTTTTTAATTAAAATTACGCACGTTCTGTGCTTTCTCACGTTCAACTTGTAAACTGATCGCTAATTACGTGCATTTATAGTTTCCCCACTAAAAATAAACAGATCACCAGTGTCATGCAGTCATTGTTTCCGCCAAAAATGTTAGTGACGTAAATTGACCGACCCGGTTTATATGGACACCCGGTTAATAAGAACACTGCGTCTCATCCCGATGGTGTCCGTATTAACCGATTTCCACTGAACCAGGATTTTTAGTCTTTTTACATTGCGTTCTTTAGCCTTGGCTTACATGGCTATTAGATGGCAGAAATCTTCCGATTTTATTAGGACTGCAGTGCTGCTCATCAATATGTTATTTTTATGGCGTTTTATTTTCACCGAACAAAATCTAACTAATCGAAATGATTGTGAGTTCGAATGGTTCGATCTTGTGTTCGGTAATCGCATTCTCCCAAAAGATCCGGTTCGATTCATCATTTTCCCCTCCCCTCCCCCCTCCCCCCTCCCCCTGCAGCCCCTTGGGTTTCCGAGGATGGCGTTAGATTCTGTTCGATGGCCGAACCAATCGCAAAACAATCGAACGATTGGGTTCCATTGGATTCGATTTATTTTTTGTTCGGTTTTATTCGATTGACTACGCCAGGACAACAGTAGAGGAACAAGAATGTAAAGGAATATTCAAGTTATGAACAGTTTTGACGGCTGGATAATTCAACCGTATTTCAGAATCCAATTGTCAAATATTCAACGCACACATAACAGCATAATATGTCATGCAAAGATATCCCGATGCATTGCAAGCATAGAAACGAGAAAATGTATGTTGTTTAACAGTTATACATGGCTCTGAAGTTAACAGAAACATTGTACGGATATTTTACCAATTGTCACGCGGTCACGCAATCACCGTTTTTGATGTTTTTCGAGTGGTGAATAAAAGAGTTTTCTCAGAAGCTAAACTTCAATTGCTCAAATAAAACTTTCAAGATTCCAAAACTATATCATCTTCTTAGCACGTAGCTGCAATATTATAAAATTTGGATCACTGGCACATGACTAAAAAACTATTATTTTTGACCCACTGGTTGGATTTTCCAAATAGTGCACTTTGATTTGGAATTTATTGGACTTCTTAAACTCGCTCAATGTTTATGATATTAAGCCTGGAGATCAAGGAAGAGTTATACAATACAGCAATGGTGTTGAAATATTTATGTTGTTTTTAGTTTTGATATACGAATGGAATGAATTTGATGCATTTTCACTCCGCCGACAGTCATTACATGGTGTCTGAAGCCAAAATAGTTTAATAGTTTTTTTCGATTTTCTCCAAAACAAATAAATATTTTCCCAAACAAACTACACAGCGTTTATATTCAGACCAAGGGCTACCCATATGCAAAGTTAGAGCGAATTCCATTTTTGTGATTTTTGCCACCAGATGTTTGATAATTGTATACTGCCTTACACTTAAAGGGGCACTGTCACGACACGCGCATGCGCGAATCTTGGCTTCTATCTTGAAATCGTTAACCAACGCTTTCAAGAGACCCGAGGAAAATTCAAATTCAGTGTGTTAATATATCGAATGATATCATTGTAATCCTTGCACTCTAGATGATTATACTCATGACGAGCCGCAGCCCTTCGATACTTGTTCTGTTGTCATCTGAAATGACCGCTCAAGACTACAGGGATCCTACAGATCAAACAGTAGCCGCCAGGTTTCTCAGCGTGAAATACCCGATCATATGTCATCAAACTCTTATCATAAAGCACATATGCAAACAAGTATGCAAACTGATCTGACTGAATATTACCAGATACCTTTTTGAAATAATAAATCTACGAGTCTATGGCTCATTACTTTGAGTAATAAATAAATTTACCTACCTACTTAAACGGAGCTTTATGTTTTAGATGATGTAAGCTTACGAAAGAATTTGTAAAACAATAACAGAATAAAGAATGCACAAGATATCTAAGTTTACAAAGCTGCATGCCTGAAATCATAAACAAACATAAAGCTATTGCTCTTTGGAATCGCTTTTAATAAACGTTGTGGTCAAAATATGGCGTACTTCCGTCGCCGTATTATTGAGCCCGCATTACTTGCTATCTGCGATCTCATAATACAATTACAAGCGGCTCACGTAAACATGGGGAAGTCGAAGGCGAAGGCGAAGGTTTATCTTTAACTTTTAAGTTTATATGCTACAAGTTTTAACTGGATTAAACTATATTTGGTATGACTTCAAGATATGGCGCCCAATTTGAAATACTTAGATCGACAACAATGCGACAGGAGCTCATACGATCGATCCGCCATGAAGAGGAGTGCTTCAGGCACAGCGTTGTCGAGTCTAAATATACAACTAAATGAAGTGTATTCGTCGTGTTTGGACTCGAGCAAAACCTGGTATGCTTTAAACTCTACAATCTGCTCCTCGAAGCCGGCGACATTTTGTAGTTCTTTGGCCTCAAAAGTATTTCCTGAAGAATACAAACATACAAGGTTTGAAGATCTTCGCGCCAAAGATGGCACTGTCCCGCCATTCAAGTGGTTCAATCCACAGCACAGAATGGACATGGTTCATGTGGCTAGCCGGTTCGGACTCCTGTTAGGAGTTCTACGACTGAAGCAACTCGAAGCGAGTCCACTTCTGTCCTCTAGGGAATTTTGTGCAATGGTGGCACTTGTAAACACTGCAGATCTTGAGCCTGAGGACAAGACTATCCACCGCGACAGCGAAAATAAAGATCATCGCTTGAGAGCCCATATCATGGCATTAGAGTGTCAGTTAGCTTCTGCTTCCCAAGAAATTGTATCTTTGCGGGCAAAGATACAACGAAGCAGTAGTCCAGCCTTGGCCTTCGAAATGTCGAGCGCGCCAAAATGTAAGCTTGTTAATACCAAAACCCCGCCAAAATTGAAAAATGAAGCAGACTCTATCTCGCCGAAAGGAAACACCATAAAAGAACTTAAAAATAACAAAGATATATCTCCCATCACCAAGAAGAGAAAGCTGAAGGAAAAAAGTCTTGCTATCATGGAGGAAATAAACATGGTTTGCGAAAGTCATGGCGAATCGCTGTCTGAAGTTTTAAGTGAATCCTGTCTTTTGTCAAGAAAGATGAGATGAGTTGCCATGTAGAGTATTGGATAATTATACCGAGCAAAATGGTGCAAAAGCGACATTTAAGACATTAGTTCCAGAAGCAACATGGGCCGCAAGAGTTCAGTCCATGCGTGTACCAGACTGGGTATTTTTGCTAATAAAGCTTAAAACAAGAATGTCTGATGACGCTTGGCAAACTTTGACAAGCCTAACAAGACTTGGCCGTTCTGGAGTGAGTAAGCTTAAATCTAACAAATTTTATGAGATTCTACTTTTAATTAATAACCAATAGAGTTCTCACACGCAAGCAGGCATCTTGTTTTACTTGTAATCGTGCTCCACTATATTTTTGAATGACAAAATATTTCATTTACCAAAAGGAAAAAAACATAAGCTTAAGTATATATTGTTTTGACCCACAAGATGGCTGCTGTCGGCTGCTGAATAAGAATAAGCTTATAATTTATCATTAAATTACAATTGAATGAAATTATGATATTGTACAAATTCTCTTTCTTTTAGAAACAGTGTGATGAGCCAATAATTTTGATCAAAGGAAACATAAAAGCCCTAAGAAAGGGCATTTTTGAGGTGACTGAAGCCTTGATGGATATTAGGGAATTAAACTCAGAAATCCCTGGTTACGAACAAAGTCTAGAGAGTTCAGTGATCTGGACTACAAGAGAGATGAGACTACATGGCAATGTACTTGAAGAACTGGTATTTAGTTTGAAAATCGATGGACGTCCCTTTTATGGTAAGCCAATGCAATAGATAAAATGTTATATTGTGATAATTATGTGCATTGGGATTAGACACTAAAAGCGTGAAACAGTACTAACTAAATACGGTAGTACTAAAAAGAGTGATGAAACAATAGAAAACAATAGAAATGGCACCATTTAGAACTATGTCATGCTTTTCGTGCTTGTACTCTTACCACAGATGTAATATATTTTAACTTTTACCTGTAGGTAAAAGCCAAGTGTCTGTTGGTATTGTGCCACTGAAAGTAAATTACCAATCAACTCAAAGTGCAAAGTCTGTCATAACTTTGGCAATTGCAAACTGTGAAGAAAAAAGGTTGGTGTGGAACGTAATCATAAAGCAATATAAAACGCTTAAGTGATATACTATGATATAAACACGATGGGAGTTGTAGAGCAAGAGAGAAGCAAGCTTATGCCCTATAGGAACACAAGGTGCAGCTGAGTGTTTCTCTTGCTTCTCGAGTGCACTACAACTCCCAAAGTGTTTATTTCACAGTATATAGACATGCTCGAGTATTTTATATTACTTTTATAAGATATTTTTGGAAGTTTTCTTGGAACCATGTCTCTGTCCTCTGATATAAACACTCGCGCGTGTAGTCAGCCAATCAGAGCAAGCGTTATATCGCATGTATTTTATAATCATCTGTAATTCACTTTTACAGCAGCTTGAAAACAGTGATGCTATCTACTCAAGTCTCATGATTTGCTTGATTAATGTTATTAATGAATTTAGACCAGAGATCAAGATGCTGTTTAGTAACCTGAATGAACAGAAAGAAGTCCTTAAGCAGAATGGCATCATGGTTGATGGTAAAATGTATAAGGTTTCATTCAAAGGTTAGCGATGAAGACATAAAATTATACATGTATACACCAAATAATTTACTGTTACATAATTACATGTATGTAGCTTGCATTTCATTTGTATTTTGGACTATTTTCTATTGCAAATTCAGAATATTTTCATTTCAAGTTATACCGGTAGTATTTTGGTGGTCAAAAGGTCATGGGACTCTGTTCTTCTAAGTGCTGTAAAGCAACAGAAACACCTGGGTGACTCGCCTGTGTTTTTGTGAGACAGATATCCCATGACCTACATGTATTTCAAACACATTATTTTTCATTTCAAATTATAGTATTTTGGTGGTCAAAAGGTCATGGGACTCTGTTCTTCTAAGTGCTGTAAAGCAACATAAACACCTGGGTGACTCGCCTGTGTTTTTGTGAGACAGATATCCCATGACCTACATGTATTTCAAACACATTATTTTTCATTTCAAATTATAGTATTTTGGTGGTCAAAAGGTCATGGGACTCTGTTCTTCTAAGTGCTGTAAAGCAACAGAAACACCTGGGTGACTCGCCTGTGTTTTTGTGAGACAGATATCCCATGACCTACATGTATTTCAAACACATTATTTTTCATTTCAAATTATAGTATTTTGGTGGTCAAAAGGTCATGGGACTCTGTTCTTCTAAGTGCTGTAAAGCAACAGAAACACCTGGGTGACTCGCCTGTGTTTTTGTGAGACAGATATCCCATGACCTACATGTATTTCAAACACATTATTTTTCATTTCAAATTATAGTATTTTGGTGGTCAAAAGGTCATGGGACTCTGTTCTTCTAAGTGCTGTAAAGCAACAGAAACACCTGGGTGACTCGCCTGTGTTTTTGTGAGACAGATATCCCATGACCTACATGTATTTCAAACACATTATTTTTCATTTCAAATTATAGTATTTTGGTGGTCAAAAGGTCATGGGACTCTGTTCTTCTAAGTGCTGTAAAGCAACAGAAACACCTGGGTGACTCGCCTGTGTTTTTGTGAGACAGATATCCCATGACCTACATGTATTCAACACGATTAGCATTAATTTCAAATGTTCTGTCAAGAACAATTTCATTTCAAATTTATAGTATTTTAATGTGCAGGCTATGTCGTTGTATTCCATTTAATATGTTCAATAATATTATCATTTTTTAACAGTGACTCTTGATTACAAAGGCCTGGTTTTGATATTTGTAAAGAAGGAAGATGACAATTTTATGTTGGGAGGAAAAGGCCTAAATGTTGAGTTCTGTTTGTTTTGTAAGGCTAAACGAGTAAGTACGAACTGTCATTGCAATAATTATTACTAACATGACTATCACAATACTGTACATCAATCAAAATAGTCAATAAAGGAATTTATAATATAGTCGCATTGAAATGCACGCTCTGATTGGCCGAGAACTGTGCTTTATCAGAGAACTGTGCTTAATTATCAGAGAACTGAGTTCAGTTTACTGACGTAAAAGCAAAATTCAAACAAAAAATAGTGTGCATCCTCACTGAATTGTTTCGAAATGGCGTATGAGCATGCGCTCTTTGAACTTTTCACTGACTGAAAGTGCCTATAAAATAAAAGTGCAATGTTGTTTTCTATATAAATTTATAAAACAAATAGAACAGCTTCATCTGTGCTCAGTTATAAAGCACTTAGGAATTGACAAGAGCACTCGAGAAGTGAGGAGAAACACTCGCCTACGGCTCATGTTTCTCCCTATGCTTCTTTCGTCACTGACTGTCACTCCACACAGGGGAATTGGAGTTTGAGGTGATCACAATATTTGCCTTTGTGATATGTTTATATGTACAACTATGACATTCTACACTGTATTTATGTTGGAATTCTAAAACATGTAATTGTAATTCCTTATTAGGCATGTGATTGTAAACTTGGTAACCATGAAGTTTGCTTGGAGCATTTTTTAGAAACAAAAGCCAATGTAGGAGGGTGAGTTTCTAAAGAGAGAATTTGTAATGCATGTACATGTACATCCCTAAACTAATATGAGTACACATGTACATTTTGTAGGTGTATGTAGGCTACATGTCATAACCCGTCATTTGCATGCATATCATACAAGTAAATGTAGGTTGCAAAATATATATTTTTAGAGTTGCAGACAACTTATTTTGGTTTTCATTTATTTTCCAGATTCAAGGGGCTACGTGATGACTTGACCTGTATTTTGGGGGAAGATCTGAGCTCTGTCAGTCTTTGCGCTTTGCATTGTGAGATGCGCAACACAGAGCAGATGTTAAAAAATATTGGTCTCCTTGCACATGAAATTGGTTCACTAGATGAGTGCAACAAAAAGTTGTCAGAGTATGGTCCTCAAAAACATCAAGAGTGACAGAATATCGGTGAAGGTTAAACCAGGCCAGCAGTCAAGTATTGAAAGACACAACATATCAGTATGCTCTTTTTCTGGTGAGAATTGCAAGGCATTAATATTATTTATTATACCATGTCTGATCCGTGAGCGGGCAAGATGAGTTGAATCCTGCAATTAGATTGGCTACCCGAGCAGGCAAGATGGAGTGATATTGCCCACCCGGGATGACCCTAGCCTGCGAATACAGCCGCTTTTTTGCGTTCGCGCCACAGGTCTCCCGCAAAGAAGCGTCTGCGTTGTTAGGGCAACATTCCTGTATTGTGATCTCTGAGGTCATGACAGCTCGTGTTGTAAATCTGATACAACACAGCCGCTCATGGTGTGAACACTACTTCCAAACGGCCTGAGTTTGTTGGTCAAAATTATTGTAGAACATGATTTTATTCATCTGTGCATATGATAAGTCCGATACAATCGCCCGTGGCTCGACATTGTAATATTTTGTTCTGGTCGTTCTGGTTTAGTTGAGCTTAATTTATGCAAAGAATGCGATTACCAGAAAGCTGACCAATCAGCTTCTTTGACCAGAATTGGGTCAAAAATGACGTCACAGTACAGGAATGTTGTCCTCACAACGCAGACGCTTCTTTCGGGAGATCCCTGTGGCGAGCATAAAAAAGCGACTGTATCCGCAGGCTAGGGACGACCCGTGATTATCCCACATTGTTAAATAGGGTAAATATTTCATTCTCACGGATCAGACATATAATGAATCATTTATTGACCAAGCTTGTTCGGTCAATTAGCAGTATTTGAAGCTTCATAAAGTGTGACAACATCTTTACTTTTTAGGAAACACTGAAAGAAAGATCTTGGATGACCTAAGAGACATTATAGAAGAATCCCTTCCACAAGAGAAACTAACTGCTCACTTCCAAGACCAGGAGAGTGCCATTGCCTGTATCACCAACAAAATCTCATTTTGCGAAGCTCGTGTGAAGGTAGTTATATTAACTTTATGTCAATTCAAATTGAAATTGATGTTTAAATTGTCTTTTTCATTCCTTTTTCAGTATTATGAAGAGATGTTGGACAGTGGAGTATTTATTCGAGACTTTGGAACCAGACTTGAAGAAATGGAGTTAGCTAACACTGGTAATTAGCCCACCTTCGAGTTATGCTTCACTTGTCATGCACAAAGGTTTTAGTACAAGGCTCCGGGAAATACTGGTAATGCCATTTATCCATTATTTCCCTGGGGACTTGTACTGAATGAATGAATGAATAAGCCTTTATTTAAACAGGGTTGTCCGTCCCTTCAGTGTATATAATACACTGTTATCAATAGGAGCCCTAATCAATAGTTATAAATAACAATAATAATAATGTATAATAATGAAAAATACTAAAAATATAAATAGATATATGAGTAATATATAATAAAAATACAAAAACTATTCTAAGATAAGACTGTATAACAAATACGCGAATACTGATTAAAAAAGCTAAGAAGAAAATATTACTTACTTAGGGAGTTATTAAAAACTACACATCCATTATAGTTAAAACTTTTCTTGGCAGCCTCTATTCTATAATACCTTTGTGTGTGACAAGTGAAGCATATATCGAAAGTGGGCTATTTGATAATTTGAATATTTCAGAACATATTATAATTCATACTATAATTATTTAAAATGTTTATGAACCACATATCAGTGACTTGTCTCCCACAAGCCAGAAGATTATATTGATAATAATAAACCTCTAAATCTGATTTATTCAGAGGCATCACAAGAAATGAACAGACTACAACAATTTTGGGATGAAAAAAGGACTGAGATAGAAGACCAATTCACCAAGGTTTATGAGCCTGTTATTCCTCAAAAAGGAAGAAAAAAGCAGAGCAAACCGATGATGAACCCAAACCTCAGTGCCTATGCTGCTTTATTGACAAAGGAATTTGTAATCATGGTAGGTACATGTACATTAAAACACATACAACTGATCGGATAGTCCAGTAGTCCATGCTACCGTTTCACAAAGCGCACATAACTTACGAGTACTTGTATTCAGTATACTCTTTTGTAAACCCTTCGTAGTAATTTTGGTGCGTTTCTCAAACCGTACATAACTGACCAGTACTTGTAAATCTTGTATGTAACTTACGTGCTTGTAAGTGCTTACAAGCATTTGTAAGTTACGAGCGCTTTGTGAAACGGTAGCCTGTCATTTTCATTAATACCAAATTGATACATTTCTTTAATAGGTGTGTACACAGTGGAAGACCATTGCTGTCACAATGAGAGAGAAGAATTTTGATGAAGATGAAGAATATCTGATAGATATTTTTGATTTAAAGGCAGGTTTTGTGAAAATAATAAAATTATTATCATCTCCCTCATCATCATCAAGTTTATCAGCCTAAGCTGTAAAGTGTATTATCATCATTAAATAGGACTTAATCATAATAATAATCATAATAATAAGTATTGGGAGCATAATACTATTAAATAGGACTTGTGCTTCAAAGGTACAAGATTTATACTTACCGGTACTGTTAAATACATTATTTTTACACAAATGCACATTACATACTGGTGAACATTGTAATAAATTTATTTCGACTGATTATAACATAATGATGTTTTGATTATAGTGCAAGGAATGGGGTTTTCTTCTTTTGGAAATGTTTGGACGAAGTCTTGGCACAGGAGACTATGGACATCTGACAGTTGACCATGCCTCCATGCTTTTACGGATGCATAGATCCTTCCGTGAGTTGTCTAACCAGGGATTCGAAGCTTCTCACAAACTACAAAGACAGGTGTATGCTAAGTGCACATCCCATGATGCAAGTGATTACGTCTCTTCAGGTACAACATTTTAATTTCAATCCATTTAGTTACTCATAGTACCGTAATAAAAATGACCAAACAAAGGCAGAAATAAGAGGTTGGCCAAGGAAACCTGAACAAAATTTGTATTTCTTTGTTACAGTTAAACAGATGTTCCTGCATATGAATGCTGAAAAGTTACTTGAACTACGCTATGCTTTTAGAGAAGCCAAGAACAGTATTTCCTCAGGTAATTCACACAAGTACTTTTTATATAGTGATAAACTTCATGAATATGATTATATATTTATTTTTCAGGAAAACCATTTCTTTACAGAGGATGTGGTTGGAAGAAAAAATATGGAAGTTGGAGTGATGAGGAAAAGGAATGGATACTGAAAATGGACAATTTGTTCACAGACCAGTTTGGGCCAGAATTTTGCAAGTACACAACTACTGAAAAGAAGACATGTGTACTTGTGGAGAAGCAATTTCCTGTGTTCAAGTATGTACACAGTGACTGGAAAATGCTTCAGACAAATGCAGTACCACACCCCAGCAAAGCCCGACGTCCAATACCACACCCCAGCAAAGCCCGACGTCCAACACCACACCCCAGCAAAGCCCGACGTCCAATACCACACCCCAGCAAAGCCCGACGTCCAACACCACACCCCAGCAAAGCCCGACGTCCAACACCACACCCCAGCAAAGCCCGACGTCCAACACCACACCCCAGCAAAGCCCGACGTCCAACACCACACCCAGCAAAGCCCGACGTCCAGCACCACACCCCAGCAAAGCCCGACGTCCAATACCACACCCCAGCAAAGCCCGACGTCCAATACCACACCCCAGCAAAGCCCGACGTCCAACCACCACACCCCAGCAAAGCCCAACGTCCAATACCACACCCCAGCAAAGCCCGACGTCCAATACCACACCCCAGCAAAGCCCGACGTCCAATACCACACCCCAGCAAAGCCCGACGTCCAATACCACACCCCAGCAAAGCCCGACGTCCAATACCACACCCCAGCAAAGCCCGACGTCCAACACCACACCCCAGCAAAGCCCGACGTCCAACACCAACACATTGCCAGATTTGTTGAAGTGTGGTCTCTATACTCTACCACGTGGAGAGAACTTAACGCTAAATCTACCTAGAGTAACCCATATTGTCGAAAATGATGTGGTGGCTATCCATAATACAATATATACAGATCCACTAGTTACAAAGTTTCGACCCTCTGAAGGGATAGTAAACTATGCATTGGCGGTTTTTAGAAATACAAGTAAAGATGGTGGTCCTACAGGAATAAGATTGGGTCATCTTGGCACATTCTCTGTTGATGCATTGCAGTTGTATCAGAAGGCATGTACTGCTGCCAGCGAAGCACAAAAAGTCAGGGAGGAGCAGGTGTGGCTATCCTCATTTATCAGCTGTGATGTAACAGATCTTGAGAAAGTTTTGAAAGACTCAAAACCAGGAGATCAAATACTACTATCTGGATTTTGTATCATGGATACCAGTGATTTTAGTACGCTGGCATGTGAACGATACCTCAATGGATTTGCGATTGATGTGATCAGCTTAAAAATGCTGGAAACTAGCAACTACCCTCCCATTGTTTATCTACCAACCTACAGCCAAACATGGGCCAGACAAGGATCACAGTTCTTTAAGAATCACATATCAACATTCTTCCCCAACGGTTGCACTGAAAATGTAACTATCATTGTTACACCATTGCACTATAAAGAGAAGCAACACTGGGGTTTGTTGTGTTTTAATGTGGTGACCAGAGAGGCATTTTATGATGATGGCATGAAGACTGCTCCACCAAATGGTACTGGAAGTGTTATCAGAAATATGCTTGGTGGCTTTGACCTACTGACAGAATCACCAGGCAAGTTTTCATCCGCATCATGGTGTTGTTCTCTGCCCCTACAAAGAATCAACATGCCAAAGCAGCCAAGATATGGCGAGGGAGCAGGGAGCTGTGGTGTTGGAGTAATCTTGTCAATCAGAGACATCATCGACTCAAATCACCACATGCCAGTCTTCAAGTGGAAATTCGAGAATTCTAATCAATTGAGAAGAGAACTCATGATGTATACACTAAGTTTAAGAAGCTAATTCAATATTTATTAGTTGCATGTACATGCAAATTAATGTGGCATAGGCTTGCTTTAAAGGATTACCGGTATGTATATTAGAAAATAGGTGGGCCTCTATATAACTAACTGTACATGCAATTATAATGTACTATATTTATTTTTTTAAACATTGTAAATAGTAAGATTAGAAAATATGCCCTCTATATAACTGTACAAATGTACATCTAATTATAATGTACTGTAGTGTAAAAACATTGTAAGATGGGAGTAATTTTCATTGAGAAAATTGCAGTTAAAGTTTATTATTATTATTATTAAATGAGCAAGATTTTGTATCAGAATTACAAACCTCTCCATGGTTATGGTTTCTATTGTGTTTTCCTCATGAAATATTAATGAGATGAATAAGTAATCGATAAATTTATAAACTTATGTTTTAGAGTACAAACACTAAAACTGCGAAACAGTACAAACTAATTAGTGCTAAATAGCACCAATGGAACAATAGAAAACAAATTAAGGCATTGCACTATTTAGTGCTATTTAAAGTTAGCATTGTTTCACGGTTTTAGTGTTTGCACTCTACTACAATTTTGATGAATTTTGAAGAAACAAATTAGTTTGACTGAGAAAATCAAAGTTAAAATCTATGCAAATCAGGACGAATCTGTATCCGATTTACAGATCCTTGGTAGCGAATTTAAGCAGAGTGCTAACAATTAACCATGTAATAGTACTATGTACTATATACAATATGAGCGGCCGATCTGTATGAGATTTACAAAATCGGACGCGAATATTGTATATTACTTATCGAATCCAACGATGTATAAGTGGATGTTTTACTATAATTTTGATGATAGGAAACAGTTTGGCCAAGAAAATCCAAGTTAAAGTTGAACGCAAATGAGGACGAATCTCTTGCCGATTTACAGATGTCTGCTACGCTTATGATTTATATTGTATTTGTCTCATTAATTATTCATGAATTCGATAATATTTAGTACACTGTAATTACTTAGAACTGTTTCACGGTCTTAGTGTTTGAACTCTAGTAAATTATTTATAGATTGACGTTTGGGCTGTGCGACTTTCGTATGTGGTATGGGATAAAACAGGTCACGTGACCAGATGATCAAAATCGCTTTTATTCAAAATCTCATTTAAAATAAGCGAGAGTCATACATTTCGAACGTCGATCTATAAAACGCTTGAAACGAAATTTATTTACGGTACTTGCAAGAAATTAGAAAGTTATAAAGGAACGGAAATGGCCAATGACCATATCCCAGGATATATTGTTTCATCAATTTATATAAAGCTATTCCAAAAAAAAGTTCTCAAAATTTACATTTGTTGATAAACATCCTGACAATCAGGCGCCCGTGCTGGGTCAATTTGTATACGTTTGGCCACCAAATTATCTCGATTTCCCTCGATGTTCTCCCGTCGAATCCCACTACTAGCATCGATTTAGACGATGGCCTTTTCCTGAGGTGTCTTTCAACCCTACCTTTCTCTCTGGCTTGTCTTATGAGATCTAGTGCCGATTGTCCTACTTGTGCATTGTTTTCCTCCGGCTCCTCTTCCCGTAAACCACAGTACGATACTTCGGACTTTAAAGTGACAATGTTTTGTTCGTCGAAGGTGTCAAAGAAGGATTCATCGTCGAATAATTTATACGAGATTTTTGTGGTTTTCTCGACGTAACCAGGCTGACCGAGGTGTTGAGTTTGTACGATA
Organism: Actinostola sp. cb2023; assembly: GCA_033675265.1. Lineage (NCBI taxonomy): Eukaryota > Metazoa > Cnidaria > Anthozoa > Actiniaria > Actinostolidae > Actinostola > Actinostola sp. cb2023. The sequence continues at coordinate 100,531 of JAUJYZ010000488.1, forward strand.
TGGTTGGGGGACACATTCAACTTCCAAATAAACTGTTGGATGTAATTCAAAGGCACTTGGTGTGTGTCTATTCTGACCCATCGGCCTGAAAGAGGAATTGCAAAAACGGGCTGTGACCGAAATATCCGGCAGCCAGGAGGGAACGGTCTCAAATCAGACTAAATAAATGCTCAATAGTCAGAAACGGACAATGTAGCCCACTGACTGAGTCTTCTATCATTGTCAAGCTCTTAGAAACACTAGATGTTTTGTAGTGGACGATTTTATCGAGCTCGACATTTGGTCTATTGGAAGATCGACCGTTCCTGGTTTCCGGGCATAGTTAGTCATGCATAGCGAAAAAAATAATACCAACAACAGAACAAGAAAAAATATATCTGCAAACGAGAACAAATAACACTACTACCTTGTACCAACCTGTCATACGAGGGTGAAACTGAGAGTTGAATCTCTCAGCAAGTCCGGCCAGCCAAAGCTTGTAATTTTCCAAGTCGCTTGGGTTGATTGCTTGGCATTTGGGGACTGACACTTCCAAGCCATCTTCGTCTTGAAACACTGGTGTCACTGCATCGGCGTCGATGTCTACATGTTTCAATATTACATGTTTCCTTAGTGCATATAAGGTTTTAAATCGTTTGATGCAACCCGGACATTTTGCTTGACACGTAAATGAAACCATGATGTTTTAAAAACTGAACGCTGAGGTGATACCTGAAGCTGACAAGGTCACGAAGCTTGGACCACTGACGTAATATCCGGAAATTTGATACTTACTTTTTCTCTGGTAGCAAAGAAAGTATGTCAGAAAGCCGTAAGTCCAGATATTACTCAAGACCGCATACAAGAGAAGAGAAAAAAAGTCTAAAGAGAAAGTGGAAGAACGATAAGTTACTGAAAAAGAGAGAAGAACGAAGAATCCTGAAAAAAGTCAAGTTATTGAATGACAACGATGACATCCCGGGTGACATTGATCGCCGGCCAAATAATACTATTTGTACCACTATTCCAGATTGTAAGACGGTAACCACAAGTACTTGTACTATAAACGCGAATAACATGGGTGGACACGATTCGAAAAAAGAGCTGAGAGCAACTAAAGTAGCCCAGCCGAACGACTGTTCTTTGGAACCCAGCAGAGGGAAGCGCATGGTTATGATGTCTAAAAAATCCAACTCATTGCCAAATAGTCTTCCCAATAGTAAACCTTCAACATCAAAGTCTTTTCATATCGATTTTAAAGTACACAAGACGCCCGAGAAGACGACAACACAACATCATTCAAGAGAGATTGATTATGACATGATTAAGAAGGTAAACGATACTCCTATCGGAAGCGGAAGTTATGGGACTTGCTATCTTGCTCATTATCGAGATATCAAAGTGGCCGTAAAAGAAATGAGAGCGAGAAGTTCTTCTCTTGCTGAACACGAAAGATGTAGAAAAGAAGTTCTGCATGAAGCAAAAGTCATCAATTCATTGGGAGACCACCCAAACATTCCACTCCTGTTGGGAATATGCTCTGTGAAAGAGCCGTATTGCATAGTTTTGCAACATTATGGATCTGACAGTCATGAAAGTTTCACGCTTCAAAAAGCTATCAGCAGGAAAATACTGAGTAAATCTGAAATTGTTCAGGTATTTATTGATGTCTGTAAAGCACTTCAGTTTATTCACGAAAAGGGCTACCTTCATAATGACATCAAGTCAAACAACATACTCCTCCATTGTCGGAATGAAGTTACTGAAGATATCCGTTATCAACCAATAATTATTGACTTTGGCAAAAGCAAACCAGTCAAATGTGCTAAACAGAGGAGGAAAAGATCTGCGGCTTCGAAGAGCTACCTTGCGCCAGAAGTGACTGAAGATGGCAAAGAAACCACCGCAAGTGATGTATTTTCTTTGGGGAAGATGTACGAGCAAGCGGTTCATCACAGAAGTTTCAGTCATTCCTTTAAAGAGTTGATCCAACTGACAACTTTAAAGTCGCCGGCATCGAAAAGACCAAGCACTGGAGAAGTTAGGCAATTACTGATGGCTATAATGTAAACATTATTTCAGCTTTCTTTCTAGTTTAGTTTTTCTTTTTCAATGAACATTCAACGAACGTACTGATCTACATGAACTCAATTATATTTTTATTTCGTACGTATTAAGTTGTATAAAATGCTATAACTTAATGTCCGTTAAATATATCGAAATTCATGCAGTTTTTATAAATAAATATTAGTGTTTAGGTTACTAGTGCGTAGTTCATCTGCTTGATGTTCGCACATTTCAGACAATGTGATAATTGGATTTCTACCAAAGGTAGAATGTATTAAGCCAATTAAGTAAAGCGTTCATAGCAACAACGATATCCCATGAAGTCAAAAAATCGTCCTCTGCGGCTCCTCATGATTCAGTACTTAGACTGATTGTTGTTTCGTATTTGGAGGTAGTTATTTTTGGTTTGAAGTCCAATTTTATACGCTTTTTATTTAATCGGCGAGAGCGATGGCGATGGCTTCTCATGGCGGCCGCCGGGAAGTAGTGGTTGACAACGAATGTATTCAGGCGACAGATTTATAAGTTTTGGTTTACTGGAAAGATAGAATACGGTTATACTACAGATTCTGAGTTCGCTATACTTCTCTTTAACAGCTCTGGAGTACCAAAGGAGGTAGGAAAATATTCCGAATGACAACAACAATGTTTGACAACGAGTTCATTGACTTATATTCACTCGAATTATTATGTTCTCAAAAAGAACTCAGTTGTATACATCATAATGTATTCCTTCGAGTTCATATGAACTGAAGCTATTGCAAACAACTGTCATATTGTATGAGTTTTTATTTCTGCGTGAGGTTTAGAAGTAGTGACACAACGACAAAGAGAACTCAGTTGAGATTGACCTTCATACTTTTCACACGGGAATTATATTGTGCAGTTCTTTTTGCACTCTTTTGTACTCTTACAATTTAAGAAAACACGAGTACGTTATAGAGTAGTGACATGTACATCTTCGTTAGTCTTTTTTGAAGCAAAGAAGTAATACGGACTTGGTTTTTAGCGATGTGAAATGTGAATAACTTCATCTGAGACCTGAGTTGTCACCTCGGATTGTCTGCTATTTATCGACGTTCCTTCATCAGAAGTCGCCATAATAAGTACTTATTTCATGAAATATTTAGGTCACACGCTGTAAAGGTTGTATATTCTGAATAACTTGGAAGCACTCTGCGAAAACTTGATCGTAAAACACTTTCAAAACACAACATTGAAATTTACTAGCGCGATTCTCTTCGTAAACAGACGAGTTCGTTAACTTCTGCATATCATTAAAATCTCTGAATATCATTAAAATTGACGCATGCGCGCGTCGTGACAGTGCCCCTTTAAGCACAATAAAATCCAAGCAATATTGACGCGGAGCGAGCGAGTTAAAAATACCGACGGCAAACCGGTCATTCATTATGCGGGAGCCACCTTTTAACTTAAAAGTTGGTAACACTGAACGACATTTTCGTAATACAAACTGAAGATTGGACTGAACTAACTATTACTTTAGTTTTGGGTCCTACAGAAGACTATTGTATTATTTGACAAGAGACTGAATACAAATACACACACAAATACAAATACAAATACAAATACAAGTTTAAATTCATAAATACAGATTTTCTTCCCGCACTTGCCAAATTAAAGCTGACATTACAACAAATTGTCGAGAAAGAAACAACCACAACAATCTCGATGGTGTATTTCATGACGCGAGATACCTAAACTCGAGGTAAAATTCAAGCTCCAATTAGCATTTTCGGGTGTGTCTCGAAATTTTCATTTATCTCGAAAATAAAAAGCTACTTAGCCAAATTAACTATATGGCGATTCTAATCACATGTTACCCTATCTAACTTGAACATATGAGCGAAATCCATTTTTCAGGGTTTGCCGCGAAAATTCGATGTTGTTTGATTTTTAGTGACCGGGGGCTCTTAAGAGTCTCTTAATAAAAAAAACACACAGATCAGCTTGAACGTACTTTGGTACCAGCTTCTATCAGATAAGTCATCCCCTAACAGAACTACGAAAGTCGCACTACGTTGGGGTACTGGCCTATCAATATCTGGAGAGGAAAACAAAATACTCGAAAATAGGAGATTTTAACGACACGATGAAGATGAAGACTTTATTTCAAGAGGGTAAACACATACAAGTGAAATACACTTGTGGCCCTCACTAAACTTAATAAACACACGGTCGATACTGAGACTGCCGACACTGACGGTTAACTACGATGTAACACGCCGACACACGGCTCGATATAGGGGATGAGGTGAAATTAGCCCACTCCAGCCAAGTAGAAACTGCCGACACACTGCCAAATAATAAAATGACTTCAAGTGCCACTACGATGTAATTTGAAAAAGTTCTATAAATCGCACATGAAGCTCGAATATTTCATTTTGGTTTCAGTTTCGACTTGCTCTGTGAATCAGTACAACATTGAGCCGCCGTGTGAAGTGGCGATCGAACCTTGTCTTCAATACTCAGGATGATATGGTTTCTTCGAAAATTTCGAAATTATATTGTAACACATGGTTGCAAGTGAAGGACAATAAATACTATTTTAATGCTAGTGTATTTATGAAATAATTGTCTCTAGCCGGAATAAGTTAGTCGGTATCAAAGACATGCACGATCACTAGACATCTCTCGAAGATATCCCTGCAAGCAGGGGTTTTGTCTGAAGTTAATATTAAACCAATTCCGGCCAAATCTTTAGGACATCTTATTCAAGGCATCAAGAATACAATACTAAAGAATAAAATTCGTTCCGAACTGAATGCGTTACGTGCATGACCTTTTGTAATAAATATGTTTATTCCCGGGGTTTTATAATTTGAATATTCGCCGTGGATTATTCCTATAAAACAATGAAACCAAAACATCTACAAACACAAGCAAAACGTTTGAGTAGCTAGATAATCTAGTGCAGGATAAAGATCTCAATAGCGAAGATATATAAGCAATTCGAATTATATTTCAAGTCTTCCATCAGTGAAGTTCGCAGCGCTGATCGAACTATGCAGTTGTATAATTCTGAAAGACAAATATTTGGTTCAACTATAAACTAGCGAGTTTTAATACTTCCTCGATACAAACTATAACTAGATAAATTGTATATAACACTTTCCATCGTATTCATTTGAGTCATGTCAAGAAATCTATCCAGAAGACAGGCGGCTTCATCTGCTTCACTGGGCGACATGTTTAGTCGTATTTAGCTGACTCATCTTTGTGGCTTTTTTGCCATCAAATTCATCTTCCGAAGACAATTGTTCTAAACTACACGGTAAATAACTATATTGTGAAAGACTTGGAGCCACCTTTTTAGTAATTTCAGCGAAAAAACACGTTTGAATCGGAGCTCAAACATGAAGCAATTTTACAGAGACTTGTATACAAATATCTCTCGCTCGTGAATGTCTTGAGTATATGACGTCAGAACGAGTGTAACGCAATACACTGTCGGCTCGCATTCTCGTAATGGCGGACCGGTTTTAGTCGATGTTCAAAAACAGAATTAGAAAGGATTAAACGGATTTTTTTATTTATTTTTTGCATATTTGGATTTACCTAAGACTAATGATCAGCTTCGTGTATAAAAATGTTGGAAATAATGGACTTCATTTACATCATAGTGGCACTTTCAGAGGTTGGTCAACACACAGCCTAAACTGCTGACACACTGCCAAATAATAAAGTGACAACGGGAGGTTAATTGACCGGCGATACACAGCAGAGAGGCGGGCCGCAAAACGACGCTGGGAAAAGACAGTAAGCTAAAAGTAAAATATGCATTGCCGACAAGAAACAAAAATAAAAGCAGCAAAGAAACTAAAGGGGGCGGACAACTATTAACGGAAGGAACAAAATGCGTAAAGAACAGTAACGTGTAAACCCCATATATCGAAAAAAAAACTACTCATCGTATTAGAAAACTTCTCATCGTTTAAGATAAAATATCCTCATGTTCGTGAAAAACGTATTTATTTATCTTGTGGGCCACCGTGTATAACTAAGCATTGATCGATTGAAACGCTATTTCGAATGAATAATTATAAGATTCGAGGAAGGATCGAAATAACTGTAATTTATCAAATTCTAATATTGAAGCGACATCAATAAAGACAAGTTTAAAGTCTACTTACTTTGATGGATTTAAATGTCATCAACATTATTTCTTGGTAAAGTTAACATCAAAGTTTCTTTTTTGACAATAATATATTCTCATAACACGACAGTTCTCGATGCTCTTGACTTGTGTCTGTGTATTTGTCAACCAGCCCTTTGTCACTATCGATGAATACGGCACTTTTATGTGCGAAATGTTTCAATTAACATAACCCATTTAATGACACCTGTCCCCAGTTGCACGAGAGGTGAGTAGCGTTAACCACGGGATAAGTCTTATCCAACGGATAAAACTGATGCAGTTATCCAATAAATTGTACCTTTGGATAAGACTTCTCCGGTGGATAGCGCTATCCACCTTTCGTGCAATAGTAGTCAGTGTGTAATAGTCAGAAAACAAAAGAACACAATGGAATTAGAGTGTTGGCACTTAACCCGTGAAACAAAATCTAATAGTTAGTGACTAACAGTCAGATCAAAACAAAAGAAAACAATGGAATTAGTGTCTAGTAATATATAATTGGTTAATATCTGTTTCACGGGTTAAGTGTCATCACTCTAGAGTGCAAATATCTATAATTACATTAATGTCTCTTTCAGGGGTTAAATAAAATCGCCTATTAATTCCAATTTGGCCGCACGTTTTTCTTTGATCTTCCAAAGTTCTACCATATTACCCTGGCGCCGGTTGCACGAAAGGTAAAGAGCATCATCATATCATATGACCCATATTTCCTGACTCGCGCGCTCTTCATTCTCGTACCCAGAGTCCACTCCTCATTTGGTTTGTCGCTGGCTCTGGGAAACCCTGTTGCTCGGTCGTCAATTTTTGACGACCAAGTCGTCAGAGCGCATGCTCATACTAAAGACCGCTGAGAGCGGGTACTGTGGAAGAGTCTACTGGCTACGTAGTATTTATGTTGGTTTGAATATTCAAACAATGTAACAAGTACACAAGTTTGTACATTTATCTTCGTGTAGCCGTTTAAATCTCTTCGACGTTCATCACCGGTTCTTCTCTGGCTCTGTTGCGGTAAAGGATGGACGATAAATACATGTTCTAATATAATCTTGCATGTGAACCTTCCTGTCTTCCGCTTTGTTATTGTTTCTCTTGAATTATACAAATATTCCTTTGAATACTCAAAGCGAGTACGATCGATTGTGTCTGTAGCCGTTACTTTACTTTTATAATGCATGTATGTATTGTTAGATCTCCCTTTACCAATGCAGATCAATTTATGTCTACACAGTCACTCTCATTTCCATAGCTTTATATTTCAATAACGGAATACCATTGTATGAAAATACAACCGTCGCTGTCATTCCTTTCGTTCGCCTTGCAAGTTTGAATCTTTGTTGATCTCATGAACCAATCAAATACGATCAGTCATTGTTGATTTCATCAGCCAATGAAATTCGCTAAAATGTCAGAGTTTCCCAGAGCCCACGACCAACCAAATGACGAGTGGGCACTGGGTACGAGAATGGCGCGCTCTTAATAAATCCATTGGGAAAAGTCACTTGACGGAGTTCGGAGGTGTTGACGTAAGCCGTGACGGAAAAATTAAGCCGTATTTCCCGACTCACGCTCTCTTAATATACCATATACCCATTGGAAAAAGAGAGTCGGGTGAGTCTTATGATAAAATGTTAATTGACTTCGCTCGGTCGGTACGTCATGACCTCGAGCCAAATATTTTCCCGTCTGGCTGGCCCTCCCACCTTTGTACGCCAACAAATAAGCAAAGAAAGAAACAAAATACTTTGGGGGGGGGGGGGGGGGGGGGGGGGGGGGGGGGGGGGGGGGGGGGGGTGTTGTTGTATTTTACGATTTGTCGTTTTGTTTATACTATTGTACCTGTTATTTGTAATTTCACTTAATCACTGAAAACAAACAACTTAATTGTCACAATTATATATTTTTTATTTTTCGTTTATCTTGGTCTAAGGTACTTCGCTGGTTTTACGCTAAATTGTCGCTAAGGAAAATGTTATTGTTGAATAATAAAGATGGAGTAGTTCCAATCTCGGGACTAGTGCTGTTTATTTGCCCTTGGAACCTGGATGTTCCTCAAATTAAATCTTCATGTATATTCGCGAATATTTGTTCTTCGGACATCCAGTTTCCTCGGGCAAATATATATATGATATATGATAACTGAATGTACGAAGTAGTTAAGATTGTAAAAACATTTTATCTGCTACTCGGAGTTTCACATGTTACAAGTAACACGATCATCATGCAACTGCCAGAGAAATAGAGATTCATCGAGATATAGAACAAAATTAATACATTATATGCGCATATAATGTATTAATTTTTTGTTCTATATCTCGATGAATCTCTATTTCTTTGGCAGTTGCCTGATGATCGTGTTACTTGTAACATGTGAAACTCCGAGTAGCAGATAAAATGTTTTTACAATCTTAACGTTAACTACTTCGTACATTCAGTTATATATAGCTCCAGTTTATCTAGTTGAGCACTCTCAATAGTCGATGAAGACTTCACCATTTTTCCTGATTATATATATGATATATATAACCAATGTGTACACCTAACCAAATAAATTCTGCAACTTTAAGATATATATATGTCCTTTGTTCTCGAAGAAAAAACAATAGAGAAACAAAAGACATATATATATCTTATATATATCTGGCAAAATGAAGCTCATTTACGACCGAAAATGTATCGTAAAAATTGTTCTTGTCAGAAGAATGCGTGACAATTGTCGTGACATGAGCGTGTGACTGGACATCGGCTGTTGATTGGTTAATGGGAAAATCAAGTCAAACTGGTTTTCTCTTGCAAATCTACAATACAAGTAATTGCTCAAAATTGTATATTTTCGTTTCAAAGTACATTAAAAGTACTATGTTAAAGGAAGTGCATGTGAAGAAAGTGTAATCTCTTGGGTATAATCTAACAAGCTGTGAGTAATACTAATGTAAGTACTATGTTAAAGGAAGTGCATGTGAAGAAAGTGTAATCCCTTGGGTATAATCTAACAAGCTGTGAGTAATACTAATGTAGGTACTATGTTAAAGGAAGTGCATGAGAAGAAAGTGTAATCCATTGGGTATAATCTAACAAGCTGTGAGTAATACTAGTGGTCATATTGTCTCTCAACACCGATAATTTTCATCAGCTTATATTCTACTTATATCCAATTTTCTATAAATATTTATATGTAATCTATTTACCCAACTTTCATACAGTTTTATTATAGCTCTCTGTGAACTAGGGCAACTGACTCTGATTAGTTTTCCCAGCTGTTTCCGGCACTCTAGCACCAATTAATTATTTTAAGTATCAAAACTGTAAATTGATTCATTGAATAATTCTTCGAGGGTCTAATAATCACTAGTTAAAATATTTTATCGATATTCCAGAGGGAAGTACTATATTTTTATGAATCTTTAGAGCTCTCAGTGACGTCATCTACTCAACCCACCATTGAGCTCCATACATTTAATTGTAGTTTTGTGATCAAAAAATCTCAATGTTATAACAGCTCTGCATTGAACAAAACTGGTCAGACAATCAATCGTAAGCACAAATAATGTAAGAAAACTACTTCATCCAACTTTTAGCTTCACAAAAATAAAATAATGCAAGAAACTAAATACAAAGAAATGTATGGAGCGAAGCCGTGATCATTGTTTGAGTTGAGTAGATAACCTCACTCACACAAATGTAATACTTCCCATAGGAATTTTGAGAAAACTCATTAACCAGTAATTGTATAGTATGGCTCTTTGAGATTATTTCAGTGAAGTTTCAGCTAAATTAAATTTCGAACGATTCTCCCAGAATCCAACATTTACTAGTAAAACGAATTAAGGATATGAAATCATTCATTTTCCTCGTCGGATTCAATTATTCTTTTTCGCTTTGGAGGTCTATGGGGTTGAACAAATCTCAACATCTGGGAACCATTTTTCATCTTCTTCGTCAAAAAAATATTCCGCCAGTTTTTTTCTCGTCGCGTACGACGGTAAGGTTAGAAAACCCGCTAAACCGGTTTCATACTTATCCAATATTGCGAGATATTTTTACTCGTTTTGGCTGTTATTCAGTGTACTCTACTGAGTACAGTTGGATAATTACACAGCATAGTTCCTCGACGGAACTACTCTATTGTTATAATATGCATTGCACGCGCAGTGAATGGATCTACAATTCAATCCCCCTTCCCCTTGTCAATGTTGGTCGGAGAGGTGTTTTCTGGTGCACGAAAGACATGAGCAACATTGTCAAGGGGGAGAGGGGGTGTTACGGGGGGTTGTAGATGTAACGAGGGTACCCACGGTCTTGAACGTGTCGGTTAATATAGAAATACAGACATGCATGTGGATTTTCCCAACAGTTTTGTCCAGGATTGTCTGTGGAAGGTTAAAACGAAAACTTCATATAGAAGCACATTTGGGTAATACTGACGAAGAGTCTGTGCTGCGAAGCTAAAATAATGCAATTATTAATGTAATCCAATGTAAAGGGAGAGATCTGAGGCGCTTTTAATGTAATTGTACTATGCTTGGGTACCCTGTGTTAGACGCCTGTGGAGAGGTACAAAAAAGTGATTTAAAGGTGCATATAAAAGTGCATTTAAATTCATTTAAAAGTGCTTTTAAAATCTAATATTATCGAGATATCTCGAAAATCCATATTAAATAATTACTTTTGTTAATTTCCAGAACGATGTATCACGGTTTACCACGGTTCACCATTACAATAAAGAAGAAATATGATCTTTTAAGATAATCGTGGTTTATCGTGGTTTATCGTGGTTTATCGTGGTTTATCGTGGTTTATCGTGGTTTATCGTGACTTTTCCAATTGAATATTTTAGCTTCAATGCTTTGTATTACTAGGAGGATAATATCTTTTTACTAGACATCCTATGGTTAGATTTGTAGATACGTTAAGGTTACAGTCAGTATTTTGATAGTTCACGGGTTCCCTGTGGAGTACGAACGAACGCCTTACACTAAATAAACTGTTCTGGTGTCCCTAGAACCTTCATAGATTGACCATTGTTTATAGTAATTAGTAATGTATGGTAATGTGATTACGTGAAATGCAGGATCCCTGTGGTGTTGTCCAAGATGAAAAGGCAATAAATGCGGCTAAGAATCAATCCAAACGCAGCAGAATATAGTTTTCTCTAGTCTCCAATCGATGCTTCGTGTTTCTAAGTAATATTTGTCTAACATTTTGCGCTAAATGCTTTGCCTCGATCCATTGTAGAATACATTGCGAGCGAAGCGAGCGTGTGGCGAGCGACGAAGTCGCGAGTGTTATTGAAACTTATTACATTCCAACTATAACGCACGACACAGACGTCTGTCTGTCTCTCTATCAGGATGAAGTCGATGAAGTTAGTTAACTCTCCGCTTTGTGCTTTTTGCAAAAATAAACTGTTCTTGTGTGCCTAGAACCTACTAAGGCAACCACATTATCATTTTCACACTCTGATTCCGACTCGGATGAATACGTTGACAACAATTCCATATGTATTGGCTGCCAAACTGGTCTTCGTCCCATAACTTTCCACCGGGCGTCTAACACAGGGTACCCAAGCATGATAACTGATGCAATTAAAACCGTCTCAGATCTCTGCTTTACATTATATTGCATTAATAATTGCATTTTTTTTAGCTTTACAACACAGACTCTTCGTCATTATTACCCAAATTTACTTCTAAATGAAGTTTTCGTTTTAACCTTCCACAGACAATCCTGGACAAAACCTGTTGGGAATTTTTCATTGTTTTCATTTTTTTTTTTAACGACTAGACATTTGTAATTCTTCCCCCCCTTCCCCTTGTCAATGTTGGTCGGAGAGGTGTTTTCTGGTGCACGAAAGACATGAGCAACATTGTCAAGGGGGAGAGGGGGTGTTACGGGGGGTTGTAGATGTAACGAGGGTACCCACGGTCTTGAACGTGTCGGTTAATATAGAAATACAGACATGCATGTGGATTTTCCCAACAGTTTTGTCCAGGATTGTAGAAACAAGATGGCGGCCATCCAGGTTCGTGGAGACTTCAGAAAAGAAAATAGCCATTCTGAAAGAAAACGTTATCCCGAAAAACACAAATATGCGACAAAATATAGGATAAAGTTGTGCGTCCATACTTTGATTACTTATATAGTTATCTGCTTGGTTTAAAGTTACTTTAAAAGGCCGTAAACTGAAACATTGAATTCAAGCCATAACAGCCGGAACTAGTGCTGATACATCTCTTAAGATTTTCCACGTTTCCTTGCATGTTTGTCTTTTTTAAATACTTGTACAACTCAGTAATTATACTAAAACAAGTATTCGCCTAAGGCTTAGTGATTATCGGAGATTATTATTCATTCAAAATATATACTCGTTTAATTCTGATTGGCTGATGACCCCTGGTCGGCAATTCTCCATGACCAGACGTCATCATACTACAATTTTTTTGGCTGTACTCTTGTACTTGTAAAGACCATCTTAATAAAGATCATGTTTTATGTTATATAATTTGAATGAATAGTAAAACAATTACTGGATTCGGCTATCGTATGATATGAAGAATCATGCAGACCTTGTGGGCTGTAATATCCGCCTCAGCCTCCGGCTTCAATGTTCACCTCGGCTTCGTCTCGGTGAATATTCACCGATAAATACCTCGCTTTTGGCGAATAATTGTTAAATATCAAGAGTTTGAATGATAAATTTGCGCATGATTGATTAATGGCAAAATATATCGGTAATCAATCAAGCAAACCTGTCTAGCGAACGGATATACGCCATGTGTCCTGCACGTTGTATGGCTTTGGACTAGCATGATTACAATTCTTAGCCAGAATTGACGTGTCGTCAGGAAGTATGTCAAACGAGCCACAAGCGTCAGGGAAAATAGAGGCGGCAAATGCATCGTCAGTAAAATACCGCACTACTTGCTGGCCAGCGGTGTTGTTACGACAATAGAAATTAATCTGGTGAAATCCCATATTGTTGAGGATATCCAATATGGCTTTTCCTGTAGGCAGGGCGTTCTGGTCATATTTACTGAAGGCGGAAATGACTTCATAGGTATTATAGAACTGTTCGCTAGCTAGGCAACGTCGCGCTTTGCAGGATTGTTCTTTTGACAATCGTCCAGCCACCTGAAACATTGTATTGATTTTTATTTTTAACATGTATTTTATTTCTTTTTAGCTTTCTTTTAATATACCCAATAACGCACTAAGGGTCAGTACATTTTCCAACTCGGCAACATAAGGATTTCAAAGATGAGAAATACATAGAGGTTATTTACTGTTCGAGAAGTCCGGATAAGGAAAAAGCTGTGCCCGAGGTCTTGAGTATAACCGAGGTCGTGGACGACACAGTTTTTCCCAATTCGGACCGACCAAGGCAGGTAAATAACTTTTGTATTTTTTTCCTTCGTTTTTCCCCCCGCCAACTGCCAGCCATGACTACTCAAAATGTGAACTGCAAAAAAAAAAAAAAAAAAAAAAGGGTTTCTTCAAATTTTACTATTGAAGGACAGTCTGGTATGTTAGGATTTCGGACCGTAGTGCCCCAGATATATAAATTTCCGCCCGCTTCAACAACATATCAGAGCGCGCGATTTCATATAGGATACCACAACGGAAAAAAAAAATTACTGGCGATTAAATACAGCATTGTATATTGAATAATCAGAAAGAAACAAGCTAGCAAAATAATAAAACATAATAAACAAGGCTAAGGAATGAAATAAAGAATGAATATGGAATATAATAACTCCATGTTAAATACAAGAAGAATGAAATACGAAATTATGAAATAACAATTGAATGAATTGCGATAAAACGAAGTTTCCCTGATGCTACAGTACTTTTACATATATAATATAGTTACGCGAAAATTATTATTTTTCAAATTGAGCGTTCGACCAATCAGTATCAAGTAACCTTGCCCTCAATTAAACACGAAACCGCGCTATAAAAGGGACTGGACCGCCTTCATTTCACACCTTTCCAGCTCAGTTGAATCAATTTGAAATGGTGGAGTAACATCTTCGTATTCATATCGTATTGAACGACTCAAAGTTCATAATTATTATTCAACTGGACTTCGATAAAACTGAGCTAAATATCAATATTTTCAAAACTGATCATTCAAAGCTAATAACAAGATTTTGAAAATGAGTTCTTGATGTTATTAAAAGATCGAAGAAAGTCAACAATTTGAAATTCAATTTTTTGAATTTAAATTTCGCGCCCATTGTTGGGTAAGGTCGCAGCTCTTAGAAGATCTCGTCCAATTGGTTGAATACTATTAGAGTAAAACAATGGAACCCAATACATAGAACGAGTAGATAATGAATTCTATTGTTTGTATTATCCAATCACAACAGATCTTGTAAGCAGCTGCGAGACATACCCCATTGTTACGATGCAGAGCTCTTGACAGTACGATGGATAACTGACAACTGAAGGTGTTAGCTGCCTGGCACAGGCAATTTTATAGCGCGGTTTCGTGTTTAAGGCAAAAAACCCTCCTTCGTGAGCCAATCAGCACATCATAATGTTGCCCTCTATTGTATAAGCATCATAATAACATAACAACGTTTGTAACCATTACGCTCACCTATATCGTGCTTAAGTTGGTGGTCTATCAAATTTGTTATTGACAGATATTAACGAGATCGTAAATATCTCAAAATATGTCGCGAAGAAAAAAGTTCCAGGACATCATGTCACACGTACAATTTCCGTTGCAACTTGTCTCGCGCACAAACAAATTTCAAGTTGCACGCGTAATCGTGAAACCGTCATTTCCATTATTTTCTGTGGAAATATCGTAATATTTCGTCCTCGTCTGCAATGTTTACCGAAGATGTGTTTGTGTTTTTGGTCTGTTTTTATTGTGTTGTAAGTTATCGCTTTCTCAGTGATTGTTACAAAATTCCGTTTAGATCAATTGTATTTTTTCATTGTTTCAGTCTCGCTCATTATATATATAGTTATTGTTCGTTAGGTTAAGTAATGTAAATTCACATGTGATTATGTAATGTAAGTAGAAGTATAAATACGCCCAAGTTTTGTATCAAGAGTCGGTCATACAGTCAGTCAAGTCGACAGTCAATTTTCAAGTGAATCAACTGAACTCATCAGTCAAAGAAAATTATCATCTACAAGAATCGTCTGGAATCCCCTCCAGAAGGAAACACTTCAAAGTATAAGTGAAATACCACAAGTGAACGTACAAGAAGGACAACAACTTTAACGTACAAGAAATACCACAACTTTAACGTACAAGAAGTACAACAACTTTAAAGTACAAGAGAAATACAACGTACCGAATACAAGTAAAGGACAAGTTATCTATAAGACAAGTATAGTATACGACAGTGGATATTCGACTACTAGTCTGCTGCACCACGTTATTACCAAATCTAGCTAGAGTATTTTTAAAAGCAGTCAAGCACAGCTACAAGAAGGACAAGAAACTACTTTGGACAGCGACCGCAGGACACGTCAACGTAAGACAAAATTGTAAAAAAACACTTAGTTAGTATCGTATCTTTACTCGTTTAATTTAACTTTAGTATATATATTTTTTCGTTAGTCAATACCTTCTTTCTGTAATTTCCGTTAACGTTATCAGCGTAATTAAGTCGCGTAATAAATTCCTTGAATGTATGCATGGTCCCGAATTGTTTTGTTTTGCTTTGTATTGTTTCGGACAACGTGGGCCCTGTGATGTGATTAATATTGTCACATATTTTGGTGTCAGAAGTGGGATCACACGTTGTCTTCGCGGACCATAGGTAATTCAGTGAATTTGTTATGGTAAATTATGACAGTTGGATTCTAGATAATCTTAGGTTAGAGGCGAAGAAGCGTTTACTTAAGATCAGCGTAAAATACGGTGTGAAGACCCTAGCGAGCCGGTTGAGGCAAGACGACAAAAGACGTGAAATGTCTGGAAAAGACGACACACAAATCGACGAAGAAGAATATTATGGCAGTCCGACAGCGGGACATGTGCTTACTTTCGAAGAACGTAGGGAACTACACAAAATGGAAATGGAAAAGTTACAAATGCAAAGAGAGATGGAGATGGAAAGAGAAAGAGCTGTACTAGAAAGACTGGCGATGGAAAGAGAGTTAAAACGAGAAGAGAGAGAATCTACTGAGAGAAACTCTCAAACGAAGCCCGTGGTGAAGGTCAGTAAAACTCCTATGCTGAAGATTAGAGAAATGCGCGAAAATGAAGAGATTGATGATTATTTCAGAATTTTTGAATTTTCTGCAAGGGCACAATCGCTTCCCGTTGAAGATTGGTTGGCAAGTCTCGTTCCAAAACTCACTGAAAAAGCTAAGTCTATTTACCTTGAAATGTCTGAAAACGATGCAGAACTAGATTATTACGCAGCTAAGAAAGCCATACTAAAATCTTACCAGTTGACCGCAGATCATTACAGACACAGATTTAGAACTTCAGAGAAACAAGTTGGCGAGGATTTTGTCCAATGGGCCAAACGAACGCGAAGATACCTTGACAGATGGATGACAATTGCCGAAGCAATGGATCGCGGAGCTGTCTTGGAACATATAACGATGGAAAAGCTATTGGATAGTGTTGGTTCAGAGCTAAGAACCTGGCTAAAGGAACGCAATCCTAAAACAGCTGAAGAATTAGCAGATCTTGCAAATGCGCATGTTCAAGCCAGGAAAGGACCATTAATAGAAGGTAAGTATGCTGGGTACATATACGAAACCCCTAGAAACAGACGTAAACCGCATACACCGCAGTCAGAGGAGGGACAAGCACAGCCTACACGACAGACAGAAGCTAGACCCCCTTCACAGGAGAAGCCCTCAGTGAGACCGAACCAAAGAGACATTTCCAGAGTTCAGTGTTATAATTGTCACCAGTTTGGTCATTATTCTAATAAGTGTTCCGCACCCAGAACACCCCAAGCTGAGAAGAGTCCTTCTCTATTGTCTTTGACGCCATTAGACTCAGATGAGCGAAGTATGAGCTTTGTAATACATGGAAAGATTGATGGGAAGAACGCAAGTATGATAGTTGATACGGGGTGCACACGTACGTTAGTGCATGAACGGTTTGTTACTGGAGAAGGGATAACGCGGGGAAAAGTTACCGTGTTGACAGCGAGTGGTGAGAGGGTTATCGTCCCTTTGGTACATGTGGAAATAGAGAGTAAGAAAGGGACATTTAAGGAACTTGTGGGTGTGATGGCAAAGTTACCGGTAGATTGTTTGTTAGGTTGTTCCTCGTACGGACAGACACTTTCACAGGATGATCTTATACAACATTGGGAGCATATTATTAAAATTGCAGATAGCCCTACTGTGATGGAAAACGACACTGCCTATGTTACCACCCGCAGACAGGCCTTACTTAAAGCAGCACAGGAAAGAGCTGATCGATTGTTGGATAGAGAGAACGTTCTAGCAGCAAAAACCTTAGCATTTCCTGAGAGAAATTCGAAAACCACCACCTGTAATTGAACCCCAGCTTCAGACAGTCTTCGAAGGACAACAATTGAAAGACCTGGAACAAAGGAATGAGGAGGTAATCCCAGATACGTCCGTGATAAGTAATGTGAATGAGCCTGATGAGAACGATCTGACCAACATATTGGATAGAGATAGACAACAAGTCATAAATGATCAGCAAGTAGATGTAACCTTATCAGAAGAAAGGGGAATCGCAAGCCAACATCCCCCTGAAGAAGGAGTAAGTGGCTACTTCATCCAGAAAGGATTACTACTTCACAGAAAAGCGTGTACAATGTTGCATAATGGTAAGTTATTTATTGACCGTGTCGTAGTACCTGAATCCTATAGAGGTGAAATATTAAGAGTGGCACATAGTATACCACTAGCTGGACACATGGGGATAGACAAAACGAGACAAAGAATAGAGGTGCATTTCTACTGGCCGTACCTTCATGCAGATGTTAAACGTTATTGTGAAACTTGCCCTGAGTGCCAGTTGGTCACCAGAAAAAGAAAGGCTGAGAGAGCCCCTTTAAAGCCTGTCCCTATTGTAATGGAACCTTTCAAGAAGATTGCTATTGATATAGTGGGAGAGTTACCCCGTACGAAAACTGGTTATAGGTACATACTAACTATTGTTGACTATGCCACCAGATATCCAGAGGCGATACCTCTGAAATCCACTCATTCTAGAGAAGTCGCTGACGCACTAATAGGAGTTTTTAGTCGTTTTGGAATACCTGAGGAGCTTGTGTCTGACCAAGGAGCGAACCTAATTGGTAAGCTGATGACGCAGCTCTATGAGCTTCTTGGCATAACCAAGATCAAAACTTCTACCTATCATCCAGAGGCAAATGGTTTAGTGGAAAGATTTAATGGCACATTGAAGACCATGTTACGTAAGTTTGCTGGTGAGCGCATACTGTATTGGGATAAATATATCCCATATTTATTGTTTGCATATAGAGAAGTTCCTTCTCAATCCACAGGGTTTTCCCCATTTGAGTTGATGTATGGTAGATCTGTTCGAGGACCTCTATCGATAGTTAAAGAAACTTGGATGGAGAATGTATCAACTGAAGCGGGAATTGTAAGTCATGTTCTTGAGATACGAAGGAGACTGGCAAGTATGCAACAAGCTGTTTTAGAAAACATGGGGAAGAGTCAGGCGAAACAGAAAGCTCTTTATGACAGACATTGTTCTAACCGTAAATTGGAAGTAGGTGATAAGGTGTTAGTATTGTTATCAACGCCAGGTAGCAAATTAGAGACAAAATGGTATGGTCCTTATCCCATTACAGGTGTACATGATGATGGACGCAGTTATGAGTTGGATACTGGTAGAGCACATAAGCAACATCGCACGTATCACATCAACCTACTGAGTAAGTGGCAAGATAGAGACGAAATAGCAGCATTGGCTATCCATGGATCTAACATAGACATAATGCCAAGCGAAGCAAATCTACCTAAATGTACCAGTACGGAAACATGGAGAGATGTCATAATCAACCCAGACCTAAACGAAGAAAAGAAAAAACAACTGGAGAAAGTCTTAGAGGATTTTTCAGATGTATTTTCAGGTATTCCAGATCGTACAAGCGCTGCAGTTCATACCATTGATACTGGAGATGCTTCTCCAACTCGCTTACATCCTTATAAGGTACCACAAGCAATTTTAGACGCCTATAATACTGAAATAGATAAAATGCTTGAAATGAAGATAATCAGACCATCTGTTAGTCCCTGGGCATCGCATTGGCTTAACAGAGTTAAAGACAAGAACACCAAACTTCTACGATGGAGCCTAACCTTACAAGAGTTCGAAATGACGATACAACACAAGAAAGGGTGCACTCATCGTAACGCTGATGCGCTGAGCCGAGCTTTCTAAAATACGATAAGTATAAATTATTTAAATTAGTTTGTTCTGATTTTCGTTATATACATTAGGTTTCATGGAATTAGTCCATTACTTTTTCTATTTTTGCCTTTCGTTAAAAATAGTTTGTTAAGGGGGGAGGTGTTACAAAATTCCGTTTAGATCAATTGTATTTTTTCATTGTTTCAGTCTCGATCATTATATATATAGTTATTGTTCGTTAGGTTAAGTAATGTAAATTCACATGTGATTATGTAATGTAAGTAGAAGTATAAATACGCCCAAGTTTTGTATCAAGAGTCGGTCATACAGTCAGTCAAGTCGACAGTCAATTTTCAAGTGAATCAACTGAACTCATCAGTCAAAGAAAATTATCATCTACAAGAATCGTCTGGAATCCCCTCCAGAAGGAAACACTTCAAAGTATAAGTGAAATACCACAAGTGAACGTACAAGAAGGACAACAACTTTAACGTACAAGAAATACCACAACTTTAACGTACAAGAAGTACAACAACTTTAAAGTACAAGAGAAATACAACGTACCGAATACAAGTAAAGGACAAGTTATCTATAAGACAAGTATAGTATACGACAGTGGATATTCGACTACTAGTCTGCTGCACCACGTTATTACCAAATCTAGCTAGAGTATTTTTAAAAGCAGTCAAGCACAGCTACAAGAAGGACAAGAAACTACTTTGGACAGCGACCGCAGGACACGTCAACGTAAGACAAAATTGTAAAAAAACACTTAGTTAGTATCGTATCTTTACTCGTTTAATTTAACTTTAGTATATATATATTTTTTCGTTAGTCAATACCTTCTTTCTGTAATTTCCGTTAACGTTATCAGCGTAATTAAGTCGCGTAATAAATTCCTTGAATGTATGCATGGTCCCGAATTGTTTTGTTTTGCTTTGTATTGTTTCGGACAACGTGGGCCCTGTAATGTGATTAATATTGTCACATATTTTGGTGTCAGAAGTGGGATCACACGTTGTCTTCGCGGACCATAGGTAATTCAGTGAATTTGTTATGGTAAATTATGACAGTTGGATTCTAGATAATCTTAGGTTAGAGGCGAAGAAGCGTTTACTTACATCAGCGTAAAAGACGGTGTGAAGACCCTAGCGAGCCGGTTGAGGCAAGACGACAAAAGACGTGAAATGTCTGGAAAAGACGACACACAAATCGACGAAGAAGAATATTATGGCAGTCCGACAGCGGGACATGTGCTTACTTTCGAAGAACGTAGGGAACTACACAAAATGGAAATGGAAAAGTTACAAATGCAAAGAGAGATGGAGATGGAAAGAGAAAGAGCTGTACTAGAAAGACTGGCGATGGAAAGAGAGTTAAAACGAGAAGAGAGAGAATCTACTGAGAGAAACTCTCAAACGAAGCCCGTGGTGAAGGTCAGTAAAACTCCTATGCTGAAGATTAGAGAAATGCGCGAAAATGAAGAGATTGATGATTATTTCAGAATTTTTGAATTTTCTGCAAGGGCACAATCGCTTCCCGTTGAAGATTGGTTGGCAAGTCTCGTTCCAAAACTCACTGAAAAAGCTAAGTCTATTTACCTTGAAATGTCTGAAAACGATGCAGAACTAGATTATTACGCAGCTAAGAAAGCCATACTAAAATCTTACCAGTTGACCGCAGATCATTACAGACACAGATTTAGAACTTCAGAGAAACAAGTTGGCGAGGATTTTGTCCGATGGGCCAAACGAACGCGAAGATACCTTGACAGATGGATGACAATTGCCGAAGCAATGGATCGCGGAGCTGTCTTGGAACATATAACGATGGAAAAGCTATTGGATAGTGTTGGTTCAGAGCTAAGAACCTGGCTAAAGGAACGCAATCCTAAAACAGCTGAAGAATTAGCAGATCTTGCAAATGCGCATGTTCAAGCCAGGAAAGGACCATTAATAGAAGGTAAGTATGCTGGGTACATATACGAAACCCCTAGAAACAGACGTAAACCGCATACACCGCAGTCAGAGGAGGGACAAGCACAGCCTACACGACAGACAGAAGCTAGACCCCCTTCACAGGAGAAGCCCTCAGTGAGACCGAACCAAAGAGACATTTCCAGAGTTCAGTGTTATAATTGTCACCAGTTTGGTCATTATTCTAATAAGTGTTCCGCACCCAGAACACCCCAAGCTGAGAAGAGTCCTTCTCTATTGTCTTTGACGCCATTAGACTCAGATGAGCGAAGTATGAGCTTTGTAATACATGGAAAGATTGATGGGAAGAACGCAAGTATGATAGTTGATACGGGGTGCACACGTACGTTAGTGCATGAACGGTTTGTTACTGGAGAAGGGATAACGCGGGGAAAAGTTACCGTGTTGACAGCGAGTGGTGAGAGGGTTATCGTCCCTTTGGTACATGTGGAAATAGAGAGTAAGAAAGGGACATTTAAGGAACTTGTGGGTGTGATGGCAAAGTTACCGGTAGATTGTTTGTTAGGTTGTTCCTCGTACGGACAGACACTTTCACAGGATGATCTTATACAACATTGGGAGCATATTATTAAAATTGCAGATAGCCCTACTGTGATGGAAAACGACACTGCCTATGTTACCACCCGCAGACAGGCCTTACTTAAAGCAGCACAGGAAAGAGCTGATCGATTGTTGGATAGAGAGAACGTTCTAGCAGCAAAAACCTTAGCATTTCCTGAGAGAAATCGAAAACCACCACCTGTAATTGAACCCCAGCTTCAGACAGTCTTCGAAGGACAACAATTGAAAGACCTGGAACAAAGGAATGAGGAGGTAATCCCAGATACGTCCGTGATAAGTAATGTGAATGAGCCTGATGAGAACGATCTGACCAACATATTGGATAGAGATAGACAACAAGTCATAAATGATCAGCAAGTAGATGTAACCTTATCAGAAGAAAGGGGAATCGCAAGCCAACATCCCCCTGAAGAAGGAGTAAGTGGCTACTTCATCCAGAAAGGATTACTACTTCACAGAAAAGCGTGTACAATGTTGCATAATGGTAAGTTATTTATTGACCGTGTCGTAGTACCTGAATCCTATAGAGGTGAAATATTAAGAGTGGCACATAGTATACCACTAGCTGGACACATGGGGATAGACAAAACGAGACAAAGAATAGAGGTGCATTTCTACTGGCCGTACCTTCATGCAGATGTTAAACGTTATTGTGAAACTTGCCCTGAGTGCCAGTTGGTCACCAGAAAAAGAAAGGCTGAGAGAGCCCCTTTAAAGCCTGTCCCTATTGTAATGGAACCTTTCAAGAAGATTGCTATTGATATAGTGGGAGAGTTACCCCGTACGAAAACTGGTTATAGGTACATACTAACTATTGTTGACTATGCCACCAGATATCCAGAGGCGATACCTCTGAAATCCACTCATTCTAGAGAAGTCGCTGACGCACTAATAGGAGTTTTTAGTCGTTTTGGAATACCTGAGGAGCTTGTGTCTGACCAAGGAGCGAACCTAATTGGTAAGCTGATGACGCAGCTCTATGAGCTTCTTGGCATAACCAAGATCAAAACTTCTACCTATCATCCAGAGGCAAATGGTTTAGTGGAAAGATTTAATGGCACATTGAAGACCATGTTACGTAAGTTTGCTGGTGAGCGCATACTGTATTGGGATAAATATATCCCATATTTATTGTTTGCATATAGAGAAGTTCCTTCTCAATCCACAGGGTTTTCCCCATTTGAGTTGATGTATGGTAGATCTGTTCGAGGACCTCTATCGATAGTTAAAGAAACTTGGATGGAGAATGTATCAACTGAAGCGGGAATTGTAAGTCATGTTCTTGAGATACGAAGGAGACTGGCAAGTATGCAACAAGCTGTTTTAGAAAACATGGGGAAGAGTCAGGCGAAACAGAAAGCTCTTTATGACAGACATTGTTCTAACCGTAAATTGGAAGTAGGTGATAAGGTGTTAGTATTGTTATCAACGCCAGGTAGCAAATTAGAGACAAAATGGTATGGTCCTTATCCCATTACAGGTGTACATGATGATGGACGCAGTTATGAGTTGGATACTGGTAGAGCACATAAGCAACATCGCACGTATCACATCAACCTACTGAGTAAGTGGCAAGATAGAGACGAAATAGCAGCATTGGCTATCCATGGATCTAACATAGACATAATGCCAAGCGAAGCAAATCTACCTAAATGTATCAGTACGGAAACATGGAGAGATGTCATAATCAACCCAGACCTAAACGAAGAAAAGAAAAAACAACTGGAGAAAGTCTTAGAGCATTTTTCAGATGTATTTTCAGGTATTCCAGATCGTACAAGCGCTGCAGTTCATACCATTGATACTGGAGATGCTTCTCCAACTCGCTTACATCCTTATAAGGTACCACAAGCAATTTTAGACGCCTATAATACTGAAATAGATAAAATGCTTGAAATGAAGATAATCAGACCATCTGTTAGTCCCTGGGCATCGCATTGGCTTAACAGAGTTAAAGACAAGAACACCAAACTTCTACGATGGAGCCTAACCTTACAAGAGTTCGAAATGACGATACAACACAAGAAAGGGTGCACTCATCGTAACGCTGATGCGCTGAGCCGAGCTTTCTAAAATACGATAAGTATAAATTATTTAAATTAGTTTGTTCTGATTTTCGTTATATACATTAGGTTTCATGGAATTAGTCCATTACTTTTTCTATTTTTGCCTTTCGTTAAAAATAGTTTGTTAAGGGGGGAGGTGTTACAAAATTCCGTTTAGATCAATTGTATTTTTTCATTGTTTCAGTCTCGCTCATTATATATATAGTTATTGTTCGTTAGGTTAAGTAATGTAAATTCACATGTGATTATGTAATGTAAGTAGAAGTATAAATACGCCCAAGTTTTGTATCAAGAGTCGGTCATACAGTCAGTCAAGTCGACAGTCAATTTTCAAGTGAATCAACTGAACTCATCAGTCAAAGAAAATTATCATCTACAAGAATCGTCTGGAATCCCCTCCAGAAGGAAACACTTCAAAGTATAAGTGAAATACCACAAGTGAACGTACAAGAAGGACAACAACTTTAACGTACAAGAAATACCACAACTTTAACGTACAAGAAGTACAACAACTTTAAAGTACAAGAGAAATACAACGTACCGAATACAAGTAAAGGACAAGTTATCTATAAGACAAGTATAGTATACGACAGTGGATATTCGACTACTAGTCTGCTGCACCACGTTATTACCAAATCTAGCTAGAGTATTTTTAAAAGCAGTCAAGCACAGCTACAAGAAGGACAAGAAACTACTTTGGACAGCGACCGCAGGACACGTCAACGTAAGACAAAATTGTAAAAAAAACACTTAGTTAGTATCGTATCTTTACTCGTTTAATTTAACTTTAGTATATATATTTTTTCGTTAGTCAATACCTTCTTTCTGTAATTTCCGTTAACGTTATCAGCGTAATTAAGTCGCGTAATAAATCCCTTGAATGTATGCATGGTCCCGAATTGTTTTGTTTTGCTTTGTATTGTTTCGGACAACGTGGGCCCTGTGATGTGATTAATATTGTCACATATTTTGGTGTCAGAAGTGGGATCACACGTTGTCTTCGCGGACCATAGGTAATTCAGTGAATTTGTTATGGTAAATTATGACAGTTGGATTCTAGATAATCTTAGGTTAGAGGCGAAGAAGCGTTTACTTAAGATCAGCGTAAAAGACGGTGTGAAGACCCTAGCGAGCCGGTTGAGGCAAGACGACAAAAGACGTGAAATGTCTGGAAAAGACGACACACAAATCGACGAAGAAGAATATTATGGCAGTCCGACAGCGGGACATGTGCTTACTTTCGAAGAACGTAGGGAACTACACAAAATGGAAATGGAAAAGTTACAAATGCAAAGAGAGATGGAGATGGAAAGAGAAAGAGCTGTACTAGAAAGACTGGCGATGGAAAGAGAGTTAAAACGAGAAGAGAGAGAATCTACTGAGAGAAACTCTCAAACGAAGCCCGTGGTGAAGGTCAGTAAAACTCCTATGCTGAAGATTAGAGAAATGCGCGAAAATGAAGATATTGATGATTATTTCAGAATTTTTGAATTTTCTGCAAGGGCACAATCGCTTCCCGTTGAAGATTGGTTGGCAAGTCTCGTTCCAAAACTCACTGAAAAAGCTAAGTCTATTTACCTTGAAATGTCTGAAAACGATGCAGAACTAGATTATTACGCAGCTAAGAAAGCCATACTAAAATCTTACCAGTTGACCGCAGATCATTACAGACACAGATTTAGAACTTCAGAGAAACAAGTTGGCGAGGATTTTGTCCAATGGGCCAAACGAACGCGAAGATACCTTGACAGATGGATGACAATTGCCGAAGCAATGGATCGCGGAGCTGTCTTGGAACATATAACGATGGAAAAGCTATTGGATAGTGTTGGTTCAGAGCTAAGAACCTGGCTAAAGGAACGCAATCCTAAAACAGCTGAAGAATTAGCAGATCTTGCAAATGCGCATGTTCAAGCCAGGAAAGGACCATTAATAGAAGGTAAGTATGCTGGGTACATATACGAAACCCCTAGAAACAGACGTAAACCGCATACACCGCAGTCAGAGGAGGGACAAGCACAGCCTACACGACAGACAGAAGCTAGACCCCCTTCACAGGAGAAGCCCTCAGTGAGACCGAACCAAAGAGACATTTCCAGAGTTCAGTGTTATAATTGTCACCAGTTTGGTCATTATTCTAATAAGTGTTCCGCACCCAGAACACCCCAAGCTGAGAAGAGTCCTTCTCTATTGTCTTTGACGCCATTAGACTCAGATGAGCGAAGTATGAGCTTTGTAATACATGGAAAGATTGATGGGAAGAACGCAAGTATGATAGTTGATACGGGGTGCACACGTACGTTAGTGCATGAACGGTTTGTTACTGGAGAAGGGATAACGCGGGGAAAAGTTACCGTGTTGACAGCGAGTGGTGAGAGGGTTATCGTCCCTTTGGTACATGTGGAAATAGAGAGTAAGAAAGGGACATTTAAGGAACTTGTGGGTGTGATGGCAAAGTTACCGGTAGATTGTTTGTTAGGTTGTTCCTCGTACGGACAGACACTTTCACAGGATGATCTTATACAACATTGGGAGCATATTATTAAAATTGCAGATAGCCCTACTGTGATGGAAAACGACACTGCCTATGTTACCACCCGCAGACAGGCCTTACTTAAAGCAGCACAGGAAAGAGCTGATCGATTGTTGGATAGAGAGAACGTTCTAGCAGCAAAAACCTTAGCATTTCCTGAGAGAAATCGAAAACCACCACCTGTAATTGAACCCCAGCTTCAGACAGTCTTCGAAGGACAACAATTGAAAGACCTGGAACAAAGGAATGAGGAGGTAATCCCAGATACGTCCGTGATAAGTAATGTGAATGAGCCTGATGAGAACGATCTGACCAACATATTGGATAGAGATAGACAACAAGTCATAAATGATCAGCAAGTAGATGTAACCTTATCAGAAGAAAGGGGAATCGCAAGCCAACATCCCCCTGAAGAAGGAGTAAGTGGCTACTTCATCCAGAAAGGATTACTACTTCACAGAAAAGCGTGTACAATGTTGCATAATGGTAAGTTATTTATTGACCGTGTCGTAGTACCTGAATCCTATAGAGGTGAAATATTAAGAGTGGCACATAGTATACCACTAGCTGGACACATGGGGATAGACAAAACGAGACAAAGAATAGAGGTGCATTTCTACTGGCCGTACCTTCATGCAGATGTTAAACGTTATTGTGAAACTTGCCCTGAGTGCCAGTTGGTCACCAGAAAAAGAAAGGCTGAGAGAGCCCCTTTAAAGCCTGTCCCTATTGTAATGGAACCTTTCAAGAAGATTGCTATTGATATAGTGGGAGAGTTACCCCGTACGAAAACTGGTTATAGGTACATACTAACTATTGTTGACTATGCCACCAGATATCCAGAGGCGATACCTCTGAAATCCACTCATTCTAGAGAAGTCGCTGACGCACTAATAGGAGTTTTTAGTCGTTTTGGAATACCTGAGGAGCTTGTGTCTGACCAAGGAGCGAACCTAATTGGTAAGCTGATGACGCAGCTCTATGAGCTTCTTGGCATAACCAAGATCAAAACTTCTACCTATCATCCAGAGGCAAATGGTTTAGTGGAAAGATTTAATGGCACATTGAAGACCATGTTACGTAAGTTTGCTGGTGAGCGCATACTGTATTGGGATAAATATATCCCATATTTATTGTTTGCATATAGAGAAGTTCCTTCTCAATCCACAGGGTTTTCCCCATTTGAGTTGATGTATGGTAGATCTGTTCGAGGACCTCTATCGATAGTTAAAGAAACTTGGATGGAGAATGTATCAACTGAAGCGGGAATTGTAAGTCATGTTCTTGAGATACGAAGGAGACTGGCAAGTATGCAACAAGCTGTTTTAGAAAACATGGGGAAGAGTCAGGCGAAACAGAAAGCTCTTTATGACAGACATTGTTCTAACCGTAAATTGGAAGTAGGTGATAAGGTGTTAGTATTGTTATCAACGCCAGGTAGCAAATTAGAGACAAAATGGTATGGTCCTTATCCCATTACAGGTGTACATGATGATGGACGCAGTTATGAGTTGGATACTGGTAGAGCACATAAGCAACATCGCACGTATCACATCAACCTACTGAGTAAGTGGCAAGATAGAGACGAAATAGCAGCATTGGCTATCCATGGATCTAACATAGACATAATGCCAAGCGAAGCAAATCTACCTAAATGTACCAGTACGGAAACATGGAGAGATGTCATAATCAACCCAGACCTAAACGAAGAAAAGAAAAAACAACTGGAGAAAGTCTTAGAGGATTTTTCAGATGTATTTTCAGGTATTCCAGATCGTACAAGCGCTGCAGTTCATACCATTGATACTGGAGATGCTTCTCCAACTCGCTTACATCCTTATAAGGTACCACAAGCAATTTTAGACGCCTATAATACTGAAATAGATAAAATGCTTGAAATGAAGATAATCAGACCATCTGTTAGTCCCTGGGCATCGCATTGGCTTAACAGAGTTAAAGACAAGAACACCAAACTTCTACGATGGAGCCTAACCTTACAAGAGTTCGAAATGACGATACAACACAAGAAAGGGTGCACTCATCGTAACGCTGATGCGCTGAGCCGAGCTTTCTAAAATACGATAAGTATAAATTATTTAAATTAGTTTGTTCTGATTTTCGTTATATACATTAGGTTTCATGGAATTAGTCCATTACTTTTTCTATTTTTGCCTTTCGTTAAAAATAGTTTGTTAAGGGGGGAGGTGTTACAAAATTCCGTTTAGATCAATTGTATTTTTTCATTGTTTCAGTCTCGCTCATTATATATATAGTTATTGTTCGTTAGGTTAAGTAATGTAAATTCACATGTGATTATGTAATGTAAGTAGAAGTATAAATACGCCCAAGTTTTGTATCAAGAGTCGGTCATACAGTCAGTCAAGTCGACAGTCAATTTTCAAGTGAATCAACTGAACTCATCAGTCAAAGAAAATTATCATCTACAAGAATCGTCTGGAATCCCCTCCAGAAGGAAACACTTCAAAGTATAAGTGAAATACCACAAGTGAACGTACAAGAAGGACAACAACTTTAACGTACAAGAAATACCACAACTTTAACGTACAAGAAGTACAACAACTTTAAAGTACAAGAGAAATACAACGTACCGAATACAAGTAAAGGACAAGTTATCTATAAGACAAGTATAGTATACGACAGTGGATATTCGACTACTAGTCTGCTGCACCACGTTATTACCAAATCTAGCTAGAGTATTTTTAAAAGCAGTCAAGCACAGCTACAAGAAGGACAAGAAACTACTTTGGACAGCGACCGCAGGACACGTCAACGTAAGACAAAATTGTAAAAAAACACTTAGTTAGTATCGTATCTTTACTCGTTTAATTTAACTTTAGTATATATATTTTTTCGTTAGTCAATACCTTCTTTCTGTAATTTCCGTTAACATTATCAGCGTAATTAAGTCGCGTAATAAATTCCTTGAATGTATGCATGGTCCCGAATTGTTTTGTTTTGCTTTGTATTGTTTCGGACAACGTGGGCCCTGTAATGTGATTAATATTGTCACAGTGATTGAATCGTTCGCTCTGGTTGTGGTGCGAGACAAGTTGCATGGACCCATGTTGCAGAAAGTAGAAGCTAGTTCTACTTTTCGTACAACAACAAAAAAACGAAACTAAATAGTCGCGCGAGGGGATGTTACATGTAACAACGCTCTTGCAACCTGCAACGTTTTTTTTTTTTTCAGAGGCAAATTGCACAATAAAACGTTACGTGTAACAGTGCCTTAAAACATTGAACGTGTAATATTGAAATCTGCATGTATGTTAATTACTGTCATGACGTAGTAACAGTATATGAAAGAGTGCACGTGCTCCCTGGGTCATTCCAGGGACGCAACTCTTTGAACCTCGTCGAGTGTCAACTCGTCTCGTCAACTCATCTAATGTAAAACTCAACTGTATGAAAAATAAACGAGCGTTCAAGAGAAGCAAATATTCTACCTCTACATAAAGTTCAAAGACCCCTGGAATCGGAATGGATGATCTCCGAAAATCCAGGTCCCATCGTAAAGGAATTCTCACAAGATTGAAGAACGAACTAAAGGAACTTGTGTGGGACCTCAACAACACCGACGAAGTAAGAAATAAAGTAAATCAACTTGAAGAAGCGTTAAGAAAATTATACGATGTATATCAACAATATCACTCTCTATTGGAAGACGAACTCGAAATCGAAGACTCTCACGAGTATTACGATTGCGAAGAACGAAAAGTTAGCGACATGCTTCACACGATCGATGTCTGGATCCAGTCAGCTCAACAGAGGTTAGAAAAAACACTTGAAACACCTGAAGTTAGACCCGAAGACTCTATTAGTAACATTTCATCAAACGTTTCAACCCCATCAAATTCTAAAGCATCATAGTATTCACGAAGTTCAAGAGGAACATCGTTCATGAGCTCTAAAGTTAAGCAATCAATGGCAAAGAAAGCCGTGCTAGAAGCCGAATTATCTACGCTGAAAATGCGTCAAGCCTTAGAGGCGGAACAACTTCAACTTAAAGCCAAACATGAAGAAAGTCAGTTACTATTAGAACAAAGAAAATAGGAACTGTCGTTGGCAACGGATCTCGCGAAAATTAAAGCTGAACAACGTGTATATTTGGAAACAGAAAGCTTATCTGCAGTAAAGATCTCTAAACCCCAAAGCTTGTCGATTTCACCTCAGCAACGGCCAGAAAGTCTAATTAACACAACGCACATGTCTAATGACGCCTCGCCGGATAAAACCCCACGTGAAGATAACATCAAATCTACGTCTACGCCTTACGAAGTGGGAAATTCTGGCCGGAAAAATTATCCATCGCTAAACCCTACAGTAAATGACACTCCATGACGAGCCGCACGCCTTGGATACGGACATAGGTGGGCATCTGAAATGCCCACCTCAAATTACTTTGAATAAGGAATATGTGGGTTTCATCTGTCATCGTATTTATTTTCACAGTATAGGTTACGTTTGCTAGCAGGAGAATAAGTAGTGTTATTGTGTAGTATTTATTATCCTATGTCAAATTATTTCGGAATTCCACTTATATTTAGCATGCTCTCGTCTATTTTCGTAATTACTAAGAGTTCCGATGGACCGGCAAATAAAATTGTTTGAGCCATTTCGGGTCAGCGGTAGGGTGAGAATGATATTCGCCATGTACAAATTGACGGGCAGCCAAACGGTATACAATGTACTGTACTGTAAACATCAGTACGGCATTGTGAGAAAGGTTGCTGAAGACATTCGGTTGAACAAAGTTTATTCTTCTCAATTGGACGCAAGTAAGATGTGGTATGCTCTAAATTCTTCTCTTTGCGGTTGTAAGCCAAATGCATTTTGCATACATCGCTGAACACGCTGAACTCCAAGACGAGCTTTCCCTTTTGCCGCCATTTTCGTGGTTCAGTACTTCGACACTACATCGCGAAACGGTGTATGTTGCCACTGGTTTTGGCCTCCTTGTTTGACTGCTAAGAATGTTTATAATATGTATCTCCTAAGTGCTTGCAACATAATCACTTGGGTCGCTCGCTCGGTCGCTTCGCGACCTCAATGGCTCGCTTCGCTCGCACATCTGGGATACAAGAGAAGTCGACTTGTGGCAAGTCTACAATATTTACTGAGCTGATACTAATAGATTAATTAATGTTTATAATATGTATCTCCTAAGTGCTTGCAACAGAATCGCTTGGGCGACTCGCCTGTGATTTTGTGAGATACGTAACAATATTTACTGAGCTGATACTAATAGATTAATTAATGTTTATAATTTGTATCTCCTAAGTGCTTGCAACAGAATCGCTTGGGCGACTCGCCTGTGATTTTGTGAGATACCAACAATATTTACTGAGCTGATACTAATAGATTAATTAATGTTTATAATATGTATTTCCTAAGTGCTTGCAACAGAATCGCTTGGGCGACTCGCCTGTGATTTTGTGAGATACGTAACAATATTTACTGAGCTGATACTAATAGATTAATTAATGTTTATAATATGTATCTCCTAAGTGCTTGCAACAGAATCGCTTGGGTGACTTGCCTGCATGTGATTTTGTGAGATTTTGTAGCTATGCCAATGAGGCGAAAGAAATGTCATGCCAGGAGGGGTGGGGGGTGGGGTGTATATTTTAAGCAAAACATTGGTAAGTCCCGTATATTAGCAATTACGGTATCGGTCATTTATTACAGTAGATTTATTCTCATGAGCCGTCACGCAACGCTCTCTAGCCATGTATATTGTTTTTAAAACTGCTATGGTATCGTTTCCATAATCAATCCGGCAAATTGTAGCAAGATTCGTGGGTGTTTCGAAGAGCTTTTAGTTTGGTTTGAGTATTTAGTTAATATAATAACTTTATCCAAAATACCAACATTATATACAGTAAATAATAAATGCAATTATTATTATTATTATTATGAAATACGGCAAGTAAAAGAAGATAATAAAAATCCACATATACTAGGGATTTGAAATCGTGACATTCTCTGCATTATATATATGTTTTCCTTGGTCTATTTAAAAGCTCCTTCATATAAACTTCGTAGCCTGATAATTATCGGTGTCGAGTGTAGACGGGGCTGTCAGTATCGGTGCCTGTTCTTCTGAACGATAACTGGATTAAAACTTGGAGGTGTTCTCAGTAATCAGATTAGCTGAAGCGTGCCTAACAACCAAGAAATCATGTGGTGTCCCTTAAAAACGGTCTTGCGGCTCGTCATTACTCGATCCAAACGTACCGGAATGGAAACCCAAATGTCAACATTGTCGAAAGGAATCGTCAGTGAACCAAAACATGGTATCGACAGAAAACGCCGTCAGTCGTATGGCGGATTTACAACAACTACAACAACAGCAAAACAAACAAGTGCAAGAACTACTGAAGCAACAAAGAGAACAAACTGTCGCATTGACTTTACCACAACCAGATCTCCCCGTGTTTTCAGGCGACCCTATAGAATACTGCAATTTCATCAAAGCATTTGAAACCTTGATAGAATCAAAAACCAGCAGTAACAGCTCTAGACTATTCTATCTTATTCAGTATACGGAGGGTGATGTCAAAGAACTTATGCGTAGCTGCCTGTCGATGAGCCCCCAAGAAGGATATCAAACCGCGAGACAACTAATAAAGAGCAAGTATGGACAGAATTATAGAATCGCTAGCGCATATGTCGACAAAATCACGAAGATGTCCCCCATAAAAGCTGAAGATGGTACAGCCTTACAGAGACATTCTATCATGCTGATAAGTTGTAAGAACACTCTGAAAGAGATCGGGTTTCTAAATAAAATTGAAAACCCCGATGCGCTACAAAGAATTATCGAGAAGTTACCCTTCAACTTACGACAGAGATGGCGTGACGTAGCCGACGACATCACAGAAGTTAAAGGACGAGAAGTGACCACCGGAGATATAGCGAAGTTTGTTGAAACAAAGGCAAGAGCTGCGAATCACCCAATATTTGGAACAATAGTCTACGACACAAAGAACCACGACTTTCCTAAAGCCAAGAGGACTACAGAAAGAACCACACCCACAAGAAAGGTTTCCACCTACTCTACTCAAGCTGCGACAAGTACCTCAAGTCCATAGGCAGACAACGAGTTTGCAAACTCAACGCCCCGCGCTAAGTGTCATATGTGTGCAGGTGATCACTGGCTTGCACGTTGTGACGCATTCAAAAGTAAATCTGTTGAAGAAAGGCAAAAGTTTGTGCGTGAAAAGGGATTGTGTGACAACTGTCTTCAGACCGGACATTTGTCTAAGACTTGTCCCAAAGACAACTTTTGCAAAGTTTCGGACTGCAAGATCGTCTATCGAAAGCACAGCACGTTTTAACATCCTCCCGGAAATGGAAGTACAACGTTCAAAAGAGAACAACCCACTATTGCCAACGCGACGAATGACTCTTCTGCAAAGGTAAACTGTTCTTCATCGAAGAATAATTACGTTAATGTTGCTGATGGGCTGTGTACTGCCACTAGGGCCGGTACTATGCGAACAGCCCTGTCTGTAGTTCCAGTGAAAGTCAAAGCTAAAGGAAAAGACACTGTGATCGAAACCTACGCATTTCTTGATTCAGGATCAAACACGTCTTTCTGCACGGAACATTTGATTAATCGACTTGGAATATCTGGAAAGGAAACAACACTGTCCCTCACGACGATGGACAATGAGAACGTTAAGAGCAAAAGTAAAGTAGTCAGTTTAGTGGTATGCGACCTTGATGAAAAGAACACTGTAGAACTGTCGAATGTCTATACGCGAACGAAGCTTCCAGTTAGTAACGAAGATATTCCACGTCAGGATGATGTGAACCAATGGCCACACCTTCAAGGAATCGCGTTGACTCGTATAAACGCGGACATTGAACTACTAATCGGAAACGACGTCCCACTCGCTCTAGAGCCTCAAGAAGTAAAGATAAGTTGCAATGGTGGACCCTACGCATTCAAAACGCGATTGGGTTGGACAGTAAATGGACCACTCAAGAAATCTGTTAACACAACTTGCAAGGTTAATCGCATCCACTCGGATGTTGAACTGAATGTTCAGTTTGAACATTTTTGTGACAGAGAATTCAACGATACACGTGACAATATCAACAAGGCGATGTCTCAAGAGGATGTGCGAGCATTACAAGTTATGGAAGAAACAGCGAAACTTGTCAACGGACATTATGAAGTCGCACTTCCATGGAGAGTGTATCCACCAAACCTATCGAACAACAAAGTGCTTGCTGAACGACGTTTAGCTATGTTAAAGAAGAGACTGACCAAAGATGAAGAGCTTCATCGCAAGTATTCAGAGTTTATGAAAACTCTCTCAGGGAAGGGCTACGCCCAGAGAGTACCTGAAGATCAACTGAACCGTACAGAGCTACCTGCATGGTACCTTCCTCACCACCCTGTGATTCATCCTCACAAACCTGGCAAAGTCAGGGTGGTCTTTGACTGTGCGGCCAAGTTTCAAGGAACGTCTATCAACGAACGTCTGATACAAGGACCAGACTTCACCAACACTCTAGTCGGGGTGATGACAAGATTTAGAAAGGAACAAACTGCTGTTATGGCAGACATCGAATCGATGTTTTATCAGGTTCATGTCTCCCCTAAAGATCGCAGCTACCTACGTTACTTGTGGTGGCCGGACGGTGATTTAAATAAGACACCACAGGAGCATCAAATGTTGGTAGACCTTTTTGGAGGGATATCATCCCCGAGTTGTGCTAGTTTTGGATTGAGAAAAACTGCGAAAGACAACGAACAAGACTTTGACAAAGAGACAGCTAAAACGGTCAACGAAAACTTCTACGTGGATGACTGCCTCACATCCGTAGAGAACGAAAGCAAAGCTATTCATCTAGTATATCAACTGCGTAAGCTTCTTAGCAAGGGAGGCTTTCGCTTGACAAAATGGATTTCTAACTCCAGAAATGTTATTGAATCTGTACCTGAGTCCGAGAGAGCAAGCTCAGTAAAGGATCTTGATGTTGATCGTTTACCAATGGAAAGAGCTCTCGGAACCTTATGGAACGTTGAAACAGACATGTTTTGTTTCAAGACCACGATCAAGGACAGCCCTCTTACGAGAAGAGGAGTACTTTCTGTCATCAGTTCTGTTTACGATCCTTTAGGATTCGTATCTCCGTTTTTACTTCCTGCAAAGGAACTTCTACAAGATTTATGCAGAAGAGGTCTGGATTGGGACAACCAACTACCACAAGAAGATCGAGACAAGTGGCGAGCTTGGTTGGAACAACTTCCTCATCTGCAACACTTCACTGTTGATCGTTGTCTAAAGCCAAAAAACTTTGGTGAAGGAGTGTCAACGCAGCTGCATAACTTTGCTGATGCATCTCAGAAAGGCTACGGCGCTGTGTCTTATCTACGAGTTGTTAACAGTGAAGGAAAGATCCACTGTACTTTCCTGATGGGAAAGTCGAGGTTAGCTCCTATGAAAGCGGTCACTATCCCTCGATTAGAGCTGTCTGCGGCAGTGGTTGCAACGAGACTTGGCAACATGATTAATCAAGAACTAGACATAGACATTGATGAAACCTTCTATTGGACAGACAGCACCTGTGTCCTGGGATACATCTTGAACCAAGAAAAGCGCTTTCATGTCTTTGTAGCAAACAGAATTGCGGCCATTCACAATGGATCTCAACAACACCAATGGCGTCATGTTGATACCAATCAGAACCCAGCAGACGAAGCGTCTAGAGGCTTATCAGCGAACGACCTCATCACTAGCCAACGATGGATCAACGGTCCTGGCTTTTTGTGGCAAGAAGAAACTGAATGGCCAAAACAACCCGAAATGCAAGGAAGAGTCAAAGACGACGACCCCGAAGTCAAAGTAGAATCTAAAGTCGCCACAGTTGTTACAGTTGCTCAACCTGATCCAGTTACACGTATATTATGGAGAACTTCTCATCGTGGTATCGAATTAAGAAGTGCATAGCTTGGATACTGCGCTATCGAGCAAACCTACTGAGGTCAGTAGCAAGACGAAAGGCAAATGAAGTTAAGACAATCAACAACGACAAGCCAAAGCCGATTACCTTACAAGAATTACAGCTCGCCGAACGAGAAGTCCTTCGCTATGTGCAAAGACAAGCATTCAGCGACGAAATCGCACGGCTTGAGTCTACAGGACAACAGCAGATAAAGAAAACAAGCCCCATCTACAAGCTGGATCCAAAGTATATTAACAGAATGTTGTGTGTCGGAGGACGACTGAAACATGCACCAATTGATGTTGATGCAAAGTATCCAATACTTTTACCTAAGAATCATCACGTGTCTGTACTGATAGCAAGATATTACCATGACCGAAATGGACACTCTGGAATAGAGCACACTCTTTCCTTGCTAAGACAAGTTTACTGGCTTGTAAACGCTAGAGCCACCGTCTGAAGAATCACAAGTCAATGCATTAGCTGTAAGAAACGACAAGCACCACCAGAAACTCAACGCATGGCAGATCTACCCGCTGATAGAGTGACCCCCAACAAACCACCATTTACATTTGTCGGGGTGGACTGTTTTGGACCCTTCATGGTCAAACAAGCAAGGAGTTTAGTTAAACGCTATGGAGCATTGTATACCTGTCTGACTACACGCGCGGTACACATAGAGATTGTACACACTATGGAAACCAGTTCCTTTCTTAATTCATTACGACGTTTCATCGCCAGGCGGGGCAAGCCAGAAGTCGTCAGGTCTGATAATGGTACAAACTTTGTTGGTGGTCAGAGGGAGCTTAAGGAGGCGAGGCGATTCAACAGTAGAATCAACAGCAGATCAACGAATTTCTTCTACAGAGAGACATTGAATGGAAGTTTAACCCTCCGGCAGCTTCGCACCAAGGTGGCGTTTGGGAACGCTGCATTAGAACTGTACGAAAGGTACTAAACGCTCTACTACACGAACAAACACTTGATGATGAAGGAATCTCAACCCTCATGTGCGAGGTTGAGTCGATTATCAACAGCCGCCCAATCACCAAATGTTCTGATGATCCAAGAGACGCAGAACCATTGACACCAAATGATCTCCTCCAGCTAATACCTTGCCCAAACATGCCACCAGGAATCTTCTGCAAGGAAGACAATTACTCGCGACGAAGATGGCGCCAGGTCCAATATATGGCGGATA
The DNA here is from genome assembly GCA_033675265.1 of Actinostola sp. cb2023. Classification (NCBI taxonomy): domain Eukaryota; kingdom Metazoa; phylum Cnidaria; class Anthozoa; order Actiniaria; family Actinostolidae; genus Actinostola; species Actinostola sp. cb2023. The sequence goes on from JAUJYZ010000488.1 coordinate 138,429, forward strand.
TTTTCTGGCGCAGGTGGGTCAAAGAGTATTTGCCGCAACTTCAAGAAAGGCAGAAGTGCCTGAAACCATCAAAGAATCTCAGTGTCGATGATGTGGTGTTAGTAGTTGTCGATGAAAGGCAACCAAGGTCATCCTGGCCACTTGGACGCGTGATCGAAGTACATCCAAACAAACATGACGGATACACCAGAAGTGTAACTGTGAAGACTACAAACTCAGTCTTGGTCCGCCCAGTGACCAAGATTGTACTGCTAGAATCTATCCAAGACCAAGAGCAATGAAGACTGATAACAGAGTATAGCCATACGTTCGATTTAAATTTTGTTCTATGGACGATTTAATCTGATTGTGTAAATGTAGCGAGCTCCATTTAGGAGCCCGAATGTAAGATTGAAATCTGCATGTATGTTAATTACTGTCATGACGTAGTAACAGTATATGAAAGAGTGCACGTGCTCCCTGGGTCATTCCAGGGACGCAACTCTTTGAACCTCGTCGAGTGTCAACTCGTCTCGTCAACTCATCTAATGTAAAACTCAACTGTATGAAAAATAAACGAGCGTTCAAGAGAAGCAAATATTCTACCTCTACAGAACGGAATGCAAATTAATGAATAAAATATGAATGGACGAATGGATGAACGGTGCAACATTGCGAGCAATATTATTGGCATTTATTATTATTAATATAATTGCAGCGTGAATTCACGTCCATGCGCAATAGCTGTGACCAAACAAATTGAAGTACATTCAACTTATTCGATGGTTTGGCAAATAATACTATATTTATTTCTCGAGTGAAAATAATCAAATCATAGTGTAAGGGATTTGTTATTGCACTACATTTTTCTTGTTTATTTGTCTGCGTTTCCGCGACTACTGTGTTACACGCTGTCATACTTACCTGTTCTCTTGACATATGGTAAAATGATGCACGAGTGGAATAATAATTTGCGCCGGATATCCCAATTCTGCAATCTTGTGCATAGCAAATTGCAGAGGCGAACACACCTATACATGCACGCAATGTATACGTTGTACCGTGTTTCTGTAACTTCTTTATAATTATGAATTACCTCCATCAGTGTCCATATCACAGAAACCTTGAATTGGGGTCCCTGTGTTGGGAGGATCTAGGATCTAGCCAATACACCCCTGTACCTTTAGAATGACTGCTGACCAGTATATCTAGACATGATTTAGCTGGACGTGCCTTCGTACCTTTCAATGGTTCTACAAAAACAAAATGTGCAAGAAGAAGAGTAAAATTGATATCTGCCTCTCAGCATTAAAACAGAGTAATATGTACTTATTGAATGAGTGGGAGGGCCGGACGGGAAAATATTTGGCTCGAGGTCATGGAGTATTTTCCCGTCCGGCCCGACCTAACTCATTCAATAAGCATTTTATCATATGACCCTTTCATATGGACCATTTTGGTGCTAAATATCATTCAAGAACACAACGCGCGATTACGCTAGAAGAACCAATCAAAAAAAAATTATAAAAAAAAATATATATTTTGTTCACTTTTGTTGTTCACATTTAAAAAATAAATTTTGTTGCAAAGAAAGCATAAAAAATCTCCTGACAAAGTCCGAGCAGGGCCGGACGGCTTTTTGCGGACCGGGTACGTCAACACGTCCGGCCCTTACCACGTCACGTTTTCCCAATGGTTTTAAAAGAGCGCGCGAGCAGGGCCGTACGGGCCATATGATAACAAACGCTATTGACACTTACTTGGAGTTCTGTTGTCTATGTTTGTCGAGTAAATACTGTTTTGTCTCTGTTTGTAAATATTGGTAATGTCTCCTTAGTCTGTGCGTTCAGCTCACATTTCTTTGTTACCATGTGAAAGTTTATGCTCATACAATTCAAGTCGCTTTCGCATTCCAACAAACAAAGGGCATACGTCATCGCTATCAGCGTTTTGAACTCTGTACCAATCAGAGCATAGCCTTCTTCTGGGTTACTTGTGATTGGCGGACAGTGTTGTGGGTAGATTTGTTTGATTTGCCAGGCAACGAAAACAACAAACACATGGTATTGAAAACCCTGAAATTAAAAACTAAATCAATACCTTTTTTGAAATCAATCCTTGGATATTGAAACTACAACATAACCACAAGTGACCAGGTTGGTGGTACAATATATAGAGAGCGATGGCGTAAGTTCGGTGTAAATTTGGTGTAAATGATTACGAAGCCTGGCAAACTTCAAATGTTCTTACAAAGATCGAGGTCGAGTAGGCCCACCACGTGACATTGACCGTGAATAATATTTTGGGTTACCACACAATATATAGTGAACAATATATTTTACAACACTTGTCAAATTTCTCGCGACCTGATTGGATAAGAGCCATTGTCGATAAGAGGACAGACGCATAGAATGACGTTTCGCTCACGCACAGAACCAGCGCACGCTTGAATCAATTTTTCTTTCAAATTTATATGTCGTTTTGGGAGCCGTTTCCGCTTTCCTGAGTGAATATTGTTGTTAAAAAAAAAAATGGTTTTCCATTTACTGTACTCTTATCGACAATGGATGACGCCATAATATGTTCAAAACTTTGAAGTGAAACAACTCGCTAAGCTTGTAGTTCCACGCATTTGAGTTTTGAACATTTTATGGCGTCATCCATTGTCGATAAGAGTACAGAGAATGGGAAACCATGTTCGATTTGTTAAATTCACGTGCGGAACGTTTTATTTCGAAAACAATTTTTTTATCTCGATTTGTACCCTTCCAATACCCATCATATTATAGGTCAAAAATAAAAAAATTAAACATATTTTTGACATTGGTAATTTGTTTAAATCCAAAGAAATCGAGCGGAGGTACGGCAAATCAAAGTGATCCAGATTTCTATTAATTTTGCCGAGTTTGCCCCAATTCAAAATGGCGGCAAAAAATATTGAAAGGGCTTATTCATTGGGTCAAAACACAATAATAATCACTACCGTGAATGAGGTTTCAAAATGTGGTCTTAGTTAGAATACAATTTGGTCAACTTTAACACTTTGAATTTCTCCAAGAATCATTAATGGTTTGAGAAGCTATATCAAACACATGGAATAGTTATTCCTCCAATTTTATAACACCTGTGTTTTGAAATAGAGGCCGGATCTCTATTACTGGTTTGCAGTCAATCTCTGGGGATTTAAAGTACAAAGACGCGCAGCGGCTATGTAGGTTGAACAAAACAAAAGAAACTAAAGAAGAATGCTTTGTTATCGAGAACCAACATGGCTGCCATGATCATGACGTCCAGCAATATTACATATTAACGACTGATATTTCGAAAGCTCGTCCAATTATACCAGATGGCCTGGTCACTCAACCATAGTCTAAACCAACATGGCTGCCATGATCATGACGTCCAGCAATATTACATATTAACGACTGATATTTCGAAAGCTCGTCCAATTATACCAGATGGCCTGGTCACTCAACCATAGTCTAAACCAACATGCCGCTGCCATGCAATATTACATATTCATGACTCGTCCCAGCAACCATATTACATATTAACGACTGATATTTCGAAAGCTCGTCCAATTATACCAGATGGCCTGGTCACTCAACCATAGTCTAAACCAACATGGCCGTCATGACGTCCAGCAATATTACATATTAACGACTGATATTTCGAAAGCTCGTCCAATTATACCAGATGGCCTGGTCACTCAACCATAGTCTAAACCAACATGGGGGAACCTATACAATTTGTTTTTGAATTTCTCCAAGAATCATTAATGGTTTGACAAATATTTAAGCTATATCAAACACTCGAAATAGTAATACTAATAATATATAACAACATGGGGGAAACTAGAGCATGCGCACATTGATTAAATCCGTGAAACAAAATAGAATAATGATTGTTTCATTGTCTTTATTTATCGAAAAGCACGTGATAGTATTGAACTGTAAAATTATTTACTTTGACATTAGTTTCTATGTAATATAAAACGATAATGATGTTTTGTTTCAAGGATGCATCGCGCTTCTCTTAAGATTTTGATATAGAGAGAGACGCCATTATTTTCCGATAATGTCGTTTCAAAATAACCGTGCGAAATTTGATAGCATTTCATCGAATTTGTCATCTAAATTGAACAAGAAAACATAGAATTGCCTCTATAAACCATGTTACTAAAACACAAAAAGAAATTGAGGACTTTTTAGTTAAAAAAAGAGTGAAGATCGAGCGAAAAGTTATTTTAATTTCAGCGCGCGCTTGCGTGATATTACACGCGCTTTCACGGATAATTTCGCTTTCAATCAATGAAAAAACTAATATAACCAACATTTCCCTATTTTCGTGCAAGTTTGTTAGAATTGCGATACAAAACTAAACGCGATTTTGAGACGGCATTATAGGTTTATAATGACGGCGTTCGAAGAAAATATATTCCAGGTATTGGCTACGCGACTCCGCCAATACCGAATATATTTTCTTCCAAAGCGATCATTATAAACCGATAATGCCGTGTCAAAATCGCGTTTAGCTTATAATGATAACTGCGCTCTATATGCGAAAATTATTGAGATACAATATATCTAATGAGATGCAAAGTGTGATATATCCTCTCTTCATCTCTATCGTCCATTTCTCTACTTGTCATCCTACATAGCTACATATTTTCACCCCTATCCTTTCCCTTCAAACCCCCGCTCCCCACACGCCCTCGCGAACCCCAATACGTCACCCACAGGAAACCCACAACTCTCCCCAGTCCTTCCTATATAAAGACCCGCCACGCACCATTCCACCCCTTCTGATAGTATCTCACCAAAGAACACAAGCGCTTAACAGACGTCAATCCGATGCACTCGAAAAATCCTCGCTCGATCTAAAGGTACTAAATTAATATCCATAAATTAATATTCTAATATATCAGAATCATCAATTTTAGATTAGTATCGCATCCAGCAAGGCTAAAACAATAATTTTCAGCACTGATTTTGCGCTTAAACAGCTGTATTTTAGCATGCTTATCATTTTGTATCTGATTAGATATTTGTACAAATGTATACTACAACCTTTTTGCAATCGAGTGTATAAACAACTACCATATAAACTTCTAAAACGCTGAATATTATTACTAATTAATGAAGTCTGGTGGAATGTTGTTAGTCTTTTAAAAACTCGACACATGTTTATACTCGTGTTTACATGTACCTATCAGTAAATATTATTTACCTTCATTAGTAGAAGTTTCACGTAAGAACGAAACTATATTTCGCGAAATAAGATTATGATGTGCGTGAAAAAAAAGAGTGATGGAGTTAGATAACTTTTACTGATATGAGAATATTATTAATAATTAATGAACTTTTTTGGAATGGTGTTAGTCTAGTCACGTCTCTAACTTGAGACGTATTTATAATATATCTTTCGATTTACTCGAAATAGGGTACTCGTATTTACAAGATTGTATCTTAACAAACACGGCAGAAAATAAATTAAAAAGTTGAAAATATTATGATTAATGTAACGAAGAATCTAGGACGAGAATTAGAACAATAATCAAAGTAGAAGTGGAATGAATAATTATTAATATTGAAATTGTAACAATATGCATTATATAACTAAACATTGGTCGATTGAAACAACCGTTACTTAAGAAGATTCGAGGAAGGATCGAAACGTAAGTAGTTTTTTTAAATACTTTAATGACAGAGAAAACCACGTTTTATTCATGAATAATTGTTGGTCAATGGACATCAATAAATACAAGTTTAACGTCTACTTACTTTGATGGATTTAACTTTCATCAACATGATTTCTTGGTGAGTTTCTTTTTGACGATAAGGCTCTTTTCAGAACGTGATGTTTCTCGATGCTTTTGACTTTTGTCTGTGTCTTTGTCAACCAGCCCCACCATCGATCGTTACGCCAAGTTAATGTGCAAGGCGTTTAGAATAATGATACGTATTTAATGACATCTCTCAACAATTGTGTATCGATTTCAAGAGACTCACATGGAGATCAATACTGGATGACGTAGAGCAGAAACAAAGCAGCTTGCTGGGTGCCAATCAGATGGTGATATTATATGAATGTATCAAATGGTGGTCAAATTTAAACAATGCATCCTTTCATTCGGCACACTTAATTGGTTCTCGAATGCCTGTGGTGGAATAGATCAGCGGTCATGTGCAAGGCACATAGCAACCACATAGCAACCAAAGGGAGGGGTTTCAGTAGAAACAGCGGGGAATTTATTCAGCTTCCAAAAGATTCGAAAATGAAATCGTTTGACTTCGTGATGCAGTGTACTGATGATTGACACATTGAAACAATAGACATTTGTCAATGATGTTTAACTACATGTCATTATGCAATGCTTGGTGAATTATTTTATTGCTCCTTTTTACCTACGTACAATTTAGATACTGTCAATATAATACATAGTGGTATAGCAATTGTGCCGTTGAAGTATATCCAGACTACAAGCACAGTTTATGGTACCATATTTACAAAAACAATAAAAAAGCATATCCTATCTACAAGTACAGTTCATGGTACAATGTTTACAATAACAATGAAAAAAGCATACCCTGTCTACAAGTTCAGTTCATGGTACATTTGTATACACCTGATTGAAAAATCGTTGACACATTCAAAAACATAGAACATAGAAGCGCGAAATGGCACATGGGAAAATGCCGTAAATTAATGACATCATATGTATGTCAGTATATGTATGTATGTATGTATCATGCTGTAGTTTGATTCAGTATTTAGTATCTATGAAACAGTATCTTTGTTCATTCTCCATGTTATCACATTAAATAAACATTTTAAGCGAGTAAATAAAATACATCTAATTGACTGGTTTCCCATGTGCCATTTCAGGCTTACATTCTAAGTTCTATGTTTTTGAACGTGTCAACGATGTTTCAATCAGGTGTATATGATAAACTATAAACTGTTACACAATCATGCATTGCGACCCAGTTTACTGATAGAGCTCATGCTGAATAAAAACTTTAATTTGCTATTACATAAAAATTCTTAAAAATCATTTCAAAATTCCATGCATAGTTTTAAAATTAGAATTAAAATTCGTCCAATCAGAAGGACGAAATACATTAAGTGCATGTAACTTTATACTCGGTAATGCACTGATTTAATATAGTAATCGCCTAGAGGTCAGTTTAAACCCGACTAAAACATTCTTGCTCGTTTATTAAACATGCGTAATCATAGCTACTTAATAACGGAGCGCGAGGTCAGTACACGAAAATATCAGACTGAGGTCTTGACATTACAGACCGAGCCGCATGCGATCCAAACCCGAAAATACTTCATAATCCTAATGTTATAATCTAAATTATATCTATAAAAGTTAGTCTGAGCGTTAGCCATTGAAAGAAAGAAAATGAGAACAAAATATTTGACCCGTTGATGGGATTAGAACCCACGAGCCTAGGACTGAACACCTCGCTGATGCACTACTAGCTGAGCTACCAGGTCACAATGGTAGCAGGCCGTGCGTACTTATGAAAATTGTATATAGTTCATTCAGTGAAACAGCTGACTTCTTCTTCTCCTTCTGTTTTTTTCCCCCCGACCAAATTGTTAAAATATTTGTGTCGAAATTGTACGGTCGATTTTTATGTCCCGTCCACACTAATCCGTTTTTGAAAACCTCAGTTTCCGTTTGACTGAGAAAGGATAAAAAGCTCTGCGTCCACACTAGTGTTCGCACATCGTATTCGACCGTCCACACTAAGGGAATGAAAACGAAGCCAAGATCCGTTTTCGTCACCAGGTTCTGCTCGGAAGTTTTGTTCTGCTCAATAAGCATGCTCCAGTAGCGCCAGCGATACTATCGCCTCGTCTGCCATACTGAATACTGGTCGTTTGCGGGAAAGTGCGGCTGAGTTGTGACGTAGTGTTTCTGAAAAACTCCGTTTTTGCCGTCTACACTAAAACGATAGACCTTCGTTTTCAAAAGTCTCCGTTTTGGATAAACATCTCCGTTTTCTATCGTTTTAGTGTAGACGGCAAAAACGGAATTTTTCAGAAACACTACGTCACAACTCAGCCGCAGTTTCCCGCAAACGACCAGGAGTGGACGCTCGGTAAAAACCCATAAAAAGTTTCCGTTTTCAAACGAACCCGAAGTAGTGTGGACGGAACCTTACAGGCGGATTACAACTTTTAATAATAATAATAATAATAATAATAATAATATAATAATAATAATAATAATAATAATAATAATAATAATAATAATAATAATAATAATAATAATAAATATTCAAAATAGAATAAATACAAAGAGTTCAGTTAACTTTATAAATCAGTGAAATTAGATAATTAATATTTTAATCAGATTTGATTTTATGGAAAAACAAACAAACAATACTAGCGAACGGATATACGCCATGTGTCCTGCACGTTGTATGGCTGGGGACTAGCAAAGCTATCATCACAATAAAAACGATAGGGATTACCCCACATACAACCAAAGCCACGAGCAGGTGATGTTTCAATAACGATTGGATGCGATACCAAACGAGCCTTTCCATTTGCGGGATTGCGACCCCATTTGTTGACTTGCACTTTTCCCGCGCTATCTTTTCCCCAATCAGCACAATTCTGAGCCAGAATTGACGTGTCCTCGTGAAGTCTGTCAAACGAGCCACAAGCGTCAGGGAAAGTAGTATCGGCAAACGCATCGTCGGTGAAATACCGTACTACTTGCTGGCCAGCGGTGTTGTTCTTGGTCATGATGCTCACAACTCTATCCACTGATTTCTTATGACAATAGAAATGAATTTGGTGAAATCCCATCTTGTTGAGGATATCCAACATGGCGACTCCTGTAGGCACGACGTTATTGTCATATTTACTGAAGGCGGAAATGACGACATAGGTACTATAGTACAAGGTTTTGCTAGGTAGCGTCTGACTTTGCAGGACTGTTCTTTTGACTATCGTCCAGCCTCCTGAAACATAGTGTTTTTTTTTTTTTTTTTTACTTATTTTTTGTTTGTTTTAATAATCGACGCCAACTGAATGATCTCAAAGAAGATAATAAATTATAATATTTATATGATTAAATACAGCATTATTGAGTAATCAGAAAGAAAAGAAAACGTAATAAACAAGTTTGCAAACAACAGTTTGCTGTCGATGATCACAGTTTGTGACCGAAATATTCAATGACATGTTCGCTTATCTTCTCGTCACAACCTTCATTAATATGTGATATATTGACACGGTTTTCTTTGATCTTTGTAGGGTTTTAGTATCCCACATATTGCCCTGCTCATTACGAATTCAAGGGTAATACATGCAGATATTGACCCGTGCTATACCTAGTTATTAACCTCGTTCTATTCTAATTCTCTCGATCATCTATTCGTGGGTAGTAGGCCTCGGCCACACTATGGCCTCGTTCAGGTAAACTACTCCATTTTCGTTTGAAAACGCATCGTTTTTATATTGTTTTATATCCTCTAGGGAATCGAACGCAATCAGCTCATTACCAGAAACAATAGGAAAACGCCTACGGCGTCGGGACTTCCACAACATTTCCCTCGGATTTCGGGTACATTTAACCACTAATCAACCTCATATCCATGCTATTACTTATAATAATTACCTCCATCTGTATCCATATCACAGAAACCTTGAATTGGGGTCCCTGTGTTGGGAGGGTCTAACCAATACACTCCTGTACCCTTAGAATGACTGCTGACCAGTATATCTAGACACGATTTAGCTGGACGTGCCTTAGTACCTTTCAATGGTTCTACAACAACAAACATATAAGTACGACTGTACGTGACCACGTGTTGCATCGAGATGACTACAGTGGCGGCCGGTTATGATCATAGTATAGTGATTGTTATTATGATGATATTAGCAACCGCAACTATGTTCCGATATATTGCTATCTGCCGTGCGATAAGATTGGAATTTTGAACATCTAAACTGGGTAACAAACGATATTCACACTTACTCGGATTTTTGTTGTCCATGTTCGTCGAGTAAATACTGTTTTGTCTCTCTTTGTAAATCTCTGGTAATGTCTCCTTAGTCTGTGCGTTCAGCTCACATTTCTTTGTTACCATGTGAAAATTTATGCTCATACAATTCAAGTCGCTTTCGCATTCCATTAAACAAAGGGCATATGTCATCATTATGAGCGTTTTGAACTCTGTACCAATCAGAGCAAAGCCTTCTTCTCGGTTACTTGTGATTGGCTGACAGTGTTGTGGGTAGATTTGTTTTATTTGCCAAGCAACAAAAATAATAAACAAATGGTATCGAAAAACCTGAAATTTAAAAACTAAATCAATTCCTTTTTTGAAATCAATCCCTGGATATCAGTTGAAACTACAATAACCACAGTGACCAGGTTGGCGGTCCAACATATATAAGTTTATGAGAAATGAAGTCAAACTTTTGTATTCACGAGCCAGAAATAGATAAAACACAACATTTAGAAAACCATGTAAATCCAAGTAACACGAAATTTACGAACGATTTTCACATAATTTACTTTGGATTTTTAGGAAATTTAATCAGCCAATTATGGCGAACGCATGGTATATCGTTTTTTTTTTTAGTATATAGCTAATTACATAATCGTTGTCGGGTCGAAAATCGTAAATCATAGAAGCTGAGACCGCAAGGATGGATGGGAAATCAGTTCATGAGCCACATTACATACATATATATTCAATGTTCTCGTAGTTTTCAAGGTATATGAGCTATTTAACTAAGATCCTACAAGTCTGGATAAAAAAGTATAGCATTTGATGGTGTTATTTGAGAGTTTTAATTTCCCAGAATTCCTTTTGGTCATAGCTTTCATGATTTTCGACCCGACAACGATTATGAAATTAGCAAAATACCACACAAATAGACTACGAGTTCGAGATTTCTATGAGTAAATAGTCAACGATGCGCGCGCGTAGCGTCGAGTTGACTATTTGAACTCATAGTAAATGAGCTCGAGTAGTCTAATTCAGGAGGTTTTTTATGGTGTGTTAAGATTCATCAATGCAATTTTGATTTAAAGGAAACTCCAGGTAACTTATAAATGTTCTCTCTTTAATTTGCATATATATGTAAAAGAACATAAATGAATATTATCCTTTCGCCCGTCATCAGCCTGAATTTTATGTGAATTTATAGTAGAAACCAACTAGCTTACTACCTTCGGTTTTATCCTAATACTAATTGATTTTTCCGCTTAAGCTTTGTTTTTGATTTTTCGTCAGTGTCTCGCACACAACCCTTCGGCATCGGCAAATACGTAATAAGAAATTAAATGGGTTAACTTTTTGCTAACAAAAGGCTTTAATTTGTTTAATCGATGGATTTTCGCCATATAAGGAAAGTCTTTTGTTCACGTTTAATGACGCGGGAGATTGAAACTACCTCCCGAACTTACTAATTAGTATGCTGATTTTTGGTCGGAAAACTTCGGATTGATAATTATTTCGACTGTCACCAGTAGTTACGGGAGTGAATTGTCAATAACATAGGGGGTAGTGATGAGTACTGTTGTTGTTGAGCAAATTTGAAAGTTCAAGGATTATATGTTAAAAATCAGCAATCGCGTTGTCACAAACTTGATAAACAAACAATCTACTTGTTTGTTGTTACTTTAGGTGAGAGAAAATAACGTGAATGATAAAACAATTATATATTGAACTCGGTTTTTGCAATATATCGTGATTTTGTCAGTGTCTCGCACACAATTATTTGTCTCTGCCTTCGGCATCGGCAAATCAATATTCTGTTCGCCACTGACAAATCACGATATTTTGCTTAACCTCGTCCAATAATTGCTAATTATACAGCCCGTATTACGGGAAAAACCCAAATAAGTTATTTATTATACTACTTTGAACGAACAATTATTTGTTTCGTTTTTGAGTAAATTTATCCAATAATTATTTCAAAACCATTCAAGGTAGGATGACGAATCGCTCGCGCACGGAGACAGCGCGCGCTTGAAACGTTTTTTCTTTCAAACTTTATCCTTGATTTTTTGACTTTGTTATTGTAAAAAAGAAATCGCAAGCGGTTTTCCATTGTCTGTACTCTTATTGACAATGGATTTGACGTCACAAAATGTTCTTAACTTTGCAGTGAAACCGGTTTTAGAACTATATGGTAATACGGCTTTTAGAACTATGGTAATACGGCTCCATATTTTTCGAGTTCTCTTGACCTTATAAGGTAAAATTACGTAATATTTAGATCTTATTTGGGGTTTTTGCCGTAATACGGGCTGATATTTTACGAGTTGCGAATGTATTTTTCCGAGTCCCGAAGGGACGAAGAAAAATGCGAGTAACGAGTAAAATATCAGTTCGTATTACGGCAAAAACCCCAAATAAGTTATTTATTATACTACTCTGAACGAAAATAAAATTGCCCGTGTTTTAGCAAATTTATCTAATAATTATTTCAAAACCTTTCAAGGTCCGCGCGCTCTTTTACAGAATGACAAATCGCTCGCGCACGGAGCCAGCGCGCGCTTGAAACAGTTTTTCTTTCAAACTTTGTCCTTGCTTTTGGATGATTTTTTGACTTTGTTATTGTGAAAAAGAAATCGCAAGCGATTTTCCATTGTCTTTATTCTTATTGACAATGGATTTGAAGTCACAAAATGTTTCAAAACTTTGCAGTGAAACCGGTTTAAAACTATGGTAATACGGCTTTCGAACTATGGTAATACGGCTCCATATTTTTCGAGTTCTCTTGACCTTATAAGGTAAAATTACGTAATAGTAGTATAATAAATAGTAGTATAATAAATATAACTTTTTTTTTGCTTGAAGGATATGATAACTGCGCTCTGTATGCGAAAAGTATTTTGTTTTTGCTCGGTCGCGGTTAAAAAGATAAAATATATATATATATTATATATATAGAGTGCAAACCATATGTCCGTGAAATAGTACTATTACTAAATAGTGTTATCTCCATTGTTTTCTATTGTTTCATCAGTGCTATTTAGTACTAATTAGCTAGTACTGTTTCACGGGCATATGATTTGCACTCTACTATACTACCATATAACTTCTCAAACTCATTAATAATTCATTAGCTCAATAACCAATCAGCTCTCACGATTCGAGTCAGGTGGATGTATCTTGATACCGGAGGAAGAACTGATCAAGACACTGATCAAGACACTGATCAAGACACTGAAATTATTGTATATTTACCATTATGTTACTTACTACCTCTTACTTATCATGAGAAAAAATATAGTGATAAATCATCAACCAGAGTTGAATCAGTGACCCCTCGCACATTACGCTCACTACTTATCCATTAGACTACCTGACTGCTTGTTCGATTTTGAAGCTCTTTTTAACAAACATAATACTTGCGAGGTGACTCATTAGGCTAAGACACAAAAGCAATTATTATGTTCTTTTCTCAGGAGACTCAAGAACAATTCAGATAATCATTCATTATTAATGAGTTTGAGAAGCAATATCAAAAACTCGTGCTTCGTGTTTCATCAGGGGATTCAAAACACCTCGAAAACAATAAAAGCACTCGGCCTACGGCCTCGTGCTTTCATTAGTTTCTCGGTGTTTTGAACCCCTGATAAAACACTTGCACTCGTTGTTGATATATTACTTCTAAAACGCTGAATATTATTAATAATTAATGAAGTTTGGCGGAATGCTGTTAGTCTTTTCAAAGCTCGACACATGTTTATACTACTGAGATATTTATATATTTTCTAGAAAGGGTGTTCGTGTTTGCATGTACATATCAGTAAATATTATTTACCTCCATTTAAGAAATAAGAAACGTTTTCCGTGTTGGCACAGGCTTATGCAAACCAAGGGGAAGTTTGGGAGAACTCGAGAGCAGATAGTGAAAACCCGAGACCGCAGGTCGGGGGTTTTCACCTGCTCGAGAGTTAGATCTCAAACTTTCCCGAGGTTTACATAAGCCTGTGCAAACACGGAAAAACGTTTATTTATTTATTTTATAAAATAACTTTATAAAATAACTACAAGGTTATTAAGGAATATAATATTTATTTACGCAAGTTTTCAGTGATCATATGTGCGATTATCCTGAAAAGCGTCAGAAATCGCGTGATATCCAATGAAATTTCACGAAAGAAATCAAGTTTAGACAAAACGACTCATAATTTGATAGAAAACTACAGAAATATGTATTTTCTGGACTTCTTATGTGAACTCTGTACAATTAAAAAGGAAGCAAAGTGAGAAAAGCCGATTTACTGACAATGAATCGCCAAAACAATCTGAAATAGTTGTGAATTTGATGAATGGAGAATTAGCCGAAGTCAAGTAGCCGAAATGCAGTTTTTGTCGTATTTTCTATGATTTCCTCGCTTTGTTCGACTATAGAATAAGTCAAAGATGGACTTTCCTGAGACACCAGAAGCTATTGTTTTCTCTTAAATACTTTTCTTGCTGGAGAAAGAGGTAAAACTTTGCTGTACAGTTGGACATTTTTCACACACGGCTGTATGGCCGTAAGCTTACTTATTCAGCAAGCTTAAATTTGTTGTTTGTAGCTATTAATAATAATAATAATAATATTGACAAAATTTGAAGTTGGCTCAGTTTGAAAACAGCAAAAACATAACTGGACAACACTTAAGCTAGAGATAACAAGAAATACATATGATTCCATGGTCGTTGTTAAAAATGTATTTAGTAAATTTAAAATGATTTTTGACAACAAACAAATGTCGTTCAAATTCACTGAATCGCTCTTTGACATGTCTTGGCCGAAAACGTGTTTGCATAGTCTCATGAAACACTGCTAATCAGCCAATCAGAGCGTGCGTTATATAAAAGTTATTTTATAATAGATAGTAGTTTCACGTAAGAACGAAACTAGATTTCGCCAGGAGCCCATTACTAGGAGCCTTCCTCTAGTAATAGGTTCATACGACATCATTTGCACAAATTGTGCTATTTTTAGATATGCAAATTTTCTGAAGAATTTCAAATTGAAAAATAAAATGACGGCCAAACGGAAGACGTGAGGACTTGATCCAAAATATTGATATTCTTAATCCATGTTTCCCTTGCACAAGAACGAGACAAACTGTGTACAATGAATGTATCACATATATCAATAAACTTTTAGTTTGGCGACTCACGATGTCGCGAAATTATTATCTTATACCTATCGCTTCATATGTTTATTCTTGTTTTATCAACTTTCTTATGTTGGTTTTTGGTTCACGATTTAGTCTTCGTAAGAATGAAGCGTTCTCACAGTGCCATTTCGACTCTGATGAAGCAAAATCCATCATGATAGTTTCAGTGGATAGCGACTCCAACATCACCAAACAAATGTGCACTTCGCCGAAAGATTGTCGAAAAACAACTGAAACTTTCAACCGACGAACCGTGCCTTAATACAATACAATACAATAACTTTATTTATACACGATTAAAATAGTGCCTTAAAGAGCGACAAAGAACACTAAAACAAGAGGGTTATCACTGAGTGTATGGCGAAGTTATTTCGCCAAAGGCGACTTAATTCAGTTCAAAGAAGGCCAAGATAACCGGCACTCCAAGATCAGCCGCTGAATAAAAATGCGATAAAATCTTCATCCAGGGCACATAAAAAGAAGCTCCCCTGTACCTCACTTCGCTGTTTTAGAAGGAACTTTGTGTCAATGTCGATAATTTTCGACAAAATCCTACTTTGACAGTACGTGATTCATTTTGCTGCGTTTCAGACAACAGATGCTAATTAGCAAAACACATCGGCGGTTTGGAATATTTATTAACTTGGTTCTCACTGCTAGCAGTCCTGCACAAGTTTAATTAGGATCTTCGTAAGAGATTATCCATGATACCAGATCGTTGAATTCCTTTTCAGAAAGAGCAGAAGATGTTCGTTTTTTGAACTGGCCTTTGAACTAGCTAGCTTTGTTTTTAGAAGTTATCGCACTTCAAGTTTTGATATAAATAATAATACCTGGAGTTATTTTTGTTTTGTTTTGTTTTTAATGTTTTCAATCATTGTTCTTCCTCGCTTGATGAAGTACTGAAGTCAGACGACGAAACTGAATATCTGCAATTTCACTAGATTCAGATTCTTTACTAGAACTACACGGTACGCTTTCGGCTGCCATCAGTGTTGAATCTGACGTCAAATTCCTATTTTGTAAGACGCGACATGATTGATTAATCGCGCGGAATTTATAATGAGTGTTCTATTTTTAGCTCAATTTGTGCAAATGATGTCGTACAGACCTATTATAGGAGTGGAAGGCTCCTAGTAATGGGCTGCTGATTTCGCGAAATAAGATTATGATGTCCGTGAAAAATACTGATGGAGTTAGATAACTTTTACTGATATGAGAATATTATTAATAATTAATTAACTTTGTTATATATATCTTATATATAAGTGTGTAGCTCAATCTGCTAATTTGTAGATTTTGAGCGATCAGTTAGATCATTGTTGGAATGATGTTAATCTATCTAACATCGAGACGTGTTTATAATATACCCTTAGATTTACTCGAAATAGGGTACTCGTATTTACAAAACGAAAGAAGTCGAACATATCATAATGTTTATCAAATACTAATATTAATGCCAGAGGTTTAGCTATGGATAATTATTACTCAAGCGACATCAATAAAGACTTAAAAGTTTAAAGTCTACTTACTTTGATGGATTTAACTTTCATCAACATGATTTCTTGGTGAGTTTGCAGAAATTGTGTATTGATTTCAAGAGACTCACATTGAGATGAATAATGGATGACGTAGGGCAGATACAAAGCTAGCAAATTAATTGTTTCACCGTGTTGCTGGGTGCCAATGTGATGGCTAAATTATATGAATGTATCAAATGGTGGTCAAATTTTAACAATGTCCTATAATTCGGGATACATGGTTCTCGAATGCCTGTTGTGGAATAGATCAGCTGTCATATGCAAGACACATATATCATAGCAACCACATAGCAACCAAAGGAAGTATTTTCTGCAGAAGCAACGGGAAATTGATATATATGCTTCCATAAGATACGAATAAAAATAATAATAATAATAATAATAATAATAATAATAATAATAATAATAATAATAATAATAATAATAATAATAATAATAATAATAATGACGACGATGATGATGATGATGATGATGATAATAATAATGATGTAAAACCGTGAAACAGTGCTAACTTTAATTAGCACTAAATGGTGCAATGTCTTTTGTTTTCTACTGTTCCACTAACTAGTTTATTTTTACTAGTTTATTCGTTAGTTCATTCTATCATTCATTTATTTGTTCTTCCATTCGTTCATTCATTCATTCGTCCATTCATTTAATTATTCACTCATTCGTTTACTCAATTTTATTATATTTTTATAGTTCATCGCGCACTGGTTTCGTTTTTTTGGCTACCTTTCTATTTATTATTTTCAATTCTTACGTTAATACTTCATTTTCTATTCCTCACGCACCTTTTTCATTCTTTCTAATTACTCTATATTCAGTAACTCTAACGTTGTTCGATTTTGTTTGCTTTTCGCGAGCTTGTTCAATTTGTTGCGCACGAGCCTGTTTGTTTGGTGGCGTTTGTTTGTGTTCGTATACTTATAGCCGTTGTAATTAGATATTTTAAAGCATTTAGCCCTGAAGATAGACGCTTAGCACGAAAGCTTGGCAGTTTAAAAAAAAACTAAGGTTGAAGATATACAATTATTGTCATTAATTATCCAACCTACAAACCGACATTAGATTTAGTTTGTACTGTTTCACGGCTTTAGTTCTTGCACTCTAATAATAACAAGACGATCAATGAGCGTACACTCGGGCATTATGACAGGACAATTTCAGTTGCGTGACGAGGGACCTGACAATGATAGACAGTTGCGTGACGAGAGATCAGAGACTATGTTTAATTTAAAGTACATACTGCAGACGTACCTCGACGATTCGGAGATCTTTAACGATGCTCACCGACACAAATACTCTCCCTCGTCACGCAATCGTCATTGTCATATATATTGCCCAACTATACGCTCATTGAGCATCTTCTTCCGTAATAGATCCCTAAAATCTAAGGACGTTTTGATTTCGATTGCATTTTTGCCGTTCACTGACATGTTTTGAGCGTGGAAATTATGCTTTAAATAGCGCTACGCGGCGGTTCTAAAATTAGGTCGCGTAATAGATGTATGACTCAGACAAGGATCATACAAATCGTACTGAAAAGAACACGGAGAAACCTACATTTTATGTACGATCCCGATTTTGATACATTTACCTTGCTCGCCTTTGCTTTGATGTAGTTTTGAAGTACGATTTTCCTTTTCCTTCTGAATTTTTCATACGCGGAATAAAATAAACATCCATCATAACTGGACTGGCTTTCTGTCAATATATGTAGTTATACATCGCTGGACGTGAGTTTAATTATAAATACTCAAGGACATAACTGTACACGTACTACTACAATTAGCAACAAACATCGCATAGCGAGGACATGATAGTTTTTGAGTTCATTTCATTTGCTTTTCAGTCTCGACTGGCTCGACTGTTTGCAGATGTAGTTACATCGCTGGTCGTGAGTTTATTGAAAATGACTTGTTCTCTCTCGATCCAGCACGATCTTCTAGTCCTTCTACCACTTCTAGTCGGCGAACGATGAACTAGAATCCTGACCTTTAATAGCTTGAAGATCTACAGTAGACTTTTTTTTTTTTTTTTCTTTTTTTTTTTTTCTACAGTAGACTAGCCACAAGTCGACCTCTCTTGTAGATCCCAGATGTGCGAGCGAAACGAGCCGGCATTGAGGTCGCGAAGCGACCGAGCGAGCGACGAAGTCGCGAGAGGTCGACTTGTCCCATGCAGGGTTTTCATTTGCGTTTCGCGCCATAAATTATCAGGGGGCGGAGTTTTGTTTGTCACACACACCATAGTGTCTGATTTCATTCAGGGTCAACGTCAACCAAAACAATCCAGCGAGTGTGTGTTTACCCCTCATCACAAGATCAGATTTGTTTGCTCTGAGCCAAAGTTATTTGTAACAAAGACTACAGAAAGCTTGTAAAATTCGTTCAGAGGCTTCCTCGTAATTCTTTGTATTCTGTTATTCTTTGAGCTTCTTTCAACGCCTCAGATATCAATTTCATGGTGAGTTGACTCAAAGCAACGTGAGGCGACGCGTACGTGCTTGCTGTTCGGTTTTATTGACAGATGATGGGTGTGTTTATGACTCTGACCATTCTGATTGGTTAACACTAATTAATATGCAGCGACCCGTTTTTGGGTCGCTAAAATTGGCGGGAATCAAGTTTGAAAAGTCCTTCGATTCCCCTGGGCGAGTAGCAACAGAAAGAGGAAGGACTTTTCGAAAGTCTAGATCTACAGCTGCTTTCAAAACTAAGACTCAAGACTACTTGAGTCCTGTGTGTCGTTTGTTTTCCTTTACCTGCTGAGTAATCTTGAAACTCGATATGATCAACTACTTCGCATTCTTTCTTCATTATTCGCATTCTTTCTTCATTCCGTGACCAAACAACAACAACAACAACAATAATAATAAAGCCCATTTTATTAGTCGGGCTTCCTTCAGAAGGGCCCGAGTAATAATAATAATAATAATTACCCTGTGTGTTAATCCGTTGGTATTAAAGTGCTTATCACCCTTTTTATAGTTATCATGAAAATGTATTATATGTAAAGGTGAATAATCGCAAGATTTGATACTTCGTGATATGCAGCTTTGGATATGTGAGTAACAAGGGTTTGAAATCTCAAAATGCAAACAAAGAGATGTGTGGGGATGCATCATTTATTATACAAAAACACCCTAGTGCAAATTACTGACATCTTAAAAGTGCGGAAACTTTTCTTCATAACATACTTGCATATCATTTTTACTTGAAAATCACTTAATAAATTATGGCAAATGCCTCCTTATACGTCACATAATTATCATATCAGGATTTAAAATCTCTATAACTGAGTAATGCGAAGCTCAAATCACACAACACTGAAACCACCCACTTCATATTGAAGTGATTTATAAAATGAATAAAAACATAAGGGTGATTTTTTTAATAATAATGAGTTTGAATATGGCGGACAATGGTTGAACATGGCTGAACAACGGGGGAAAATGATGTTCTTAATAAAATCACATTTAATTCAACAGCAAAGTTTACTTATTGAATAAATTGTAATTTGAGGTCTAAAACAATTATATAATAGACGAACGTGTCAATATTTTTCGTATTCGGTAGTTATCTATACGAATTTCAGCACGCGTACCGAATAATGTTTTGAATTTCGCGCGACATGTATCACAACAATCAACACCCGTACTTCTTATCCAAGCCTACAATTATATTCATGAGCCGAAATCCTCTTTGATTGCCTGTAATAAGCATTTCCAAGCATGCTCGGTCATGTCTACATAAAACGACAAGAGTAATGTTTTTATTACACAATTTACGTTCGTCTTTGTCGTCGTTCGTCTTGTTATGGTTTCTTGTTATGGTGTTCGTGAATGTGTCTTGTTACGAGATAAATGTGTCGAGCATTTGTACATCTCTGTACTTTAATGGTAAAGGCCGGTAAGGCTTCGAAACCTATGATGTGAATATATTTAATTCGCAAATGGCATTTCCCTGCATTTCCATGTCTTGGCGGGTAACTTTTATGATGACTTAAGAAATAAACGATAAGCATAATAATACTAGAGCCGTGCGACTTCACAACGGCTAACGATTCCAGTTCAAATTACCATAATTTTTTACCAAAGTGAAAAGTGATGGTGAATTGTACGACAACAATTATCCTTGTGCGTTTTTAGTACTTATTTCCACAGTTTCTTAATCATTTGATTGATTTATATAGCTTGCAGTTCTTGAGATCCTCTCGCTATGACTTCTCGGAGATTTGATTGATAGATCCAACGAACTTAACTTAGGTACCAGTCTCCTTTTATAGTGCGTCCTCGTGTTTAATCTGTATGTGACTGACGAGTAACGCCTTGAAGAAGACGCTAAGGTATCATTCGTGATCAGTGCCGTATGTTTAACAAATTGCAGATGGTTTTTCGTTGTCTGTACTCTTATTAACACACACTTGACGTCATAAAATGTTCAAAGCTCAAGTGGAATCACGAGCGCAGCGTCAAAGTAAAACAAACACCCAAAACAAGGAAAACGTTTATGAGAAAAACTGTTTCAAGCTGACTGTCGCTGGCTCCGTGCGCACTATCACGTAGGGCATGCATAAATGACCCCAAAATTGGCAATTTTAAAAATGCCTCTTTTACATTAACCTTCGCATTTTCAACAATTTCCCAACAATTGGGATGAAAGTTTCGTAGGTTGCTTACTAAATGTAGTGTTCTATTTTGGCATGCTAAAAATTACCACTGACGTAATTGTGACGTCATCACGAATTTTTACATTTCTCGGGATAATCGAGATCACTTTAAAACTTTCTAAAACGTAGATTTTTCGAAATAGAATAACATTCTCTAAAATGAGGTGCAATTTTTATCTCGATGCGATAATTTATGGCTGAGTTATAAAGGATATTCATTTTATGATGACGTCGTAGAAATGACGTCACCTAAATAGCATTAAAACTTTACGGAGCAATGAAAATCGATTAAATGACGTTCTCCTGCTCATTTATGGTTAATAATAGATGTCTGTAATGGACAAAGCTGAAAATTGTTGTCCACGATCTTTATTAGGGATATTTTAGTATAATGGAGAAGTCATTATGATGTTACAGGAATCTGTCAATATTTTTGATTAATATTTCTAATACTTATCTTCAACAAAATCAAAATTCTAAAACGATACGAATTGAGGAGCGTCTTAGTTCTTTCAATATGCAAAGTGTAAAGACAAAATATTTTCAAACAATGGTGCAGCAGGCATTGCATTACTGATCAGTGAGTTAATTGTATCCAGACAACACCAGGATTGTTGTACTCTTTGCATATTGATTCTCCAACTGCCCATTAGTTGCTGTTCTACTTCAGTTCTCAATGTCTTTATCTTCTTCCTTATGGTTGCATAGTTTCTCCTTTTTTTCTCAAATGGATAAACAAGCTAGAAATGCGCGTTTCTTATCTATAAATCATTAACAAATATTTACTTTCTGGCAAATTTCCACGCTGGGAAAAAAAAGGCCCGAAATTGGCCAAACAATTTTTCGACATACAATTTTAATCCAATCAAACTGAAACTTGGCAACATGATAGTACATGACATGATTTATGGTTCTATTGTTTTCGATTATTTGATTTGCTTAATTTTGGCGGGAAAATGACGTCAAGAAAATGCCAACAAATTTTGAAATTCAGATATACACTAATTTGATCACTACATTCGAAAGAACATCTTAAATTAGAGATACGACTGAAACAATACCTCCGATATCGATATTCAATCCAAAGATATGATTTTTTGAAATTTGAAAATCTGCCATTTTGTTACTAAAAATAGCACAAAATGGCGGCAATTTCAAATTTCAAAAAAATCATATCTTCTGATTATTGATAGCTGACGTTGTCGAGTAGCACTAAAAGACTTATGCTTACAGATGGTTAACAGTGAATCGTAAATCATTACTGATGTCGTAATACTGTGATGTGTAATTTGGCTGAACGTGTTCAATAGAAGGAGTCATGGCTGGTCCGGGAAAAACTAAGTAGCACTCAGTTGATGTAATATATTCATAGAATCTATTGTCTTCTATTGTCGTTCTATCTATTGTTTTATGTGTTATTCATTATATTTTTATGAATATATTACATCAACTGCGTGCTGCGTAGCAACACCCTGGCTGGTCCGCTATATCCACCAGTCGAGTGGAGCAGGGGGAGTGTTGAAAATACTACTCACAGGTAACTAATTTATAATACAGTTCTATCATTTTGTCTATTTATCCCTACCTCCAAAATCAGAAGATATGTGATAAACATAATTTACTTATCCGAAATATATGAACTGCCTCGGTGTATGAATAAAATACAGTTAAACGTAATTATGTACTAATCTAACAAGTTCATGATCAAACCTGCTGTTTTGTGCAACAACGTCCTGATGGAACAGTTAAAAAGAACTACTCAGTTATCATAAGTAGTAGTAGGTACGTAAATTACAGCTTTCAAATACCTCAGCCGTGTGCGTGAATTACCTAATTACATTGGTGCAGAACATATTAAAATGTACTATCGTCATTTACGGAAACCTTCAGGGGAACGACATTGAAATTATATAAAATAATTTATACTGAAATTAGTCTATTCAAATTCATTCGGCTAGTAATATTATCCTCTAAGTACATATGTGGTATAATAGTTTTGGAGATTCTAATACACATTGTTAAAATATAACAACAAAAGGGTGGCAACCAACCAAATTGCCTTCGTGGCTTAGTTGGTTAGGTTTAGGGGAACGGTAGGGCTAGGCATTGAAGTGGTCATTTGGTGCCATCTGTGCGTCGTTCAATTCTTGACGTCCTTGACTATTTTGTTTTTCTAAGTGAGGAGAACCAAAATCCTCAATAAAATTATTAAGTCCCACTCGTGTGTTCGGAAAACCTATACGTAGTTCGTTAACCCGTATATGTTATTGTAGCCCCTACACGACGATACTAGTACCGATATGAATTATGGGAAAGCAACACTGCTTTATTTAAGACCAGATTGGTTTCAGACCGTACCTGTAATTATGTGTAAATTGTGCATATTGGTATGTTTAAATACCTCAAGTGATATTCCAACGGTTCGTGACAATTTGTGACAATTTTGAAATATCACGAGTGGTATTTATCCCAAATATCGCGTACAAAACATGCTATTTAAATGTTTATAACACCCTTTGTCCAAGTGGTAGGGGTGATCGGCGGTTGATTTTGAAAACGACCCTAAAAGGTACGCATAAATTAAAAGAGATGTTGGAGCCATGTTAATTCCAACCCCTAAAAGGTACGACCATATATGATGATGATGATGATGATTATGATTATTATTATCTTTTTTCTGCGGTTCTAAAGAAATTAAATAACAATCGACCCTAAAAGGTACGGAGTCATGTTACGTAACTGACTTTTGAGTCGGAACCCTAAAAGGTACACACAGGAAATATTCCTTCCCTTTTGCACTGCTCTGCCTCTCTGCTATTGTCTAGGTGGCTGATGTTTTTTCGTCACGGATTTATCCAGGTCACTGACCCACCTGACCACATCAAACAAAATGGACCCAAGACAATAATGTATCTACGAGCAAAATTACGTAACGCAAGAGGTTACTACTCCATGAAGCTCATGCTTGTGGGTCGAGCTGCACAGGGCAAAACTACACTAATGCATCGACTCATGCTGGACTACACATACAACTCTAACAGTGCAACCAATGGTGAGATATCATAACACTAAGGCATAAATCTTTGTTGTCTAGGAGATGGAGATGATCCTAAATGTTCAATATTCTTATGAATGGAAGTGGGCAGAGATTTGTTTCCACAGAGAGTGGGGTTACCTGTGGTTGTGTGTGACCGAGAGGGACTAAGTCATGGGGGGGGGGGGGGGGGGGGGGGGTGCACCATCTGTTTAGTATAGATAGAAAGATTGCAAGGACTACGCCATTGAGCTAAACATGTTCTAGAAAGATCCCACATGTATTTCTTCTCCTTGTAGGAATATCCATGGACGAATTCAGAATAAGAAAAGACCTTTTCCACAAGGAATACCTTTTCAGATTATGGGACTTTGGTGGTCAAGAGGATTACTACGCCACTCACCAGTGCTTTCTGTCCACTCTCTCACTGTATATATTAGTATGGAACTTAGAGGAAAGGGAAGAGGGTGTGGCTAAGCTGGAGGGTTGGCTAGACACCATTTCGTCCCGTGCCCCTGGAACTTGTTTGATCATAGTAGGGACCCACTTGGACAAGATTAGGAAAGATAAAATACACTACGATGACGAATATGTGGCTGGTATGCATAAACTCGTTGAAGACCTGAAGGCACAGCCCAAGTATCAGCGTATTGTTGTCCTGGGTATTAAAGAAGTCAGTTGTGCTGTAGATTCCAGAGAAGGTGTGTGGGAATTGCTTGGAGATTGGTTGCTTAATTTGGTTAACGTTGTGTAGTAAATAAGTATTCTCACGTCATTATTTCATCCACTGCTGTCGCCCATATTATATGCATCATCACCCCCACCATCATTTCTATAAACTCTGCCATCACCACTACATACATCATCATCATCATCACTTCCATTGACACTGCCATCATCATCATCATCATCATCATCATCATCATCACTTCCATTGACACTGCCATCACCACTATATACATCATAATCATCATCATCATCACTTCCATTGACACTGCCATCACCACTATATACATCATCATCATCATCATCATCATCACTTCCATTGACACTGCCATCATCATCATCATCATCACCATCATCATCACCATTTCCATTAACACTACCATTGCCATTGCATACATCATAATAAATAATAATAATAACACTGTTCGTTTTCTACAGGCATTGATGAATTACGGATCTCTATTTACGATGCTGCTTTTTCAATGCTTAAAGTCAATGGTACTGATGAGGTAGGCGATCCTTCAAGATGTTCTTGCACTCATGCCATTGATGTTTTCTAAAAAGGCTAATATGTAAAAATCCTGCACTCGTATATTTTCTGCATGACAATGCTAAATTTGTCATATTCTTGTGTTTTTTTTTAGGTTTCTGTCATGGGAGAACTGATTCCTCATAGTTATCTTCTGATCGAAGAGCTCGTGAAGAACAAAAAGGAAGAATTCAAGAAGACAAACAGGCTCCCCTTCATACATCGAGCAGAATTCGAGGCTATTGTTACAGATACCATAAGACGAGATTCGTCCGATGTGGAGGATCCCAATGATATTAAAGATGTTACCACATTTTTACATGAAAGAGGTAACGTTTTTGGGGTAGTCTAGACACCTCCCCCCCCCCCCCCCCCCCCCACCAACCCCTCCCCCCTTATACAACGTAGGGCCCTCTCGTAAACGACCAGCCTTCTTCTCAGGCTAGGTGGTCGCTCTGAAGATAATTATAGTAATTACAGTGTTTGGCTGAAAAAATAAGTAAAATGATATTTACAAAGTGGTCGCTTAAGAGAGGTGGCCGGGCACGAAAGGTAGTTGCTCAGCGAGGTTCGACCGTAAACAAAACAATGAATGTGCTTTCATTCCTGAGAATTTCACATCTTTTTTCACTACATATCGTGTTATTTATTATCCCTCAACACTATATAACCGATGTGTTTGTTTTCCTGTAGGTATTTTGATGCACTACGATGACCCAAATCAAGATTTACAAGACTACTACTTCATCGATCCTGCGTGGCTGTGTGACCTTATGGCACGCATTGTTACCTTAAAAGAGGCCAATCCTCACATAATCAACGGCATACTCTTCCGAGACAAATTTGAGTTCATCTTCAGAAGTGAACGTTTTCCCTACGAGTACTACCCTCAGTTTGTGCGCTTGCTCAACCGTTTTCAAATCGCCTGCTCTCTGGACGAGAATCGTCTTCTTGTGCCTTCGAAGCTACCAGAAGAAAAGCCAGCCGAAGCAACCAACGTGTCTTTGCCATTCATCACAATCAAGCGTATTCACTCCTGCCTGCCGTTCATGCCGTACGGTTTGTGGGATAGGTTGATGGCTAGGCTGTTGTACTACACGGAAGATATGTTGACGACCGGATGTTCCAGTAAGCCAAGGCCCTCTAGTCCAGGAGGCCCAGAGATCCATCACCTGAGTCCATTTCTTCTTGACCCCTTTTCTTGCAAGTGTCCTCTTGTCTCCAGTGGTGTCGGTGTTGGCTTGTCCGACTCGGATGAGCCTCGTGAAGCCTCTGCTGGTTTTTAACGAGAACGATCTGAAGCAAGGAGCAAATCAGTCAAATGAAGAGTCCACGCCCAGTGAAGAGATTGACGGCCCATCTGGTGACAACGAAGATGTAGAGCTCGACGATGATGGAGATGATGAATTTGCTTTTGCTGGTGTAACGCGATACGTTGATGGTGAAGATGATGATTTACAAGGTGGAGTTCGCATCAATGGGCAGTGGTTTCGCAACGAAAGGTCTTTAAGTGATTCAGATTTTGGTTACAGTACTGATGAAGATGGGGAGTCCATTGGGTATGGTGTGCGACAAGGGCCTTATGTCCCTCGTGTAGTTCGACATCGAGCATTGAGTTACAAAGGAAGGAAGAAGAAACACAAAGAACAAGTCAGCGAGTCCTTCGATTTCTCACCCCAAAGCTTTAGCCATGCATCTGAACAACTTCATACTCGCACTAGCTCGGATGCAGTAAGCTCTGTAAGCTCATGCTCGTCGTCCTTCAACCGAGAGCCGATTGAACCACGTCTCAGTAAAAAGAAGGCTGATTCAAGTCAAAAGGCACCAACTGGGTCATATAATGGCAGCGGTTCAAGCTTGGCAAGCTCATACACTTATCGTAAAAGTCAGTCCAACCCTACCTTCAGGGAAAATTCGTTATTTGGGGCGAATGTTCCTGTTGGATCACCTGACAGCCTTAGTAGTCACTCGCCAAGATCTGACCACGACAGAAGCACTTCCAGCTCCAGCATAGAAGCTCATCAACTTCCAAAGCCGATTCGGATCATCAGTCAGGAAC
The DNA here is from genome assembly GCA_033675265.1 of Actinostola sp. cb2023. NCBI lineage: Eukaryota > Metazoa > Cnidaria > Anthozoa > Actiniaria > Actinostolidae > Actinostola > Actinostola sp. cb2023. Next base: position 166,146 of record JAUJYZ010000488.1, read on the forward strand.
CTCTGGACCCGCCAGTTGATGTGGAACAGATTCAAAGGCAAGCGTGTGAACTGCCTTCGCAAAGCAGTATATTCAAGAAAACATTGGAATCTGATGTGAATTCAGCATTCTTGACTGATCAGCTAAGTATGAATGGCAGCTCAGGGGAAGGGAATTCCAAAGAATCCAGTGTGTCATCTCGGTTGCTTCCAACCATAGAACAATACTTGCACATTAACAATCATGAAGACTCCAGCAATGATATTTCTCAACACAAGGAAAACAAGAATATATCTGTTAAAGACACATCGATGCCTCATCACAACAAAGGAATTCTTCAAAGTCTTGCTGAACATTCCCACACTTTAGGTTCCACTTGGCCAAACCAAATGCAAACAAATGATATTGTATCCAGATCTCAAGGATCACCAGGGGCCTTCTATAGGATAGATCAGTCTGGAAGTAACAACACGACTGATGTTACAGTTTCGCGTAATGATTTCCGAAGAGAAAGGAGTCTCGGAAGAACATTTGAAAGACGACACACCTCAGCTAGTGCCAAATGGCACGTCAAGCCCAAACCAAGAATCCTCAGAAGACAATTTGAGGAAAAACGTTCCCGATATTGAACAGAATGGAACGTCAGATCCAAACCAAGAAGGATCCTCTGAAAGCAATGCGACGACAAACGGCCCTGATCCTTTACAGAATGGCACGTCGAGTTCGAATCGTCATTCTGGAGTAAAACGCATTATTCAAGAACCAGTCCACGAACGTAGCTGCCTCGCACGTAAAGATTTCCCATTGAATGAGATCCCGGATATCGCCACTGACCTCAGCACTTTGGTCGATAGTGGATCCTTGCGTTGTTGGCGCAGAGGTGTGTGTCTTCAACACGAACGACTCTTTTTCACTATATCAACCATGGACGACCCCACTGAAGAAGACCGAGTGCTCATCGTAACAGAGGTCAGCCCCAGTCGTGTGGGTAGAAGAGTGTTGAATTACATAGTCGATCACATAGACACTTTGATCAGGGAGTGGTACCCAGACCTTTCGATCAGTGACGGAATTGGACCACGGGTGAGACAGTACATACCATGTGTGATATGCGAAAGACATAACATCAAGCCACATCAATTTTCCTTTGTGGAATGCCAGTTGCAAAGCTCCAAAGAAGACACCATCCCGTGTCCGAACCACAGTGGGCTTGATCTTAATCTTCACCTCGTGGCTCCAGATGTGAATTTTTCACCCCTACCACTTGGGCAAAGGGAGTAACCCCCACCCCCCCCCCCCCCCCCCCCCCCCCCGGGGGATTCTAAGGCTTCATGGCCATCTGACTGTTCTCCATCTAAACTATTCTAGCGGCAGGATAATAAAACCTATAAATGCCAAAATTTGCTTGTCAAATCTTAAAATGTGCATACATGCATGCTGCAAAATAGCGCTAAAAAGCATAATACTTTTTTCCTGAAAATGTATATCTCCAAATTAGTCCAACTGAACACACTTACAATACAAGGCTATGATATGTTTATAAATTAAAAATATTGAAGGAAATTTGAAAGTGAAAGTAAGATTTTCCATGACGCACTTAGTTTTACGGGACCTCTAGGGCTGCCGTAAATTTACGGACGACTTCTGCACTTAAGAAATGGGCGCAAAGCGTTTGTGCAACACCCGTATATTTCGTTGCATAAACAGCACTTAAGAGAGAATGTCACATCTGATGGAGCAAAATAGCCAAAATTCTGGCCACAGTGAAAATTAAAAAAACATTAATATTCGATCTAAAGAAGGGGAATATTGTACAAACCACTGATCTGATGTTCATTTTGTAAAAAAAATCGTTGTTTTTTTTTAAATCGAGAAAATCGATCCAGGCCTCTGGCGGCCTGAAATTGGCTTGAATCCAGCGGGAAAATAGTACCTCTAGAAAATCGCATCGCGCGGAAAAATAAAGACAGCTAAAGCGAAACTGTCTTCGGATATTCATTTTAGAAAGGTGCTACATGATATCTGAGTTAAAATCTAGGTATTTACTGCAAATCAACAAGTGGGAAATAAAGGTTAACAAAGCAGGTTTTTCCTATTTACATTTCACCGTTATTATGCGATTAATATTTTCTATATGTGCGGGTACTCTGATCTCTCTAAAACTCCGTCTACGTAAGCTTAGAATGATATACTGAAACATATCTCAGAATTGATTTGGGTTTTTAATTGCGCGCCTTTTACCAAACTCCAGAAATTCAAGCATTTCGGCTTGAAATTTAGTGCAACATTTGAACACACGCCATGTCTGGGATCTAACAACTCAAACTTGAAGCCCAAATTTGCCACTAAAAATCAAAGCTAATTATAAGTCCGCAGACTATTATGATCACCTTCATTGTTGGCAGCTGATACGTAAGATTTTGTGAAGAAGATCCACCATTTAAAATCTTTGTCCTCAGCTTTCGGCTGTAGTAATTGGAGCATTACAGCCGCTTTGTTTACATTGATTGACTTACTTGGGAAAGATTGTCATTAAAATATATGCTTCCTTGGAGGTTAGCAGTATTAATCTCGTAATATCATTCACCTAAGAACGCCTACAAAGGAGGCTATCATTTATGGTGCTTGATTCAAAGACAAAATAGACTAATGAAATGGAAACATGCAGTTTCATGTTCGTAACGCAAGCAACATACAGCAGAATGTTGTGTGACCGAGTGACAAACATTCCTGGGTAGAGTGGAGAAAGGAGTCCAATTCAAAACTGAAGAAGAAACAACAAAACTAAACAAGGCTACGTTAAGCTAATACTCTTTATTTCCTTTCACCTGTATCGGTTAAAATGGCTTCATAATGAGCTTGCGACGCGACGTGGAAAATACCCTAATCCGAAGGACGAGAGGCGAGTCCTACTGACGAGAGGCGCCAGTCCGAAGGACGAGTCCGAAGCCTCAGCACCAGTCTAGTAGCCTCTGGAACCAGGGTACGTGGAAGATGACGCAGTGCGCACTGATCAGTAAAACGAGGGTTGTTGTCAACGCTTAGCGTGTGCACATCGAGATATGGGGCACGCGGGAATTTGGGAGAGCACGCGTAGTTACTCGAGGCGTAGCCGAGAGCAACTGAATGAATGAATGAATGAATGAATGAATGAATGAATGAATGAACTTTATTTAGAAACGGAATCAAAATCACTAAAATTAAAAAAATAATTACAAAGTGCTCTCCCTTTGAGCCGTGTAAAAAGATAGCTTCACGAGTGCTCTCCCCAATTCCCAAGTGCTCCATAACTCGATGGATGCACAGCTAAAGCGTTGACCATTTATTTTATAACATAGTCACTGCATATTCAAATAAAATCATTTTATTTTCCGATTGATTTCAGAGCGCGCGCGCTATGACGATGACGTGAACGTGTGTCCATGGACGTACCGTGTGTCCGTGGGCTGACGGACACACGCTAACCAACCAATCAGGGCGCACGTTATATCATACCTATGTTATAATATTATATAGTCAAGTCAATCCGCGCGCTCTGATTGGCTAAAAACTGTGCTGTATCAGAGAACGGAGTACGGTTTGATGACGCTATTTTTCGGCTGTTTGGCCGGTTTGATCCAAAATTGTGAAGAAAACAAACCAAGCGCGCGCTCGACGGCGTAACTAGCGTCAGTAGCGCGCGCACTTCACTCGCTAAAATGTTATTCAAAAACACAACAGAATCCTCAACTTTCTTGCCATTTTTCTCACCATTCCTGTTGGAGAGCACTCGCCGTAAAATAAAATAACTATTATATAACGCGCGCTCTGATTGGCCAAAGGATGCGTATTCCGCGTGCTCTATGAGAGCACACAACGTGCGCGCAGATATTCAAGCATTTTTGTACGATACAAAATTGAAAACTTGCCTTAAAATCTTATTGTATTTTATAAAAGAAATAGAAAAATTGTCCGCTGTCAGTATGTGCAGATTTATAGCACTTGGGGACTGATCAGAACACTCGAGAAGAATTGAAAAGCACGCAGCGTCGCACGCTCGTTTTCTATTTCTTCAGTAAATGTTTGTAGCGTTCGCTGAGTCCGGGCACCGACTGCTGTCCGTAATATAGAGGGGTGTTTGCAAGACAAGTGTTGATTGTACTGCCTATCCAACGGGATAAATTTCACTGATCACTCGAGAAATCAATAATATTATATTTTCAAAGTGTACAAATAGCTTTTTAAATAGTATGCAAAAATACGTCATTAGTAACGTACAGGAACGAGTGAGACGGGGGCTTAGCATCAAACCCCCTCTACCCCCCCCCCCCCCCCCCCCCCTCCCATACCCCCATAGCACTAACTGCTCCGTAATAGAGGGGTGTAGATTGTGAGTCTCAGGCCTGTTTACCAAACTAATTATGCATTCACCTACTGCGGGAGTTAGGGATGTATCTATTTTCCCAGTCGCTTATCTGAAGGTCGATAGTTCTTTCCCAAAAAAAACGCTCTATCGTCCTTACATCAAATAGTCAAAACAACCGCAGTGCGTACCGAACAGGGTAGGGGGGGGGGGGGGGGGGGGGGGGGGGGGGGGGGGTGATGATCATGCTTCACGGGCGATTTTTTGGTAAATTTACGCGTCACGGACCAAAATGTCCGAAATTCACGAAGCACGAGCGCCAACCATATTTTTGGAATTTCACGCGTGAAAAGGTTTAGATCCTAAACGTTCACGTTTCACAGAGCATAACAGCGGTAAATCACGAATCACAGTCGGTCAAAAGGGACGATCACGCATCACGTTGAAACATAAATTCACGCATGCATCACGCTCGAATTTTTATGAATTTCACGATTCACGCTCCATTTTTTGGTCAAATCACGCGTCACGCGTAACCCTTTGCTATCCTGACCGAATGGTGCTCTGGTCTAGGACCACTTGACGAAGTATATCACATTCATTCATAGCCCGATTGTCGTGCAAACGTCGCGCCGGACGGCAAGTGTATCACGGCATTTCGTTATTTCACGTCCTCTTCACGACGTCGATGACAACAACCCTCGTTTTACTGATCAGTGCGCACTGCGTCATCTTCCACGTACCCTGGTTCCAGAGGCTACTAGACTGGTGCTGAGGCTTCGGACTCGTCCTTCGGACTGGCGCCTCTCGTCAGTAGGACTCGCCTCTCGTCCTTCGGATTAGGGTATTTTCCACGTCGCGTCGCAAGCTCATTATGAAGCCATTTTAACCGATACAGGTAAAAGGAAATAAAGAGTATTAGCTTAACGTAGCCTTGTTTAGTTTTGTTGTTTCTTCTTCAGTTTTGAATTGGACTCCTTTCTCCACTCTACCCAGGAATGTTTGTCACTCGGTCACACAACATTCTGCTGTATGTTGCTTGCGTTAGGTGAATGATATTACGAGATTAATACTGCTAACCTCCAAGGAAGCATATCTTTTAATGACAATCTTTCCCAAGTAAGTCAATCAATGTAAACAAAGCGGCTGTAATGCTCCAATTACTACAGCCGAAAGCTGAGGACAAAGATTTTAAATGGTGGATCTTCTTCACAAAATCTTACGTATCAGCTGCCAACAATGAAGGTGATCATAATAGTCTGCGGACTTATAATTAGCTTTGATTTTTAGTGGCAAATTTGGGCTTCAAGTTTGAGTTGTTAGATCCCAGACATGGCGTGTGTTCAAATGTTGCACTAAATTTCAAGCCGAAATGCTTGAAGTTCTGGAGTTTGGTAAAAGGCGCACAATTAAAAACCCAAATCAATTCTGAGATATGTTTCAGTATATCATTCTAAGCTTACGTAGACGCAGTTTTAGAGAGATCAGAGTACCCGCACATATAGAAAATATTAATCGCATAATAACGGTGAAATGTAAATAGGAAAAACCTGCTTTGTTAACCTTTATTTCCCACTTGTTGATTTGCAGTAAATACCTAGATTTTAACTCAGATATCATGTAGCACCTTTCTAAAATGAATATCCGAAGACAGTTTCGCTTTAGCTGTCTTGATTTTTTCGCGCGATGCGATTTTCTAGAGGTACTATTTCCCCGCTGGATTCAAGCCAATTTCAGGCCGCCAGAGGCCTGGATCGATTTTCTCGATTAAAAAAAAAAAAACGCTTTTTTTTACAAAATGAACATCAGATCAGTGGTTTGTACAATATTCCCCTTCTTTAGATCGAATATTAATGTTTTCACTGTGGCCAGAATTTTGGCTATTTTGCTCCATCAGATGTGACATTCTCTCTTAAGTGGTCACTTACGATAATCGTAAGATCCAATACTTAAGTGAAACTCTTAAGTGAGCAATTAACTCATTATTTGCAACAGTCTTAAATTACGAGTACACTTAAGTAGACTCGTAAGTTTTATGCAACCGGCCCCTGGGCCCAAAACATATGCTCTAGCGTATGTTGTTTTTCTTTGCAAGAAAGACAGATGTTTGAGTGAGTTAAGCCAAAACGAAAAAGAGAGGTCCGCGTGGGTAGGATGTTGTGAATAAAATTTATCTGAAACACGGAAAGTGTTGTATCTTTAGTTATTTTGAACGCGAGTTGAAATACTTTTTGTAGGTTCTCAGGAATAATACCGTAGTTAATAATTATGTTTTTTGCAGAAGGTGGACGAAATGAATTTTGAATATGACGGTGTAAACAGAACAGGTGCATGCAGACGAATGTGTGATATCACGCGCATTTCACCAACATATCACAAAAAAACAACTTTTAATTTGTGCGAAAAAAATACGTTTTTTTATGGTTAATTTTGATGTCGTATAATAAACAGTACAGTTAGAGTTGTGTAATACGGCTGGACATTTTTACTCGCCTATTTGTAGTTTGACTCGTCAAAATACCAGCCATATTACACTACTCTAACTGTAATAACTTATATATATTTACACGAAATAGGGAACTCATACTTAACAAACAGAGCAGAAAAGAAAGTTGAAATATGAATGTAAGGAGTAATCTCGGACGATCGAGAATGAGAATACGAATCAAAGTAGAGGTAGAAGGAATAACCGTTAGCTATAAGCTAGCGACATCATAATAAAGTAAAGTCTAAAATCTACTTACTTTGATGGATTTGCATTTCATCCACATGATTTCTTGTTGAGTTTGCAGCAATGTAATTTTTGTTTGTTGATAATGATGTGTCGATGTGTTGAACAGGTGAAATTCAGCTGATGAAAATTCCTCACGAAACCGTAATTGAAGTCTATTGATATCAAGCTATAATGACCGTACGTACAATGTACTAATCGTGGTAATCTAATTATTGTGCGACAGATATAACGTCAGCTGTTCTATACTGATAGCCTACTCAACTTCAATGATGTATTATTTGTGAAGACGCTTGATATTTTTAAAATTCCATGGCCATTATTTATTGTTTTCAAACGCAGCAAACATCCTCATTCTCGTCTATCTTTTCTACTAAAAACTGCTTATATCCTTCCCAAAATCTACATGTCAATCAGATTTAAAAGACCTCGAATATCGTTATTTTTAAAATTAAATAATAAAGGTAATTAAAATGAACTTCGACTGAGGGACAACACTGCAGCCTATTTGCTATCAAGCAGAGAGTATTATAGTGAAAAGTTGAATGAATACATGAATGAATGAATGAATGCTTTATTTACTCTATAATTTCAGGAGCCCATAAGTAGGAGATTCCATGTAGCATTAAAATATGTGTGCCGATATCGCGCGCATTTACCAACAAATCACAAAAACAACTTTTAATTTGTACGAAAAAAAAATACGTTTTTTTTCTGGTTAATTTTGATGTTGTATAATAAACAATTTATTACAGTACGTTAGAGTTGTGTATTACGGCTGGACATTTTTACTCGCCTATTTGTAGTTTGACGGTTTCACCAACAAATCAGAAAAAAACATTAATGAGGGAGTGGTCATATTCCGTAGCAAAGGCATCGATAAAATGTTAAATGTCACTGTTTTTAATATTTCCGAATAGCTAATCAATGGTGAACATTGAATGGAAATATTTCCTGCGCGGTTTTCTCTACATGACAATGAATCTTTAACATTCAGTTTTGTGGAATGTTTTTAGTCTTTCAAAAACTTGACACCTGTTTAAAAATATACCCAGAGACTTACTAGGAATAGGGTACGTACTTAGAACAGAGCAGAAACGAAATGAGTTGAAATATTAATATAAGGATGAAGTACCAGAATGAGAACACGAATCAAAGTAGAATTGGGATGAATAATTATTAACCAAGCGACTTCAATAAAGAAAAGTCTAAAAAAATACTTACTTTGATGGATTTAACTTTCATGAACATGATTCTTGTTGAGTTTGTAGCAATGCAATTTTGTTTGTATTCGTTAATAATTTATTCTCAGAACATTCCTCGATGCTCTTGACTTTTGTTTGACTGTGTATTTCTCAAATCAGCTCCATCATCGATGATTACGCCACGTTTACATGCGAACTAACTATCCAGAGTTTTTTTTTTACAGTGCGTAACACTTATTTATTATCATCATTTTAATTTTAATTTTTGTTTATATTTTTTAATGTTCATTGTTCAGAATAAGATATTGCATTTTATAATAATGTAGTCAGGTCCACCATCGACGAATACGCCAAGTTTACATGATAATTATTTTCAAAGTTTTTTTTTAAGTAACACTTTTTATTTATTTATTGCCAGGAGTAATATGGGCTCCTGTTATTGTTCAGAATAAGATACAGCATTTTACAATAATATACAATTATTGTTAACATTGTTCAGCTGCGCTAATTAACTTAGCTGAACTTACCATTGTTCAGGTAATTAACTTAACTTATAAACTTAATTGTATGCAAACTTCTGGTACTAAATAAAGTCCATGTCTATGTCTATGTTCAACATAATATTATCTTGTAAAACATGAAACGAAATAGGTATGTGCATTTGCAATATAGTTAGAAAATTTTTTCCACGTGTTGAGCGAATTTGTTTTTTCTTTACTCTTTTATTTTCAACAGCCTCAACAACAGCTAGTTTATGAGGAAGTAAGAATTCAAACTTATAAAAATAGTGCCTGCTCGTGAATACAAGAAAGAAAAATGTAGTGATTTCGCCACTAATAATATATAATTTAAGCAATTTCTATTTTCAATATATCCGAGTTCACCATACAATACATTACTTTTTGAAATAACTACAATTTGGCTACATTTAGTTTTCCACCACCCGACAAACAGCCTCCAGAAATTCTGAACTGAAGGACATGCCCAAAACCCCAGGGGGGGGGGGGGGGGGTACTCAGGGGTATCAGTGACGGGGAGGTGCGAATGAGGACAAACAATTTAACCCCAAAAAAGTCCATTACGCAATAACAAGACCCCCAAAAAGTCCAACGCCCCAAAATCGTAACCCCAAAAAAGTCCAAATTTTCTCCGCATAAAATCGAGAACGGTAGGATATCATTTTTATTCAACCCCCCAAAAAGTCCTTGACAAAATCTTTATATCAAGAAAAGTCCACCAGAAAAATGAAAACCCCAAAAAAGTCTCATGCCGCGAATTTCAAACCCAAAAAAAAGCCTTCGCACTTCCCCGTCACTGATACCCCTGAGTACACCCCTGGGCCCAAAACATATGCTCTAGCGTATGTTGTTTTTCTTTGCAAGAAAGACAGATGTTTGAGTGAGTTAAGCCAAAACGAAAAAGAGAGGTCCGCGTGGGTAGGATGTTGTGAATAAAATTTATCTGAAACACGGAAAGTTTTGTATCTTTAGTTATTTTGAACGCGAGTTGAAATACTTTTTGCAGGTTCTCAGGACTAATACCGTAGTTAATAATTATGTTTTTTTGCAGAAGGTGGACGAAATGAATTTTGAATATGACGGTGTAAACAGAACAGGTGCATGCAGACGAATGTGTGATATCACGCGCATTTCACCAACAGATCACAAAAAAACAACTTTTAATTTGTGCGAAAAAAAATACGTTTTTTTCTGGTTAATTTTGATGTCGTATAATAAACAGTACAGTTAGAGTTGTGTAATACGGCTGGACATTTTTACTCGCCTATTTGTAGTTTGACTCGTCAAAATACCAGCCATATTACACAACTCTAACTGTAATAACTTATATATATTTACACGAAATAGGGAACTCATACTTAACAAACAGAGCAGAAAAGAAAGTTGAAATATGAATGTAAGGAGTAATCTCGGACGATCGAGAATGAGAAAACGAATCAAAGTAGAAGTAGAAGGAATAACCGTCAGCTATAAGCTAGCGACATCATAATAAAGTAAAGTCTAAAATCTACTTACTTTGATGGATTTGCATTTCATCCACATGATTTCTTGTTGAGTTTGCAGCAATGTAATTTTTGTTTGTTGATAATGATGTGTCGATGTGTTGAACAGGTGAAATTCAGCTGATGAAAATTCCTCACGAAACCGTAATTGAAGTCTATTGATATCAAGCTATAATGACCGTACGTACAATGTACTAATCGTGGTAATCTAATTATTGTGCGACATATGTAACGTCAGCTGTTCTATACTGATAGCCTACTCAACTTCAATTATGTATTATTTGTGAAGACGCTTGATATTTTTAAAATTCCATGGCCATTATTTATTGTTTTCAAACGCAGCAAACATCCTCATTCTCGTCTATCTTTTCTACTAAAAACTGCTTATATCCTTCCCAAAATCTACATGTCAATCAGATTTAAAAGACCCTGAATATCGTTATTTTTAAAATTAAATAATAAAGGTAATTATAATTAACTTCGACTGAGGGACAACACTGCAGCCTATTTGCTATCAAGCAGAGGGTATTATATTGAAAAGTTGAATGAATACATGAATGAATGAATGAATGAATGCTTTATTTACTCTATAATTTCAGGAGCCCATAAGTAGGAGCTTCCATGTAGCATTAAAATATGTGTGCCGATATCGCGCGCATTTCTCCAACAAATCACAAAAACAACTTTTAATTTGTACGAAAAAAAATACGTTTCTTTCTGGTTAATTTTGATGTTGTATAATAAACAATTTATTACAGTTAGAGTTGTGTATTACGGCTGGACATTTTTACTCGCCTATTTGTAGTTTGACTCGTCAAAATACCAGCCATATTACACAACTCTAACTGTAATAACCTATATATATATACTCGAAATAGAGTACTCGTACTTAACAAACACAGCAGAAAAGAAAGTTGAAATATGAATGTAAGGAGTAATCTCGGACGAGAATGAGAAAACGAATCAAAGTAGAAGTAGAAGGAATAACCGTCAGCTATAAGCTAGCGATTTCATAATAAAGTAAAGTCTAAAATCTACTTACTTTGATGGATTTGCATTTCATCCACTTGATTTCTTGTTGAGTTTGCAGCAATGTAATGTTGTTGTTGATAATGATGTGTCGATGTGTTGAGTACTACCATTGATTATCTAATGTCCAATGGTGGCCAAGTACAATTGGACAGGTGAAATTCAGCTGATGAAAATTCCTCACGAAAACGTAATTGAAGTCTATTGACATCAAGTTATAATGAACGTACGTACATTGTTCTAATCGTGGTAATCTAATTATTGTGCGACAGTTGTAACGTCAGCTGTGCTATACGTGATGGCCTACTCAACTTCAATTATGTATTCTTTGTGAAGACGCTTGATTTTTTTTTTAATCCCATAGGCATGATTTATTGTTTTCAAACCTAGCAAACATCTTCATTATGATTTCTCTCTGACTCATTAAACTTTAAAAATTAATTATAGACCTTTCTGTATTTTTTTAAAGTTTGCTTTCCATACTGATGAAGGTCTTTGGTCAAAGATCGAAACGTCTATAATTTTTAAAGTTTATTAAGTCAAAGACAAATCCTAAATATTTAATATTATGAATCCTGACTGCAAATTCCAAACATCCTCATTCCTCGTAAACCCAAATTGCTTCATGTCAATCAGCTTTAAAAGACCCTGAATATCGTTATTTTTTAAATTAAATAATAAAGGTAATTAAAATTACCTTCGAGTTATTTGTAAAATTGCCCCCCATGTGCTATCAAGCAGAGAGTATTCTATTGAAAAGGTCAATGAATGAAGGAATGCTGTATTTACTCTAACATTTTCATACGAGGTGACATACATAATTTCAGGAGCCCAAAAGTAAAAGCATCCTAAGAAGAAGAAGAAGAAGAAGAAGAAGAAGAAGAAGAAGAAGAAGAAGAAGAAGAAGAAGAAGAAGAAGAAGAAGAAGAAGAAGAAGAAGAAGAAGAAGAAGAAGAAGAAGAAGAAGAAGAAGAAATAGAAGAAGAAGAAGAAGAAGAAGAAGAAGAAGAAGAAGAGAAGAAGAAGAAAAAGAAGAAGAAGAAGAAGAAAAAGAAGAAGAATAACAAGACGCCAGGGGGGCGTTTACTCGGGCTACCAAGATGTGAGGACCGGGGCGGGCGATTTTATATTTTACGCCCACTTCAAGATGGCGGATATTTCCGAGATGGCCTGGAATCTACTAATATGAGCAGCTCAACTTCCGGTGAATCGTATTATTTGCACATAGAGTTCAGTATTCTTGTCATTTTCTTTTTGTTTTTTTTCCGAATGTTGAAGGTTATACATATTTGGAGGAGAAATCGTCGCAAACAATCCGCAATTGTATGTATTTATTGTCTGAAATAAAACGATCCATTGCGGATATATTCGTACGCGAGTAGAATTTTAAATGCCAATGCGAAGTCGTAAAAGCGGTAAGTATTGTAAGACAACTAAACATCTAGACAGCGGCATAAGATAAAACACGCTTTATCGTGGAAAAATTCGACTCTTGCGAATAACAAATGAGATTCGGCGTACGGCAGTCTGATGTGTCACGCCAGAATTAAATTATTCAGTCTCCTACTGTGCCCAGCGTATTATAAACCAAAACTTGGCACTGAATCGCTTTGTATCTTAACAAAGATAGGATAGTTTGGATTCAATACGTTTCTTCAACTTTTCATAAAATCATAGAAATAATCGACTCAACGGTACGAATAACAAAATCAGAGTCGGCGTACGGTTACCGTACGAATAGCCACTGCATTTCATTTACTTACTGGCTATCCAACGGATTGTTCCCCTCAAAAAACTTTAAAAAAGATCCAGCTTTATGTGAAAGTTTCTACTCATCGATCACTGCGGTAAAACGCTTGCTTTTTAGTGGGCGTAAAGTTTGAGCTCACTTCGCATTTTACGCCCACTAAAAAGCAAGCGTTTTACCGCAGTGATCGATGCATGAGTAGAAACTATCACATAAAGCTGGATCTTCTTTAAAGTGTTTTGAGAGGAACAATCCCTTAGATAGCCATGCAGTATTAAGTGAATGAAAATAAGCTCCAACTTCATCAGACAATAAATACATACAATTGCGGCTCATTTGACACGATTTCTCCGCCAAATATGTATAACATTCAACATTTATTGCAATTGCAGTTTAGCCAACAAAGAAATTGCCAAGAATTACTCTATGTGAACTCGAAGAAAATACGAAGACGATTCACCGGAAGTTGAGCTGCTCATATTAGTAGATTCCAGGCCATCTCGGCCATATCCGCCATCTTGAAGTGGGCGTAAAATATAAAATCGCCCGGGGCGGGTGCGTGGGGCCGTGACATGAAGTAAATTTTAAGAACCCTTTCTTCCATTTTCTTTGAGGACATAGATGTATGTGATGTTGGATATTGAAAAGAATTGCGATAATTGAAAAGATAGACTGTGAATAAGATTATGGTTTCGAAGTTAGCGTCAATGAATCATCATCATACATCTTCATTGTAGTCAGTTATCCATTTATTTAAGAAATGAGGTGAAGTCGGTTTAGTAGTGTAGTTAACAAATTGGAAGCAGTTTTCCATTGTCTGTACTCTTATTGACAATGGATGACGTAATTTACTGAGCAACTGATTGATGATACCTCTAATAATACAGATGTACCCGGGGGGAGGGGGGGGGGGGGGGGGGGGGGGGGGGGGGACTCCCTTTGTCCAAGTGGTAGGAGTGATCGGCGGTCGGTTTTGAAAACGACCCCTAAAAGGTACGTATAAAATAAGAGAGCTGTTGAAGCCATGTTGATTTCAACCCCTAAAAGGTACGACCATATATGGCGAAAAAGTGATTGTGCTGATATAATTTAATCAGTGACTGGACAATATATTTCTTCTGTTCTTTCAATTGACCTTAAACAAAGGTACGGACTCGTGTTACGTAACTGGCTTTTGCATCGGAACCCTAAAAGGTACACACACGAAATATTTCCAACCCTAAAAGGACCGCCGATCACCCATACCACTTGGACAAAGGGAGTACCCCCCCCCCCCCCCCCCCCCCCCCCCGGGCAGATGTACCTTGGGGATGACTCATACCATATAAATCCCTAGCATGAGAATCAAATATTTTGAATCCGCCATCACCAATACAGTAGATACCAACACTAATGCATCCTATTGTTAGTATAAATGAGTTGTATTTTCTACAAGCTCTATATTCCAGGGGCATGCAAAATGTATAATCCTCGATGGAGTTGTCACCATATACATTACTTGTGTAGCTTTCACTGTATAGTCTGTATCAAATACTGTCAGCATTGTTGGCAATTCTGTTAACATTAAAAAATGACTGTCTGGCTAATTGTGATAAGCTTGAATACAAGTGATTCCCAATATCCATTATTTGCACAATGTCAGTAGGCGAGTTTATTGATAGTCTGTTATAATTGTATATCAAAGCAGATAGTGACATTACTACACATTGCTGTCCTGCATTTTGACCGAATACTACAATATTACCCTGGCTGTAAGGTGCTCTTATTGTTTTAGTAGGATCAATGAATGGAGCAGGACCAGGATTTGTTTCTAAATCTGTACACAATGCACACTGGCAGCTAATGAATCTTGAAGGTTTGCCTGAAACCATGCATTGTGACAATATTGCATTACATTTTATCTCAAAATGTCTTTGCTTTCGTGCAATTAAGCTTCCAAAAAGTCGAACGTATCGTCTTAATTTCCTCCTTTTCTTAAACACACGTTAACTCTTTTAACAGGAATTCTGCTTGGTTCTCGCGTTGATATTAAGTTTAACTCCTATGGCGATGGAAGCGTTATATAAGTTCACTTTATTTTCAGCAACTTGACAATCGTAATCTTGATTCAATTCTTGTTTCTTATAGGCTTACTTGTTCTATCGAGGTATCGTGTTCACATTAAAATCAAACTTTCTATCGGTGTTAAACAAAGGACCTTCAACTTGTTATCCACCACACTCACAGTTTTGTTTTCTTGTTTGTACGAGGAAGTAAACTCTATCAGGTTTTACTCGTCATGGCATTCATTTGAGGACTTTTGGACTTTTGGCATTCACGTGGAACGGCTAGGTCCGAAAACGCTCATCATCTTTTAGTGTGAGCCTACCACAAACGGCGAGTGCATTTGTAAGCGAGATGAGCATATTTATCAAGAATCGACAGACAGTATTCATTACAAAAGACATCATCGATTTCCTTCGCAAGTTTAGTCGTCGAAAGAGGAAGATGGCGTCGAGTCTTGTGTTGATATTTATACCATGTGGAGATCATTTGTGCCGTTGGTCACCATGTGAACCATTGGTCAGCGGTTTTTTGCGACCGAAAAAAAAACCGCATTTTATAACTCAGCATTAGCCCGAGTAATAATAATAATACCGGAGTAGATGTCAAATGTAGAGTTGTTACTGTTCCCACATCTACTGGACTATTAAAGCGCCCAATCGTTAAACTAGTCTTGTTGCTAGGTCACAAAGAATAGAGACTATGAAATGCGTAGGATCAATGAAAATTGTATTTCAATTTATTTGTTATGTTACCTGACTGTAACTTTACAATTTTTAACTTAAATGTTTAATGTCTACCTACTTTGATGGATTTAACTTTCATCAACATGATTTCTTGGTGAGTTTGCAGAAATTGTGTATTGATTTGAAGAGACTCACATTGAGATGAATAATGGATGACGTAGGGCACAGCTAGCAAATTGTTTCACCATATTGCTGGGTGCCAATTAGATGGCTGTATTATATGAATGTATCAAATGCTGGTCAAATTTTAACAATGTCCTTTAGTTCGGGACACATGGTTCTCGAATGCCTGTTGTGGAATAGATCAGCTGTCATATGCAAGACACATATATCATAGCAACCACATAGCAACCAAAGGAAGTATTTTCTGCAGAAGCAACGGGAAATTCATATGCTTCCATAATATACGAATAAAAATAATAATAATAATAATAATAATAATAATAATAATAATAGTAATAATAATAATAATAGAGTGCAACCACTATAACCGTGAAACATTGCTAACTCTAATTAGCACTAAATAGTGCAATGTTTTCTACTGTTCCATTGGTGCTATTTAACACTAACTAGATTGTACTGTTTCACGGCTTTAGTGTTTGCACTAATATATACACCTGTTTTCATAAACGTTGTCCTTTTACAAAATACAAAATAGTAAAATAGTAAAAAAATAATTGATTAGAGAAACAATAAGCCAGAGTTCAGCTTGAGTGCATTTCCTTTGTTTCTCTAGTTAATTCCTTTTTTGCTATTTTACTATTTTGTATTTTGTAAAAGGGCAACGTTTTTGGAAAACACGTGATATAATAATAATAATAATAATAATAATAATAATAATAATAATAATAATAATAATAATAATAATAATAATAATAATAATAATTATTATTATTATTATAATAATAATAATAATAATTATTATTATTATTATTATTATTATTATTATTATTATTATTATAATTACCCTGAGTGGTAATCCGTTGGTATTAAAGTGCTTATCACCCTTTTTATTGTTATTATGAAAATGTATTCTATGTAAAGGTGAATAATCGCAGTATTTGATACTTCGTGATTTGTAGTTTTGGATATGTGAGTACGTAACAAGGGTTTGAAATCTCAAAATTCAAACAAAGAGACGTGTGGGGATGCATCATTTATTATACAAAAACACCCTAGTGCAAATTACTGACATCTTAAAAGTGCGAAAACTTTTCTTCATAGCATACTTGCATATCATTTTTACTTGAAAATCACTTAATAAATTATGGCAAATGCCTCCTCTGACGTCACACAATTAGCATATCAGGATTTAAAATCTCTATAACTGAGTAATGCGAAGCTCAAATCACATAACTCTGGACCAACCCAATATTCACTTTATATATATTGAAGTAATTTCTAAAATGAATACAAACATAAGGGTGATAAGCACTTAAATAAAACACGAGGACGCACTCTAAAAGGGCATCGCTCCGCCCACATCATCCGCGACAAGAGTAATGTTTTCATTACACAAGTTACGTTCGTCTTTGTCGTCGTTCGTCTTGTTATGGTTTCTTGTTATGGTGTTCGCGAAGGTGTCTTTTTATGAGGTAAATGTGTCGAGCATTTGTACATCTTTGTGCTTTTATGGTAAAGGCCTGTAAGGTTTCGAAACCTATGCTGTGAGTATATTTAATTCGCGAATGGCATTTCCCTGCATTTCCATGTCTTGGCGGGCAATTTTTAGGATGACTTACGAAATAAATGATACGCATAATAATACTAGAGCCGTGCGACTGTAAAACGGATAATGGTTCCGATCCAAATCAAAGTACCATAATGTTTACCAAAGTGAAAAGTGATAGTGAATTGTACAACAAAAAATATCCTTGTGCGTTTTTAGTACTTATTTCCACAGTTTCTTAATCATTTGATTGATTTATATAGCTTGCAGTTCTTGAGTTCCTCTCGCTATGACTTCTCGGTATATTTGTTTGGTAGAGCCAACGAACTTACCTTAGGTACCAGTCTCCTTTTATAGTGCGTCCTCGTGCATGTTTAATCTGTATGCTGTATGTGACTGACGAGGAACGCCTTGAAGAAGACGCTAATGTATCATTCGCGACAGGTGCCGTATGTTTAACAAATTGCAGATGGTTTTTCGTTGTCTGTATTCTTATTAACACACACTTTACGTCATAAATTGTTCAAAACTCAAGTGGAATCACGAGCGCATGCAGCGTCAAAGTAAAACAAACATCCAAAAACAAGGCAAAGTTTGAGAACAAAATAACTGTTTCAAGCTGGCTGTCGCTGGCTCCGTCACAGGCAGCCCAACCATTGCTTTTGAGGCTACTAAATAATTCAAAAAATAAATATTTGCGTCTTTTTTTGATGGGTTCCCTGTGGTAAAGCGCGCGCGCGCGCGTAATACATAAGGTTGGTAATGTCCTATGTTGGGCTTCCTGTGTACATCCCGTGCGTCCCGCAGCAATGTGTATATTGTAACAAGGTATGAAACTGATGGCGTATCATGGACCGATGTGCGGTGCATGCAGATGGTGCACTTTTCCGTGAGGTAGTCGGATTTTACTTTCCGAAGCCGCCGTACACTACAGGCCCGTGGGGGGTACCCAGGGTAAAGTAGCTGAAGTTTTTCAAAATGGCAGGACGTCGAAGAGAAGTTCATGTTATCAAAAACTGATTTTTTCGGTTTAAACGTTTGGATTCTATTCCTTATCCATGGTAAGTTTAGAAGTTCACAATTCACGTCAACTTTAAATAACTTTAGAAGAAACTGGACGATTTTAAAGTGGTCTTTTTTCATTTTGAATGGTGGAGAATTTGCTAGTTGATTGTTGGACTCAACACACGCCGGAAAGTTTTGTTGAAAAGTAAGCTGAACTAAAAGTATTTTTGTCAAGCTTTTTACGTAGTATTTGCTCTAAATGTTCTCTAATAAAAGGACTTGCCTACACCGAGGGCAGAAGGGCTGCTTGATATTCCTCAGCAAATTATTTTTCATAAATTATGACTGTGCTATTTGACTTGTGTAGTTGTCAGTGATCGAAATACACTTCAACAATGAACCTCTCTAAACTGACTGATAGTACTTCATCTATTTAAACATTTTGACCGTATTTCATCTAGAAAGTGTTTGACATAATTTTGTACTTTCTTACAGTTGTTCTTCAAAACACAAGGGAACGCCTACACAGCATATTAAAAACCATCTGAGGCAAAAATATAGACGAACTCGAAGGAGACATGAATGGCGATTTTTAGATAGACGACTTTAATATGAAGGACCCATGAAGCGGCTGCATGCCTAAAATATTAACAGCTCTTCATTATTGTCATTGAAATAGTACAACTCATTTAGCAAACACTAGCTACCAACTGAGAGAAACACAGAGTAATTAAATACGGTTTTCCTAAGAATGTAAGTATCGCTTCCGAGTGCTTACAAATTGTATACGAACTCCGCTTGTCGATTGTGGTGACATGCAATTTAAATTCATATTATCCATGGTATTACTGATCAATATAGTGAATAAATTACACAGAAAGAACGGCGAAAACAGTGTGTAAAAAGCTAGTAAACTTATTTTAACTGATTGTTGAAATAAATACGTTGTTTGACATTTTGTTTACAAGTACTGATAGCAAAAATGTGTTGTGCAGTACTAAATATTGAGACTATTCAGCATTAATAAAACACATTGCCTCAATTTTAAAGCATTTTAATCGATAAAAATCAAAAACACAAAACAAATACTTTATAAAAATCAAAACAGAAAACAAATAAAGTATATTGTAGATGTTTTGACTTATGTTTAATGAACATATCATGCTAAAACTTGCCAAAAAGAGCACAGTTCAGATTTGACGAGCGCTTGCCGATGTCCTCTCGAAGGCAAAATCCCGAATGTTTCACGGAAAAGTGCACCATCTGCATGCACCGCACATCGGTCCATGAGGCGTAAAATGTCAAAATTAAATTTTCTCAGCGTACGGTGAAGTTAGATGATTGACACTTATGAAGTGTTTAGAGAATACGGTCAATTTTAGTTATTCGAAGAAAAATGGAATTTTCACGTCATATTGACAAAGATTATAGGGGCCAAAAACGTATTTGTCACGTGACCTAGTTTCATACCTTGTGTAAATATACACATTTGCTGCGGGCGCATCCCGCAGAACACACACAGGCAACCCAACATTATACATTTTTATACACAGGGAACCCAACCTTATGTATTACGCGCGCGCGCGCTTTACCACAGGGAACCCATCAAAAAAAGACGCAAATATCATTTTATTGAATTATTTAGTAGCCTCAAAAGAAATGGTTGGGCTGCCTGTGGCTCCGTGCGCAAAATCACGTCGGGCATAAATGACCCCAAAATCGGCAATGTTAAACGTCGGTGCCTCTTTTACATTAACCTTCGTATTTTCAACAATTTCACATCAATCGGGATAAAAGTTTCGGAGGTTGCTTACTACATGTAGTGTTTCATTTTGGCATGATAAAAGTTACCACCGACGTAATTGTGACGTCATTACGAATTGATACATTTCTCGGGATAATCGAGATCACTTTAAAACTTTCTAAAAAGTATATATTTCGAAAGAGAATAATATTCTCTAAAATGTGGTGCAAATGTTATCTCGATGAGATAATTTATGGCTGAGTTTTAAAGGATAATCATTTTATGATGACGTCGTATAAATGACGTCACCTAAATAGCAATAAAATGACATTCTCGTACTCATTTATGGTTAATACTAAATGTTTGTAATGGACAAAGCTGAACATTTTGGTTCACGATCTTTAATTTATTAGGGATATTTTAAAATATTGGTGACGTTATATATTATGACGTTACAGGAATCTGTCAATATGTTTGATTAATATGTCAGGAGCCCATTACTAGGAGCCTTCCTCTCCTATAATAGGTTTGTGTGACATCAAATGCACAAATTGGGCTAAAAATAGAACACTCATTAAAATTTCCGCGCGATTAACCAATCATGTCGCGTCTTACACAATAGGAATTTGACGTCAGATTCAACACTGCTAGCTTTGCTTTCAATGTCGGCCGAAAGCGTACCGTGTAGTTCCAGTGATTCTAATAAAAGAATCAGAATCTAGTGAAATTTCAGATCAGTTTCGTCGTTTGCCGACTTCAGTACTTCATCAAGCGAGGAAGAACAATGATTGAAAACATTAAAAACAAAACAAAAAAGCAACTCCAGGTATTATTATTTATATCAAAACTTCAAGTGCGAGAACTTCTAAAAACAAAGCTAAGTTCAAAAGGCCAGTTCAAAACCCGGCCAAAAAAACGAACATATTCTGCTCTTTCCGCTGAGAAGGAATTCAACAATCTGGTATCATGGATAATCTCTTACGAAGAACCTAATTAAACTTGTGCAGGATTAGCAGTGAGAACCAAGCTAATGAATATTCCAAACCGCCGGTGTGTAATTGTTATCTGAAACGCAGCAAAATGAAGTAGGAAGTAGGATTTTGTCGAAAATTCTCGACATTAGTCACAAAGTTCCTTCTAAAACAGCGAAATGAGGTACAGAGGAGCTTCTTTTTCTGTGGCCTGGATGAAGATTTTATCGCATTTTTATTCATCGGCTGATCTTGGAATGCCGGCTTTCTTACCTTCTTTGAACTGAAGACGCCTTTGGCGAATGAACTTCGCATACACTCAGTCATATAACCCTCTTGTTTTAGTGTTCTTTGCCGCTCTTTAAGGCACGGAGTTCGTCGGTTGAAAGTTTCAGTTGTTTTTCGACTATCTTTCGGCGAAGAAGTTATTTAGCAAAGTGCACATTTGTGTGGTTTAATTGTTCAGTTGGTTATGGCGTTCCGTTACGGACAAAAATATGATTAAAATATTTCAATCGAAAAATTAACATTTATATCGAGTTTTTGAAAAATAGGTGTTTAAAAATAAAATAAATAAAATATATATCGAGTTTTATAAAATAACTGTTCAAAACTGACAACTCAGTTTTGCTTCATCAGAGTCGAAATCATTGGAGAACGCTTCATTCTTACGAAGACTAAATCATGAATCAAAAACCAACAAAAGAAAGTTGATAAAACAAGAATAAACATATGAAGCGATAGGTATAAGAACGTAGAAGAATTTCGAGACATCGTGCATTGAGTCGCCAAACTAAAAGTCGCCACTAAGCGCTCTGGCAGTATGTCAGTTTATTGATACATGTGATTCATCCATTGTACACAGTTGTCTCGTTCTTGTGCAAGGGAAAAATAGACTTGGACTTCCATGGATTAAGATTATCAATATTTTGGATCAAGTCCTCGCGTCTTCCGTTTGGCGGCCATTTTATTTTTCAATTTGAAATTCTTCGGAAATTTGCATATCCATAAATAGCCCAATTTGTGCATTTGATGTCACATGAACCTATTACTAGAGGAAGGCTCCTAGTAATGGGCTCCTGAATATGTCTAATACTTATCTTCAAAAAGTCAAAATTCTGAAATGATGCGAATTGAGGGGCGTCTTAGTTCTTTCAATATACAAAGTGTAAAGACAAAATATTTTCAAACAAAAACGTTGATAAGATAGTGCGCTGGTGCAGCAGGCATTGCATTACTGTCAGTGAGTTAATTGTATCCAGACCACACCAGGATTTTTTGTATTCTTTGCAGACTCAATTTCTTTATTTTCTTCCTTATGGTTGCATAGTTTCTCCTTTTTTTCTCAAATGGATAAACAAGAAATGCGCGTCTCTATTTATCTATAAATTATTAACAAATATTTACTTTCTGGCAAATTTCATTGTCTCTGCACCTCATACCGCGTCCTCCAACTGTTGATCTTCTTCTACAGTATTATCAACAGTACAAGTACACCAACACTTCGAGTTCTCTCGAAAAGCTGAGCTGAGAGATTTGCCGTCTTCGGCGCTGGAGTCACTTTTGACAGTTGCGTATTCCCTTTCCTTGCACTATGCAGAAGCTACTCGCTTTACCAATTCATCAGGCTTACTTTGAGGTGGACTACTGTGTTCTTTACTTGTATAATCGCTCTCATCGCTCAAATTTGAACTCGAAAGGTTTGGATGAAAAGCTCGCTTCTCTGTCTTGTCTGCCTGCCTTGAGCGACTGATTTAGAGAGTTGTGATTGGCTAAATTATCCCTGCTCTGATTGGTCGAGGTGTTTTTTCGCGCGAACTGCTGATCTATAAATATATTTATCTGCTAATACGCTGTGACACATACCCTATATGGGAGATGGACGCTCCTACTAATGGGCTCCTGACAATATATATAGAAATAACTTAATTCTTCATTCAACTTTTTTGTTCGGAAATATTTTGTCTTTACACTTTGCATATTGAAAGAACTAATAAGCTCCCTCAAATCGTATCGTTTTAGATTTTTAATTTTTTGAAGATAAGTATTATAAATGTTAATCAAATATATTGGTAGATTCCTGTTACGTCAAAATGACGTCACCAATATTTTAAAATATCCCTAATAAAGATCGTGGACCGAAATTTTCAGCTTCGTCCATTACAAACATCTATTATTAACCATAAATGACCACGAGAACGTCATTTCATCGATTTTCATTGCTCCGTAAAGCTTTAATGCTATTTAGGTTACGTCATTTCTATGACGTCATCATAAAATTAATATCCTTTATAACTCAGTCATAAATTATCACATCGAGGTAAAAGTTGTACCAAGTTGTTCTCATTTTAGATAATATTATTCTCTTTCGAAATATCTCCTTTTCAGAACGTTTTAAAG
This sequence comes from Actinostola sp. cb2023, assembly GCA_033675265.1. Taxonomy (NCBI): domain Eukaryota; kingdom Metazoa; phylum Cnidaria; class Anthozoa; order Actiniaria; family Actinostolidae; genus Actinostola; species Actinostola sp. cb2023. The sequence continues at coordinate 189,777 of JAUJYZ010000488.1, forward strand.
TGATCTCGATTTTCCCGAGAAATGTAACAATTCGTGATGACGTCATAAATACGTCAGTGGTTACTTTTAGCATGCCAAAAATTAAGCACAACATGTAGTTAGCAACTTCCGAAACTTTCATCCCAATTAGCCATTACCAAAACGAGCAGGGGAACTGGTACCAAGTCCGTAAAACTAATTCAATTTGATACTAGTAAAATTAGGCATCATTATCTGAGAGAGCAGATCAAACTTAGCTTGTCTGGAAAGTTTGGTGAACTTCGGCTTAATTTGGACGATGCTAGAGGGCATCAAAGATGACAATTTTCCCATACAAACTCTGTAATTTTTCGACGCTGTCCATCCAAACCTACATTCACTGTAAAATTTTGGATGGACAACGCAATTTCAAAAGCTTATAATTCTGACAGAATTCGCTCAAATCACATCAAACTTTGCACAGATGCTAATTTCAACATGCTGTTTCATGTCATGAACTTCATTTCGTAATTAAATTAATTGTAATGAATCGTTCCCAGTCCCCTGCTCGATTTGGTAGTGGCTAATTGATGTGAAATTGTTGAAAATACGAAGGGTAATGTAAAAGAGTCACGTTTAACATTGCCGATTTTTGGGGTCATTAATTTGTGCCCGACGTGCAAATAAAACTAGCGAACGGATATACGCCATGTGTCCTGCACGTTGTATGGCTGGGGACTAACGAAGCTATCATCACAATAAAAACGATATTGGTTACCCACAAAACAACCAAAGCCACGAGCAGGTGATGTTTCAATAACGATTGGATACGATCCCAAACGACCCCTTTTATTATTTGAGGGATAACGACCCCATTTGTTAACTTCTACATTTCCCGCGCTATCTTTACCCCATTTAGCACAATTATTAGCCAGAACTGACGACGTGTCCTCGGGAAGTCTGTCAAACGAGCCACAAGCGTCAGGGAAAGTAGTCTTGGCAAATGCATCGTCGGTAAAATACCGCACTACTTGCTGGCCAGCGGTGTTGTTCTTGGTCATGATGCTCACCAATCTACCCACTGATTTCTTATGGACAATAGAAATGAATCTGGTGAAATCCCATCTTGTTGAGGATATCCAACATGGGCTTCCTCGAGGCACGACGTTCTGGTCGTATTACTGAACGCTGAAATGACGTCATAGGTATTATTAGTGCGTTTCGTTAGGTAACGTCCGCGTGCCCCCCCCGCAATTTGTAGGACTGTTCTTTTGACAATCGTCTCCAGCCACCTGAAACATAGTTTTTTTTTAATATTACAATTTTGTTTTGTTTTAATAGTCGCCAACTGAATGATTCCAAAAAATCGCAATTAGTTTTGTATCACGATTCTACAATAATTCGCAAGAAAAATAATAAAGTAAAGGAAAGCATGTCTGATTTCGTTCAAATTCTCATCAC
>JAUJYZ010001199.1:0-112500 GCA_033675265.1 Actinostola sp. cb2023
CATCAGTCAGAAAACCATAAAACCATATAGGTAATCGTATCCGTAGCCATGCTCGAGGACCCAGCGGTTTTTTGCCCGGCGCTCCGAAGCTTGGCGGGTGACTTCGGAGCTCCGGGCAAAAAACGCTGGATCCTCGAGCATGTCTTTAACAGGCAAATGCAGATTAAAACTGCTGGGGTCACTGACTTGGTAAACAGTATTGACAATATGGAAAGAAAAGCGCTTTGTCATACCTTATCGTGTATTATAAAAACACAAGGATAGAATAGTTTTTCGTATGAGTGGGAAGTAGTTACGGTACGGTTCGTGCCGTGCAGTGACCGTATCGCGCCATCACCATGATGCCGTATCCAAGCAATCATTCTGATTGATTGAGCAATGATTTTTGCGTGCTGTGAATTGGTTGAATGTCTTCGATACCGTACCGTGACCCTGTGCCGTAGGTTTTCCCACTCATACGAAAACAACTCTATAAAATGACAATGTTGAAATATCGGAAAAAATTGTATCTGGCAACAAATGTAATAATTATATTGTTATGGAGTTACAGTACGACCCACACATGTCCCACTCTTATACTCACACATGCATGGCACACAGCATACAAAGATAAGAAACTCAAAACGCTTCTCATCAGCAAATAAAGAATCCCAAACTCGAATGACATCTACAAACACAATATACAACTTTAGAATGCAACAGAACAAAAATCACATTTGGTTGAAATAAACATCTACAAACACAAGATACACCAGAATTCACAACTTTAGAATGCAACAGAAACAAAATCACATTGGTTGAAATAAACATCTACAAACACAAGATACAAGAAGCTTTTATTTGTACCAGAATTCACAACTTTAGAATGCAACAGAACAAAATCACACCTGGGAGATCAAACTCCTGTGAAAGCATCAAAGTCAACCATCTAAAGCTATAAAACTGAGGCTTCATCTGCTGCTTTTCCTGTAAAATGAAGATTTTGTGTGAGCATTTTAAAAGATGGAGGGATTTGCAGTAAACATTCCAAGCATAGAAAACATCTCAATACTCACTAAAGATATAAAAAGTGTCAAGATCCTTTTTCTCTGAGAAGATTTAGCAGACATTTCATCCATATTTCCTGAAAGTGAGTTCAATACATTAGTGTAGTAGATAGACTAGAAGAATGTCAAAGTAAGTAGATAGCTCTGACACACAGGGGACCATATAGGTGTGGCAAGGGGGTGTGGCTATGGGTGTGCTAGTAGCTATGGGTGTGACAAGGGGGTGTGACTATGGGTGTGGGCAAGGGGTGTGGCTATGGTGGTGGGGTGTGGTGTGCTAGTAGCTATGGGTGTGGCAGGGGGGTGTGGCTATGGGTGTGCTAGTAGCTATGGGTGTGGCAAGGGGGTGTGGCTATGGGTGTGCTAGTAGCTATGGGTGTGGCAAGGGTGTGTGGCTATGGGTGTGGCAAGGGGGTGTGGCTATATGGGTGTGCTAGAGCTATGGGTGTGTGGCAAGGGGGTGTGGCTATGGTGTGTGCTAGTAGCTATGGGTGTGGCAAAGGGGTGTGGCTATGGGTGTGACAATGGGGTGTGGCTATGCTATGGGTGTGGCAAGGGGTGTGTGTCTATGGGTATGTTAGTAGCTATGGCTGTGGCAAGGGGGGTGTGGCTATGGGTGTGCTAGTAGCTATGGGTGTGGCAAGGGGGTGTGGCTATGGGGTGTGCTAGTAGCTATGGGTGTGGCAAGGGGATGTGGCTATGGGTGTGACAATGGGGGGTGTGTGGCTGTGGGGGGGGGGGTGTGGCAAGGGGGTGTGGCTATGGGTGTTGCTAGTAGCTATGGGTGTGGCAAGGGGGGGTGGTGTGACAATGGGGTGTGGCTATGGGTTGTGGCAAGGGGTGTGTCTATGGGTTATGTTAGTAGCTATGGGTGGTGTGCATGTAGCTGTGGCTGTGGCAAGGGGGGTGTGGCTATGGCTGTACATGTAGCTATGGCTGTGGCAAGGGGGTGTGGCTATGGCTGTACATGTAGCTATGGCTGTGGCAAGGGGGTGTGGCTATGGTGTGCATGTAGCTATGGCTGTGGCAAGGGGGTGTGGCTATGGGTGTGGCTTTATCACTTAACAACTTGTAAAATAGCCTGGTTATTACCAGTCCCTATGACAACCCTGGTAACGGACACAGTCCTGTGCAATAAAAATGTCAGTGATCTCAGATCTCAATTCTTACCTATTCCAGTTGCTGATTCATCAAGACTTTTTATAAAAATTGTTTCTCTGATTTCTGACATCAAGTTGGTAAAACAGAAAAAAAGAGTCTGCCTCTGCATGTGCTATGGACAAACAAGGGACTTCGTTAGGCTTCATGAGGTGCACTCAGTGAGAGAGAGCTCACTAGAGACTTACCTTGCCAGTCTGGGTTTGAATGTGAAGCAAAAGATATAGTAGAGAGGTCCCCAGGATTTCATTCATGCCCTAAACGAATAACAAAATAAGCAATGACAAACCATCATCATTATCACCATTGGTATCATCATTGTCACCATTACAACCACCACACTACTACAACCACTACCACGTACCATCATGCATCATCATCACCATCATCATTCATCATAATCACCATTGGTATCACCATCACCACCATTACAACCAAAACACTAGAACTGACAAACACTCAAGCCGCTAACATCGAGAAACAGGAAATCAACACGTTACGACAGAAAACTGGAACTGGACAGAGGAATGGACCGCCCAAACCTAAGGACCGCGGATCATTCCGGACAGAATCCAAGTCAACGAAGTGTGGATGTTGTGGCGGTTCGTACTCACACCAGGGAGGGAAGAACAGCCTTAGCACGATTCAGAAATCTACTCGTGGCGTTAAACATCGAAAGTAAACCAAGAACACGAGCGTTGTTGCTCCACTACGTCGGCGAACAAGTTAACGAACATCTTTGAAACCCTACCGAATACCGACGCTGGAGAGGATGAAAACCCACTCGATAAAGCTATCGACGCCCTCACGGCATACTTCGAACCGAAGAAGAACCTTGCATACGAGGAATACCAGTTTAGACAAACGAAACAAATCGCTGGAGAATCTATCTCAGCCTACCACACACGTCTAAGGCACCGAACCCAGACATGTGAGTTTGACAACGTTGATCGTGAAATCAAGTCTCAAATCATTCTACATTGCACATCATCAAAGCTTCGAAGAAAAGCACTCAGTGTACCACAAATGAGTTTAGAAGATCTAATCGAATACGGCAATGTTAAACGTGCCTCTTTTACATTAACCTTCGTATTTTTCAACAATTTCACATCAATTGGGATGAAAGTTTCGGAGGTTGCTCACTACATGTAGTGTTTTATTTTGGCATGCTAAAAGTTACCACTGACGTAATTGTGACGTCATCAAGAATTGTTACATTTCTCGGGAAAATCGAGATCACTTAAAAACGTTCTGAAAAGTAGATCTTTCAAAAGAGAATAATATTCTCTAAAATTTGGTGCATTTTTTATCTCGAAGCGATACTTTATGGCTGAGTTATAAAGGTATTCATTTTATGATGACGTCATAGAAATGACGTCACCTAAAATAGCATTTTAATGCTAAGAAGAAAAGAAAAAAAAATTTTTTTTAAATATTGTTTCATAAATATTGTTTTATAAATATTGTTCATAAAATATTGTTCATAAATATTGTTCATAATATTATGTTCATAATTTCCCAAATGAATTATAGAGCCGTTCGTAAAATAATGACTTCTTAATATAAATTTTTTTGTTTTGAAAAACTGTTGTGTTTTACACTTGAAAGAACTAAGACGCCCCTCAAATCGTATCGTTTTTGATTTTTGATTTTTTGAAGATAAGTATTAGAAATGTTAATCAAAAATATTGACAGATTCCTGTTATGTCATAATGACGTCACCAACATTTTAAAATATCCCTAATAAAGATCGTGGACCAACATTTTCAGCTTCGTCCAATACAAACATCTATTATTAACCATAGATGATCACGAGAACGCGTCATTTCCTCGATTTTCATTGCTCCGTAAAGCTTTAAGAGAGGATGTCAGTAAGAATCGAGATTCGCCGGTCAACTAAAAAAAAAAAACGAATTTAATTTTCTTTCGCCATATCTTTCCTTTCGATGACCTATTTTAGGGAAAAATACTAAAAAAGTTTCCAGCGATTTTTATTTTAGGAGAAATTTGCAGTTTTTAAAAACCCGCCTGATGACTGAAAAATTTTCGGCAAAATTATAAGGCAACTTGGAACAGTCGGTGTGTGTGTTCATCTCTAGTACTACTACAACAACAATATCAACATACTTAATAAACGTTTCTGTGGTATTTTTTCTACTGTAGTATTTATTTTTGTGTAACTTTTGTAGTTATTTTTCAAATATAGTTTTAAAAAGGTGTACTGAGCGCCATGAACGGAACGTTGAAATATAGGCAATGTTTGAGGTACGAAAAACGGAATCTGGTACCTAATTCTTTGAGGGAAAACGCCATGCCCCAGGAAAGCTTCACCTTTGCTCTTTCAGTTTAGAAAGTTTCAACTTTGAGAATTCAATGTAGCATTTTTTGAGAAATAAAACTATTATGCTTGGGACTGCCCAAAATTAGCATTAAATTTCGACCTATCGCGGCGGACATTTTTTTGTCGTCCAAACACAAAACGTAATGCCAAAACACGACTATCTTGCACTGTTAGTTGATCGCTGCCAACAGATAAACAATCTTGGAGTTAATAGGAATGATTTTCAACAATATATGAGCTATTTCAGCCCACATTAAGCTCCTAAAATAGTGAAAATTAGCATATTCATTGGTCAAATAAACACTGTAGTATTGGCCGTTTTCCGAAAATTATGGTTCTTCACTTTGAAATGCTTAGAATTTGCTCCAAATAAGATTTACAAACAATTGCACTGATTTCTAGTTAAAACTGGCGCTTATTATTCATGAAGAGTTTGGATATTTTGACTGGATGCTCCACTTTGTTTGACAACGCCAATTATGTAACGCAATGTAACTGCTGCAAGTCACGCTACTGGCCTTCGAATAATTTTTTTTGCGGCATGAAATAATAGTTTTTAATTGCTGCGAGCCTCCAGGCGAGCAGCGAAACTAATCGTGACGGAGTTTCCTGTGTCATGTGTGGTCGTGTGGGATCTGGGCACTTATGTGGATGCGGCGAGGACTGCATTTCACGGAGTGGGTTTGTGGGTTTGTGTGTTTGTGTGTGGATGGAGATGATTTTGTGAGCCCGGTACTTTTGATCACGCGCACACTCACAACACGTTCAATCGATTATATTTATACTGGTTGGAGTATCGTTTATTTTTCGCTGATTCAAGCCAGGAAAGTGTTTTGTTTTCTACAAATCTATTATGTCAAATGCAAACTTATTCATTGTTTGGAAGCATTCGTCAGGGTCATGAACAATTTAGTGACATTTCAAGGGGAAGGACAATGTTTCTTTTATGAGAGTTTTCAGTGCTCAGTCACGTCCAGTATCCACAATGAAGTACATAAGCTTAAGTTATACTTCTACAGTCGATCAGAGCCGGTTGGACCGAAGGAGACAGCATGTACTTGAATGCTTTTGAAAGACACAGTTAGTATCCCCGATGCTGTCGCTGACCTACATGTATCTACCTGATCGGAGAGCTCGTTGGTCTTCGTCAAACCAACCGGCCCATGCCATTGCCATTGGCATTGAGGCAACTACTGAATCAAATTATACGATCCATCCTGATATACTTTTTTTATCTTCTACAAGTGTGCTACGAGGCTTCGACATCTTTCCTGATATCTGGCCAGTATTAACAGTGTCTGTGAAGATGTGTTGATGGACTTTGATGCCCTTGTACAAGTTCAGACAGGATTAGGCACAGCAGCTTTTAATTGTCTTTAACAAAGCAGGTAGGTACAATATATGAATTAACAATACCTACAGATGATGTGCCCCTCAAACTCTTGTGCCTCTGTTTTAGAGCGACATCATTAAAGGCATCGAAAGATTAATTATACACTGACGCAGTCCATACTAGTGTATTCGCTAGTTACCATTCTATTTATCATAATACACTGACGCAGTCCATACTAGTGTATTCGCTAGTTACCATTCTATTTATGATTATACACTGACGCAGTCCATACTAGTGTATTCGCTAGTTTCCATTCTATTTTATCATTATACACTGACGCAGTCCATACTAGTGTATTCGCTAGTTTCCATTCTATTTATCATTATACACTGACGCAGTCCATACTAGTGTATTCGCTAGTTTCCATTCTATTTATCATTATACACTGACGCAGTCCATGCTAGTGTATTCGCTAGTTTCCATTCTATTTATCATTATACACTGACGCAGTCCATACTAGCGTATTCGCTAGTTTCCATTTATACAACAACCAGATGAGATCGCAGTGTCTGGAATAAAGGCATAACTTAGTTTCATCTTTTTCCATGAAAATCCATAAACGTCCAAGTATTGATAGGCAAGGCTGTAGATCTTTGTGGGGGAGGGGAAGAGTCTGCCTACATGGTGAACCATTGAGGAGGGGTGGGGGGGGGGGGGGGGGGGGGGGGGGAGTCGATTATGTATAACTCGTATGCCAAATGTTATAACCGTTTATCGCATGCGAATATTTTTGATGATAAACAGCCTGCTTAACAGCTATTGTCGCTAAGTAACTACACTACGTACAACACTAACAAGAAGCTTACACTAACAAAGACTAAGTAACTACACTACGTACAACAACACTAACAAGAAGCTTACACTACGTACAACAACACTAACAAGAAGCTTACACTACGTACAACAACACTAACAAGAAGCTTACACTAACAAAGGCTAAGTAACTACACTACGTACAACAACGTACACTAACAAGAAGCTTACACTAACAAAGATTAAGTAACTACACTACGTACAACAACACTAAGAAGAAGCTTGCACTTCGTACAACAACACTAACAAGAAGCTTACACTAACAAAGGCTTATAAAGGATTGAAGCTGAGATGGTTTGCACAGTTCAAAAAACTGAAATCAAAGAAAGCAAATAATTCCAGTTGCGTCGTCAAATTCAACTTCTAATCATTTTCGTCGTTCGTTTATAATCAAGTTTTCAACGTTCAGTGTTGCGTTATATAGAAATATCACTACAATTGATGAACCAGGTAAACGAATCTTATCCAAAGTACAAACTAAAAGTGGTTCAATGTACTACCTGTACGACTACAATGGACTCATGGCGGGATTTTACCAGTAGAACTGACAGGAAATGAAGTAAATCGTATTTGCATAAATAAAACAATCCGCTTCACAACATCAAAGCAGTGTATAGATAATAATAATAATAATAAAGTAATAATATTCAAAGTTCTCACAGGCTTTAAAGTAAATAGCACGAATAGCTGGCAATTCCAATAATTGTCTGAGATGATACACAAACTACAGCTTATATTAAATTATTGTCATAAAGAACTCGAGGAGTTCAAGAAACTTACTATCGCCGTTATAAACCTGTCGTCTCGACTAATGATTATTCTTTTTGTTCGTTTTATTACAGTAATGTCGTTTACCTACCCTATTATTCTGGTATGTACTATACAAGTACTATCAACAATGGATTGTAGTACCTTCAATTCCTGACGATTTTGATCAGTAGAGAAGTGAATCCGACAGTTTTGCCACATGAGTCTTCGACGGAGCACTGCGCACTCAACAGAAACGCGTCCGTTCACGTGGAACTGCTGAATTAAGTGACGTAACATCCTGTCTGTTTGTTTCTTCTTGGGCGGTGGTCAAGGGCCGGGAGGAGGAGAACAGAGGGGAGTTAAGCTAAAGGAACTACAGTAGCTAGTACTTGCAGAGCAACCACAACTAGTAATATTGGAAAGATCACCAGCTCGTGTTATGGTTGAAGGGATTAGAATAGAGAACCAGTAGACGCTTTGGTCAAGGGGTAACGCCCTTAGCATTATAGATAATTAATTAATGTTTGTGTAAACATTTAATATAAATTCACGACGGGAGCAAAGACATTTTTCATTGAAAAATACGGAAATTGTTCGACCTCTTGCTGTTCACGTGCAACACAACACGGCCGTGCAAAACATTGGTTCATTCTGAAAACATTCTGAGACGGACCTTCAATCCATCGTGTTTTAGTGCGTTCAGACTACAGCGAAAGTTAGCTAGCTAAGCTCATATACGTGTTTGTTCATCTATCATCGTGTTTGAAGAATTAGCTAGTTAACCTTTTATGGATGTTCACATTGTTAATATTCAAGCTTATTACTACTGAACAATAGTAATCCAATATCTGTTATTTGAAATTTTGGCGGTTATAAACAACTAACTTTTCTGATTTCTTGATTGATCCAAGTAAACGAGGAGTGAATAATAGATATAAGTAACGAATCTAAAACAATAAAGAGAGAAGAAACAAAGTTTGCTGTCTTCAAACACGAATAAAACCCAACCAGTGAAATGTGAACCTGCGGCTAAGGACGCGCGATTGACATTTAGGAAAAATAAATCTGTCAAAACCAACACCATTAGCAAGTTTCCAGAGTTTAAACCATGTCCCGACATGGTTTGAAATTTGCCTGTTTCCGGTCAATATTACCAATGTGAACGGAGATAATGAGCTATGTTTTAGCTAGCTAGAAAAACGGCGCGTTCACACTGGGGTTATCGACTTAGCTAGCTAAACCGGTCTTTAGCTAGCTAGAAAGTCCTAATGTGAACGCGCTCTTTTGTGTATCTACTACTATACATGCCGTGATGACAGTTCTATCGATCACGGACCATTGTAGAGACTAATGTTGTGTTAATTGAGTTATCGTAGTACGAAATCTCGATATAACGATTTGTAGAAAGTCATTATGATGTCATTCATTATAAGCTATTTACAATTCTTTATATTTACAGTTCTTCTAGGATGTATAGAAAGATGACTTTAATGGTAACTGATGTTAGCTGACAAGGGTTTCATATGAATATATACATTGAAAGAATAAGGACTTTTTATTAGACTAGCTGTCATGATCTGAGAAGACTAGTGCTTTAATCCTATTAGTGGCTACAGTGTATAATGACCATAATCACTGCGATAACGATCATTAGGAACGTTTGTCATTCCGCCGCACTTCTGTTTAAAATGTATCTGTAAACACTTTGACTCTCTTGACATTGAATTGGTATGGCCGGGTAGACGTACCTAGCAGCTACTAGAAGAGTTAGTATTTGGTACATCCACGTGAATGTCCTCATCAACATAGACTAATAAAACCAACTAATGGATAGCATATGTACAACGTATGAGGTACAGAAAACCTCTGGTGCTCACGGTAAGTATGAGGTACAGAAAACCTCTGGTACTCACGGTAAGTATGAGGTACAGTAAACCTCTGGTACTCACGGTAAGTATGAGGTACAGAAAACCTCTGGTACTCACGATAAGCATGAGGTACAGTAAACCTCTGGTAATCACGGTAAGTATGAGGTACAGTAAACCTCTGGTGCTCACGGTAAGTATGAGGTACAGAAAACCTCTGGTACTCACGGTAAGTATGAGGTACAGTAAACCTCTGGTACTCACGGTAAGTATGAGGTACAGAAAACCTCTGGTACTCACGATAAGCATGAGGTACAGTAAACCTCTGGTAATCACGGTAAGTATGAGGTACAGTAAACCTCTGGTGCTCACGGTAAGTATGAGGTACAGAAAACCTCTGGTACTCACGGTAAGTATGAGGTACAGTAAACCTCTGGTACTCACGGTAAGTATGAGGTACAGAAAACCTCTGGTACTCACGATAAGCATGAGGTACAGTAAACCTCTGGTAATCACGGTAAGTATGAGGTACAGTAAACCTCTGGTACTCACGGTAAGTATGAGGTACAGAAAAGCTCTGGTACTCACGGTAAGTATGAGGTACAGTAAACCTCTGGTACTCACGGTAAGCATGAGGTTCAGTAAACCTCTGGTAATCACGGTAAGTATGAGGTACAGTAAACCTCTGGTACTCACGGTAAGTATGAGGTACAGAAAAGCTCTGGTACTCACGGTAAGTATGAGGTACAGTAAACCTCTGGTACTCACGGTAAGTATGAGGTACAGAAAACCTCTGGTAATCACGGTAAGTATGAGGTACAGTAAACCTCTGGTACTCACGGTAAGTATGAGGTACAGTAAACCTCTGGTACTCACGGTAAGTATGAGGTACAGAAAAGCTCTGGTACTCACGGTAAGTATGAGGTACAGTAAACCTCTGGTACTCACGGTAAGCATGAGGTTCAGTAAACCTCTGGTAATCACGGTAAGTATGAGGTACAGTAAACCTCTGGTACTCACGGTAAGTATGAGGTACAGAAAAGCTCTGGTACTCACGGTAAGTATGAGGTACAGTAAACCTCTGGTACTCACGGTAAGTATGAGGTACAGAAAACCTCTGGTAATCACGGTAAGTATGAGGTACAGTAAACCTCTGGTACTCACGGTAAGTATGAGGTACAGAAAACCTCGGGTACTCACGGTAAGTATGAGGTACAGTAAACCTCTGGTACTCACGGTAAGTATGAGGTACAGTAAACCTCTGGTACTCACGGTAAGCATGAGGTACAGTAAACCTCTGGTAATCACGGTAAGTATGAGGTACAGTAAACCTCTGGTACTCACGGTAAGTATGAGGTACAGAAAAGCTCTGGTACTCACGGTAAGTATGAGGTACAGTAAACCTCTGGTACTCACGGTAAGCATGAGGTACAGTAAACCTCTGGTAATCACGGTAAGTATGAGGTACAGTAAACCTCTGGTACTCACGGTAAGTATGAGGTACAGAAAACCTCTGGTAATCACGGTAAGTATGAGGTACAGTAAACCTCTGGTACTCACGGTAAGTATGAGGTACAGTAAACCTCTGGTACTCACGGTAAGTATGAGGTACAGTAAACCTCTGGTACTCACGGTAAGTATGAGGTACAGAAAACCTCTGGTACTCACGGTAAGTATGAGGTACAGTAAACCTCTGGTATTCACGGTAAGTATGAGGTACAGTAAACCTCTGGTATTCACGGTAAGTATGAGGTACAGTAAACCTCTGGTACTCACGGTAAGTATGAGGTACAGAAAACCTCTGGTAATCACGGTAAGTATGAGGTACAGAAAACCTCTGGTACTCACGGTAAGTATGAGGTACAGTAAACCTCTGGTACTCACGGTAAGTATGAGGTACAGTAAACCTCTGGTACTCACGGTAAGTAAAAACGCAATTGACAATGACGTCAGTGCCAGCTGCTTGTCACATCTGACATCAGTAGTCAGGCATTTATTTCAGTCCAGGAAAAGTATCTCATTGTACTTTTCAACACTTCTTTAATACCTATAAGATGCTTCGGTGGTCTTGTCTAGATTAATATGCCTGGGCTGGATAAACAAACCACTCATGTTTACGGCAGTAATTGATCACGAAACCGGAAATGACTCTTGATTATTTTTTAAAGAAAAGTGAAAGAAATAGAAAAAAGAAAATAAAAATGGGAAAAAGAAAAGCAGAACGAACGAAAAAGGCAGAGAAAGACTACGAAAACGAAAGATGAATTGAAGGAGAGGAAAGGGAAAAGAAAAGAAAAGAAAGGAAAAGAGGAGGGGGTGAGGGGAGGGGAAGCTGACAGCAAACGAAAAGGGAAATGAAAGGACTGAATGTACAGAGCCGCACTGAGGTCAGGTCGTACAATCTCAAGGAGTCGCTTTCTTGTAAAAATAAGCTTGTTTTCCTACAAGCCCAAATCTGTTGTTGTTTCAGTAGTAATTCTCTCTAATTACTTATTATCGTTATGCTAAATTACTTTCAGCTACTTCAAAACCCTTCGATAAAAAGAAAAGCCGACATGTGAGATCGAGGAATGACTTTATGATTTTATCGATCGTCTAAAACCCTGGCGAAGTCTCTTGCCATATGGCACAGTATTGTTCTTAATCTTCGCTCTTTTTCTTTTCTCTTTTGACGATTCATTTTGACCGGAAAATTTGCTATCAATCAATCAAAGTGAAAAGAATTGCGATTGTTTTGAAATATCAGGGAAATACCACGATTAAACATCGCCAAGCTCGGTGCCATAGATAGGAAGCGAGACAAAATAAAACAGATTTAGATCTGTGATTAATGGTACCCGGGAATGGTATTGGTTCTGGAGATATAAAGCCTGTTCAGCTAAAATTAGATTAAAAAACCAATAATTGTATTGTCATGATATATATTAGATGTTATTGAGGCGTTGGTTAAAATTACTTTCTTTTTACTGGGGATTAAAACTTGTTTGACAAGTTTGAGTTGTGTACTCAGAACTACTAACAATAGTCAACAGTTTGTAGTTCTGAATACAGTTTTAGGTCATAAAAGCGGGCCATCAGTGTAAAATGAGCTGATTTAATTGTTCTTTATACGTAGAATAACTTACGGTATATCTACATTGCTGAGTTAATAATGCAAGCATCATACACAGACGTTATCATCAGCCCACGCAAAGTAATGATATACAATTATGACCCGCACAAACCGACAGCCTGCCTCAGCCATATACACTCCATGCACTTATAGCGATCACTTTTTAATTCCTTTCCCTTGTTTTGTGATCAGGAATTAAAGATGATTTGTATATAAGAACAGCCCTTAGTGTGATTCGGATCGTTTTTTTTTGTTCAAACGAAATAGTACTTCTCAAACCGATGACAGAATAAACATAGGTTAAATTGTGGAAGTGTTTGAAATACTGAACTACGAAAACTTCGAATATATCTCATGGTTTAGATCTAATGGATTAATTAGATTCATTTGAGAAACAAGACTTTCTAATCCTGTGATCGCTTATGACGGCCATCGCTAGGCTATTGATCAATTACAAGAGATAGACTGATTCATACCGTTTAGCCAGCCACACTCAGGGGTAAGACTAAAACAAACAGAACGAACTCATTCACTTCATACAAACACTGGAACTCAATATTTGCCTTAATAACTTTTTACATAAAATTTAACATTCTTTCTTGGCAAAACGGATTAAACTAGCGATGGCATAATGAAATAATTAAAAACAAAACTAACTAAACTCCACCACTGTTTTGTCTTCAGCAACTTGTTGTTGGCTCAGAAAATGTTTTTTTATGTTAACTGTTTTGTTTTTGTTTGTTCGAGTAAAATAACTGTGAGTTCTTTGAAAACACTTGATGAACAACCAAATGCGCGGCGATATGGTCGAGTTACACATTGCTTGACAAGTACATCGCTACAATTCAGGTACAATTCTATAGTTAAAGCTCTAAAACATGTCTAAACTTACCAATGAGTCCTTGGCTATGAGAACAATTTCAGTCAGTACTTTCGGTACAAGCACGTATGCACGTTACGGCGATGAGAAGGCTGATGGATCCTGACCACAACACGAACGTCGCGCCTAGGAATGCAAGCCCGGTGGATATCACATCGATCTACTATCAGCACGTTTTGGCAGCCACTGGATTTCCCTTGACGACGGATAGCACAGTAAAAGCCAGCCCTTCGCGTGTAGTTTGCAAAGTAAATACTGCACTGTTGTTACACGATAAAGGTATCTCTACTACTTCAAGGATATACCGCTGATTGCTCAACTTGTCATTACAAGTCATCCTCTACAAGTGAGCCAACATGGTAGTCATGCGATCAGAGACAGCACAGATAACTGAGTGTAATACTATTATGATATTCAGTATCAATCAATGAGTAACGCATCGCATAATGATTGACACATTTCATCAGCTAGGAGGGACGACGGACATCGATAGCCTGACTTAAAGGCACGCCTAGGTTCTAAGAACGAAAAGTATGTACAAGTCTTATTATTGCGTAGATTTGGATCTGTGGGGTAGAGTGGTTTTGTCAGACCTTTTAATACTGTCCGTCATCAATTACGATCGTCGCTATTGTGTGGCTTCACGAAGGGTGTTCGATCCCATTCACTACTCTATTAACATCATCAATTACGATGTAATAAGTCGTCGCTATTGTGTGGCTTCACGAAGGGTGTTCGATCCCATTCACTACTCTATTAACATCATCAATTACGATGTAATAAGTCGTCGCTATTGTGTGGCGTCACGAAGGGTGTTCGATCCCATTCACTACTCTATTAACATCATCAATTACGATGTAATAAGTCGTCGCTATTGTGTGGCGTCACGAAGGGTGTTCGATCCCATTCACTACTCTATTAACATCATCAATTACGATGTAATAAGTCGTCGCTATTGTGTGGCGTCACGAAGGGTGTTCGATCCCATTCACTACTCTATTAACATCATCAATTACGATGTAATAAGTCGTCGCTATTGTGTGGCTTCACGAAGGGTGTTCGATCCCATTCACTACTCTATTAACATCATCAATTACGATGTAATAAGTCGTCGCTATTGTGTGGCGTCACGAAGGGTGTTCGATCCCATTCACTACTCTATTAACATCATCAATTACGATGTAATAAGTCGTCGCTATTGTGTGGCTTCACAAAGGGTGTTCGATCCCATTCACTACTCTATTAACATCATCAATTACGATGTAATAAGTCGTCGCTATTGTGTGGCTTCACGAAGGGTGTTCGATCCCATTCACTACTCTATTAACATCATCAATTACGATGTAATAAGTCGTCGCTATTGTGTGGCGTCACGAAGGGTGTTCGATCCCATTCACTACTCTATTAACATCATCAATTACGATGTAATAAGTCGTCGCTATTGTGTGGCTTCACGAAGGGTGTTCGATCCCATTCACTACTCTATTAACATCATCAATTACGATGTAATAAGTCGTCGCTATTGTGTGGCGTCACGAAGGGTGTTCGATCCCATTCACTACTCTATTAACATCATCAATTACGATGTAATAAGTCGTCGCTATTGTGTGGCGTCACGAAGGGTGTTCGATCCCATTCACTACTCTATTAACATCATCAATTACGATGTAATAAGTCGTCGCTATTGTGTGGCGTCACGAAGGGTGTTCGATCCCATTCACTACTCTATTAACATCATCAATTACGATGTAATAAGTCGTCGCTATTGTGTGGCGTCACGAAGGGTGTTCGATCCCATTCACTACTCTATTAACATCATCAATTACGATGTAATAAGTCGTCGCTATTGTGTGGCGTCACGAAGGGTGTTCGATCCCATTCACTACTCTATTAACATCATCAATTACGATGTAATAAGTCGTCGCTATTGTGTGGCGTCACGAAGGGTGTTCGATCCCATTCACTACTCTATTAACATCATCAATTACGATGTAATAAGTCGTCGCTATTGTGTGGCGTCACGAAGGGTGTTCGATCCCATTCACTACTCTATTAACATCATCAATTACGATGTAATAAGTCGTCGCTATTGTGTGGCGTCACGAAGGGTGTTCGATCCCATTCACTACTCTATTAACATCATCAATTACGATGTAATAAGTCGTCGCTATTGTGTGGCGTCACGAAGGGTGTTCGATCCCATTCACTACTCTATTAACATCATCAATTACGATGTAATAAGTCGTCGCTATTGTGTGGCGTCACGAAGGGTGTTCGATCCCATTCACTACTCTATTAACATCATCAATTACGATGTAATAAGTCGTCGCTATTGTGTGGCGTCACGAAGGGTGTTCGATCCCATTCACTACTCTATTAACATCATCAATTACGATGTAATAAGTCGTCGCTATTGTGTGGCGTCACGAAGGGTGTTCGATCCCATTCACTACTCTATTAACATCATCAATTACGATGTAATAAGTCGTCGCTATTGTGTGGCGTCACGAAGGGTGTTCGATTCCATTCACTACTCTATTAACATCATCAATTACGATGTAATAAGTCGTCGCTATTGTGTGGCGTCACGAAGGGTGTTCGATCCCATTCACTACTCTATTAACATCATCAATTACGATGTAATAAGTCGTCGCTATTGTGTGGCGTCACGAAGGGTGTTCGATCCCATTCACTACTCTATTAACATCATCAATTACGATGTAATAAGTCGTCGCTATTGTGTGGCGTCACGAAGGGTGTTCGATCCCATTCACTACTCTATTAACATCATCAATTACGATGTAATAAGTCGTCGCTATTGTGTGGCGTCACGAAGGGTGTTCGATCCCATTCACTACTCTATTAACATCATCAATTACGATGTAATAAGTCGTCGCTATTGTGTGGCGTCACGAAGGGTGTTCGATCCCATTCACTACTCTATTAACATCATCAATTACGATGTAATAAGTCGTCGCTATTGTGTGGCGTCACGAAGGGTGTATATCCTCCTTGTGGACAAAACAACAACTATATTCACTAATAGTTCTGCAACCATTTTAGGGGATAAAGTACCGTAAAATGCTCTACATAGCGTCGGGTCTCCAATAAACACACCTATACCAAAGGTAAGGAAAAGAGCTCCGACCTTTTCTTATATAGGTTTAAACATCGTGTAAATATTCGCATGCTTACTTTCTACACGTGCAGTAAATCGATGAATTTTCTTGTAAACTACGAGACAACGCGTGCAATACATGATCCTCGTATTGCTGGCTTTCAATCAGCTGTTAAAAGTCCTTGAATCTCATTATTTGCTTCAAATGATGGGCAAACACTGCCCTCCATGTGCTATCAAGCAGAGAGTATTCTATTGAAAAGGTGCAATTCAGCTGATGAAAGTTCCTCACGAGACCGGAAATGACGTCTAATGAAATCAAGCAATTCATTAGCAACTAGGTTTAGGGGCGACTTGAAATCAATTAGATAAATGAATGAATGGGTCGAAACGGAAGTCATTATCAACGACAAATCACCATGTGTATGAGAGCGAATGCTTTGGTGTTTAGTTGAAAGGATGTTTCACACTATAATATGGTCCTCAAAGACTGATTAAAGCTGTGCCGAACAAAACCCACTGAAATTGGGGTTCTAAATAACTTCATTTTAAAACAACAAAAACAAGTTGTACTGGTTCTGGTTTGGGGATTTACGGAATCGTTTTCTTTTCCAAGCCATTTCATTTAAAAATGTTGATTCCCAATTCACCGATTCGACGCTAGAACTCACGTGGTGTACTTCATGTTACTGTCACCAAAATGTTCGTACATTGTCCGTAAATTGCCGTACAAACACACTAACTTTTGTACAGTTTATCGAGATTTTCGATTATCTAAATATTAGCAGTGCTACTTGGACGAAAATCGATCGAAATTTAATTTAGCTGAAACTTCACTGAAATAATCTCAAAGAGCCATACAATTACTGGTTAATGTGTTTTCTCAAAATTCCTTCGCTCCATACATTTCTTTGTGTTTAGTTTCTTGAATTATTTTATTTCTATGAAGCTGAATGTTGGGTTGAGTAGACGACGTCACTGACACCTCTAAGGCTAAGAACAGACGCCGATCTTATCATGAGCCGTACTGAAATATCCATGAGCATTTCAAAAGAATTAATAAGTAGCCGCCTCATGATCTATTGTTTGAATTGGGTACGGCTCATGATAAGATCGGCGTCTGTTCTTAGCCTAAGGATTCATAAAAATATAGTACTTCCCTCTGGAATATCGAAAAAAGATTGTTAGCCGTTTTTTCAAAATAAAATTCATTCATTTCATTTCATTCATTCATTCATTTAAAATGTTTAATTACAAGATTTAACCCTTTCCTCTAAAAGAATATAGTTATATAAGTATAATTATAATGTAGAAGTTTCATGACGAAATTATATATCTCTGCATGCGAAGTTATGAACGATTTAAATTCTGAAAAAACATCAAAACGAGGCTTCTAACGCATGACGGCAAAATCCCATACTAAAGTCTATAAATGTCATCCCCGATATAAACTTTTTGAGATTTTATCCTATATACCATTGAAACTTTCCAGAAATGTTCTTTCAGACAAACTCTTTGATATATTATAGGCTGTTTGCACCAGAAAGAAACCAGTTTGCTGATCTGAAAAATCAGTACGCCTGATAAGAGTCAATTACCTCTCATCTCACCATATATCACCTTCCATCTCGCCATTATTACCTCTCATCTCACAATATATCACCTTCCATCTCACCATTATTACCTCTCATCTCACCATATATCACCTTCCATCTCACCTCTCATCTCACAATATATCACCTTCCATCTCACCATTGTTACCTCTTATCTCACAAGATATCACCTTCCATCTCACCATTATTACCTCTCATCTCACCATATATCACCTTCCATCTCACCATTATTACCTCTCATCTCACAATATATCACCTTCCATCTCACCATTATTACCTCTCATCTCACCATATATCACCTTCCATCTCGCCATTATTCTCTCATCTCACCATATATCACCTTCCATCTCGCCATTATTACCTCTCATCTCACCATATATCACCTTCCATCTCACCATTATTACCTCTCATCTCACCATATATCACCTTCCATCTCACCATTATTACCTCTCATCTCACCATATATCACCTTCCATCTCACCATTATTACCTCTCATCTCACCTTCCATCTCACCATTATTACCTCTCATCTCACCATATATCACCTTCCATCTCACCATTATTACCTCTCATCTCACCATATATCACCTTCCATCTCACCATTATTACCTCTCATCTCACCATGTATTACCTTCCATCTCACCATTATTACCTCTCATCTCACCATATATCACCTTCCATCTTACCATTATTACCTCTCATCTCACCATATATCACCTTCCATCTCACCATTATTACCTCTCATCTCACCATGTATTACCTTCCATCTCACCATTATTACCTCTCATCTCACCATATATCACCTTCCATCTCACCATTATTACCTCTCATCTCACCATATATCACCTTCCATCTCACCATTATTACCTCTCATCTCACCATATATCACCTTCCATCTCACCATTACCTCTCATCTCACCATATATCACCTTCCATCTCACCATTATTACCTCTCATCTCACCATATATCACCTTCCATCTCACCATTACCTCTCATCTCACCATATATCACCTTCCATCTCACCATTATTACCTCTCATCTCACCATATATCACCTTCCATCTCACCATTATTACCTCTCATCTCACCATATATCACCTTCCATCTCACCATTATTACCTCTCATCTCACCATATATCACCTTCCATCTCACCATTATTACCTCTCATCTCACCATATATCACCTTCCATCTCACCATTATTACCTCTCATCTCACCATATATCACCTTCCATCTCACCATTATTACCTCTCATCTCACCATGTATTACCTTCCATCTCACCATTATTACCTCTCATCTCACCATATATCACCTTCCATCTCACCATTGTTACCCTCTCATCTCACAAGATATCACCTTCCATCTCACCATTATTACCTCTCATCTCACCATATATCACCTTCCATCTCACCATTACCTCTCATCTCACAATATATCACCTTCCATCTCACCATTATTACCTCTCATCTCACCATATATCACCTTCCATCTCGCCATTATTCTCTCATCTCACCATATATCACCTTCCATCTCGCCATTATTACCTCTCATCTCACCATATATCACCTTCCATCTCACCATTATTACCTCTCATCTCACCATATATCACCTTCCATCTCACCATTATTACCTCTCATCTCACCATATATCACCTTCCATCTCACCATTATTACCTCTCATCTCACCATATATCACCTTCCATCTCACCATTGTTACCTCTCATCTCACAAGATATCACCTTCCATCTCACCATTATTACCTCTCATCTCACCATATATCACCTTCCATCTCACCATTACCTCTCATCTCACAATATATCACCTTCCATCTCCCATTATTACCTCTCATCTCACCATATATCACCTTCCATCTCACCATTGTTACCTCTCATCTCACAAGATATCACCTTCCATCTCACCATTATTACTCTCATCTCACCATATATCACCTTCCATCTCACCATTATTACCTCATCTCACCATATATCACCTTCCATCTCACCATTACCTCTCATCTCACAATATATCACCTTCCATCTCACCATTATTACCTCTCATCTCACCATATATCACCTTCCATCTCACCATTACCTCTCATCTCACCATATATCACCTTCCATCTCACCATTATTACCTCTCATCTCACCATATATCACCTTCCATCTCACCATTACCTCTCATCTCACCATATATCACCTTCCATCTCACCATTATTACCTCTCATCTCACCATATATCACCTTCCATCTCACCATTATTACCTCTCATCTCACCATATATCACCTTCCATCTCACCATTATTACCTCTCATCTCACCATATATCACCTTACCATCTCACCATTATTACCTCTCATCTCACCATATATCACCTTCCATCTCACCATTATTACCTCTCATCTCACCATGTATTACCTTCCATCTCACCATTATTACCTCTCATCTCACCATATATCACCTTCCATCTCACCATTGTTACCTCTCATCTCACAAGATATCACCTTCCATCTCACCATTACCTCTCATCTCACCATATATCACCTTCCATCTCACCATTGTTACCTCTCATCTCACCATATATCACCTTCCATCTCACCATTATTACCTCTCATCTCACCATGTATTACCTTCCATTATTACACTCATTCACCATTACCTCTCATCTCACCATATATCACCTTCCATCTCACCATTATTACCTCTCATCTCACCATATATCACCTTCCATCTCACCATTATTACCTCTCATCTCACCATATATCACCTTCCATCTCACCATTATTACCTCTCATCTCACCATATATCACCTTCCATCTCACCATTATTACCTCTCATCTCACCATGTATTACCTTCCATCTCACCATTATTACCTCTCATCTCACCATATATCACCTTCCATCTCACCATTATTACCTCTCATCTCACCATGTATTACCTTCCATCTCACCATTATTACCTCTCATCTCACCATATATCACCTTCCATCTCACCATTGTTACCTCTCATCTCACCTTCCATCTCACCATTATTACCTCTCATCTCACCATATATCACCTTCCATCTCACCATTACCTCTCATCTGACAATATATCACCTTCCATCTCACCATTATTACCTCTCATCTCACCATATATCACCTTCCATCTCACCATTATTACCTCTCATCTCACCATATATCACCTTCCATCTCACCATTACCTCTCATCTCACCATATATCACCTTCCATCTCACCATTATTACCTCTCATCTCACCATGTATTACCTTCCATCTCACCATTATTACCTCTCATCTCACCATATATCACCTTCCATCTCACCATTATTACCTCTCATCTCACCATGTATTACCTTCCATCTCACCATTATTACCTCTCATCTCACCATATATCACCTTCCATCTCACCATTGTTACCTCTCATCTCACCTTCCATCTCACCATTATTACCTCTCATCTCACCATATATCACCTTCCATCTCACCATTACCTCTCATCTGACAATATATCACCTTCCATCTCACCATTATTACCTCTCATCTCACCATATATCACCTTCCATCTCACCATTATTACCTCTCATCTCACCATATATCACCTTCCATCTCACCATTATTACCTCTCATCTCACCATATATCACCTTCCATCTCACCATTATTACCTCTCATCTCACAATATATCACCTTCCATCTCACCATTATTACCTCTCATCTCACCATATATCATCTTCCATCTCATCATAGAGCAGATTTCGTATGACTGTGAAAAACCATGGCACACGGCACACCACGGTCACGGCACGAATTCATTCGAAATCCTAAATCATCACGGCCACGGCACGGCACGTCCGTGACGTAAGTTTTTCACAGTCATTCGAAATCTGCTCTATATCGATCGTCCGCCATTTTGAAACTGATAGCGATGAGGCAACTATGGTAACCACAATCTTAATAATTTCATTATACACGGCAATATATACAACATATACATCATTATCATGTAACGCAGATAAGTATATTCATGTGATAAATAATAGTTCATAATATCTCGTTATTTATGCTATATAGTGTTAGACATGTACTACTGAGATGTAACAATGTTAACGAGGCGACTTGTTGTTGTAAAGATTGCACTTTTCCCATAAATTAAAAATGTTGTACTTGAAGTTCCATCGCTAAAACCATAGCATCCACGTGGACATCACGTGAACATCACGTGGACACACGTCACGATCAAAGGTCATTTGGTAAGAATGTCCAACCTAGTCCGCAGGGCCCCCTCAACCGTCAACCATGCGGCCCTGGGGACGAGGTTGAAGAATGCCGAATATTTAAAAGTAATTAAAGCGGTCGTTGAAAACCTTTCAAAGTTCGTATAAGATGTCTCAGAAATACAAGAAGGCGATAAGAAGGAGACAACAACACAGAGCTACAAGGGTCGACGCCATCAAATGTACGATCATATTCTTCTACCTCCCCCTGGGGAGCACTTTGCTCGTCTTCAGTCTCCACCGATGCCATTCTGTCAAGGGAGGCCCTTGGTGACGTGAGAGGTAACTTTCTATTATGTGTAAGAACCATAGCTAGACGACGTAACACTCGTTCTTCGAGTTGGTCTGGTAATGGTTCCAACTATCAACAGAAGAATGGATTAGGTCTAGTGACTGACTGACTGATTGACAGACTCACAGTCTGATTGACTGACTGACTGATTGACAGACTGATTGACTGACTGACTGACGGTCTGATTGACTGACAGACTGACTGTGATTGACTGACGGTCTGATTGACTGACTGATGGTCTGATTGACTGACAGACTGACTGATTCAGTGACAGACTGACGGTCTGATTGACAGACTGACGGTCTGATTGACTGACTGAAAGACAGCATGATTGATTGATTGACAGATGGACGGACGGACTGACCGGCCAATCGACCGAACAACGGACTGAAGGACGGACTGAGCTGACCGACTACTTGACTGACTGACAGAGCTGACTCATGGTTGGGTGAAAGATCGTAAGAATGAACAACAACTTTTAGTCTCTCTCTCCATATTCTGAATGAACCATCAGTTAATTCACACTTACCTCGCAAACAGTCGTCATAAGGCACTCCATTGTATCCCTCTCACCCTAAATAGATACACGATATTATCACAATGCTTTCCGTGCGGTACAGTCTACATACCTTTCTATGTCCACAATGCTTTCCGTACGGTACAGTCTACGTACCTTTCTATGTCACAATGCTTTCCGTACGGTACAGTCTACGTACCTTTCTATGTCACAATGCTTTCCGTACGGTACAGTCTACGTACCTTTCTATGTCACAATGCTTTCCGTACGGTACAGTCTACGTACCTTTCTATGTCACAATGCTTTCCGTACGGTACAGTCTACGTACCTTTCTATGTCACAATGCTTTCCCGTACGGTACAGTCTACTACGTACCTTTCTATGTCACAATGCTTACGGTACAGTCTACGTACCTTTCTATGTCCCGTACGGTACAGTCTACGTACCTTTCTATGTACGGTACAGTCTACGTCTACCTTTCTATGTCACAATGCTTTCCGTACGGTACAGTCTACGTACCTTTCTATGTCACAATGCTTTCCGTACGGTACAGTCTACGTACCTTTCTATGTCACAATGCTTTCCGTACGGTACAGTCTACGTACCTTTCTATGTCACAATGCTTTCCGTACGGTACAGTCTACGTACCTTTCTATGTCACAATGCTTTCCGTACGGTACAGTCTACGTACCTTTCTATGTCACAATGCTTTCCGTACGGTACAGTCTACGTACCTTTCTATGTCACAATGCTTTCCGTACGGTACAGTCTACGTACCTTTCTATGTCACAATGCTTTCCGTACGGTACATGTCGTACGGTACAGTCTACGTACCTTTCTATGTCACAATGCTTTCCGTACGGTACAGTCTACGTACCTTTCTATGTCACAATGCTTTCCGTACGGTACAGTCTACGTACCTTTCTATGTCACAATGCTTTCCGTACGGTACAGTCTACGTACCTTTCTATGTCACAATGCTTTCCGTACGGTACAGTCTACGTACCTTTCTATGTCACAATGCTTTCCGTACGGTACAGTCTCTACGTACCTTTCTATGTCACAATGCTTTCCGTACGGTACAGTCTACGTACCTTTCTATGTCACAATGCTTTCCGTACGGTACAGTCTACGTACTTTCTATGTCACAATGCTTTCCGTACGGTACAGTCTACGTACCTTTCTATGTCACAATGCTTTCCGTACGGTACAGTCTACGTACCTTTCTATGTCACAATGCTTTCCGTACGGTACAGTCTACGTACCTTTCTATGTCACAATGCTTTCCGTACGGTACAGTCTACGTACCTTTCTATGTCACAATGCTTTCCGTACGGTACAGTCTACGTACCTTTCTATGTCACAATGCTTTCCGTACGGTACAGTCTACGTACCTTTCTATGTCACAATGCTTTCCGTACGGTACAGTCTACGTACCTTTCTATGTCACAATGCTTTCCGTACGGTACAGTCTACGTACCTTTCTATGTCACAATGCTTTCGTACGGTACAGTCTACGTACCTTTCTATGTCACAATGCTTTCTGTACGGTACAGTCTACGTACCTTTCTATGTCACAATGCTTTCCGTACGGTACAGTCTACGTACCTTTCTATGTCACAATGCTTTCCGTACGGTACAGTCTACGTACCTTTCTATGTCACAATGCTTTCCGTACGGTACAGTCTACGTACCTTTCTATGTCACAATGCTTTCCGTACGGTACAGTCTACGTACCTTTCTATGTCACAATGCTTTCCGTACGGTACAGTCTACGTACCTTTCTATGTCACAATGCTTTCCGTACGGTACAGTCTACGTACCTTTCTATGTCACAATGCTTTCCGTACGGTACAGTCTACGTACCTTTCTATGTCACAATGCTTTCCGTACGGTACAGTCTACGTACCTTTCTATGTCACAATGCTTTTTCTGTACGGTAGTCTACGTAGTCACTACGTACCTTTCTATGTCACAATGCTTTCTGTACGGTACAGTCTACGTACCTTTCTATGTCACAATGCTTTCCGTACGGTACAGTCTACGTACGGTACTCTTACCTATGTCACAATGCTTTCCGTACGGTACAGTCTACGTACCTTTCTATGTCACAATGCTTTCCGTACGTACGGTACAGTCTACGTACTACGTTTTCTATGTCACAATGCTTTCCGTACGGTACAGTCTACGTACCTTTCTATTCAGTCGGTACAGTCTACGTACCTTTCTATGTCACAATGCTTTCCGTACGGTACAGTCTACGTACCTTTCTATGTCACAATGCTTTCCGTACGGTACAGTCTACGTACCTTTCTATGTCACAATGCTTTCCGTACGGTACAGTCTACGTACCTTTCTATGTCACAATGCTTTCCGTACGGTACAGTCTACGTACCTTTCTATGTCACAATGCTTTCCGTACGGTACGGTACAGTCTACGTACCTTTCTATGTCACAATGCTTTCCGTACGGTACAGTCTACGTACCTTTCTATGTCACAATGCTTTCCGTACGGTACAGTCTACGTACCTTTCTATGTCACAATGCTTTCCGTACGGTACAGTCTACGTACCTTTCTATATGTCACAATGCTTTCCGTACGGTACAGTCTACGTACCTTTCTATGTCACAATGCTTTCCGTACGGTACAGTCTACGTACCTTTCTATGTCACAATGCTTTCCGTACGGTACAGTCTACGTACCTTTCTATGTCACAATGCTTTCCGTACGGTACAGTCTACGTACCTTTCTATGTCACAATGCTTTTCGGTACGTACGGTACAGTCCGTACGGTACAGTCTACGTACCTTTCTATGTCACAATGCTTTCCGTACGGTACAGTCTACGTACCTTTCTATGTCACAATGCTTTCCGTACGGTACAGTCTACATACCTTTCTATGTCACAATGCTTTCCGTACGGTACAGTCTACGTACCTTTCTATGTCACAATGCTTTCCGTACGGTACAGTCTACGTACCTTTCTATGTCACAATGCTTTCCGTACGGTACAGTCTACGTACCTTTCTAGTACCTATGTTCCTCTACCTGTCTATGTCACAATGCTTTCCGTACGGTACGTACGGTACAGTACCTTTCTATGTCACAATGCTTTCCTTACAGTCTATGTACCTTTCTATGTCACAATGCGTACCTTTCTATGTCACAATGCTTTCCGTACGGTACAGTCTACGTACCTTTCTATGTCACAATGTACGGTACAGTCTACGTACCTTTCTATGTCACAATGCTTTTCCGTACGGTACAGTCTACGTACCTTTCTATGTCACAATGCTTTCCGTACGGTACAGTCTACGTACCTTTCTATGTCACAATGCTTTCCGTACGGTACAGTCTACGTACCTTTCTATGTCACAATGCTTATGTCACAATGCTTCGTCCGTACGGTACAGTCTACATACCTTTGTATGTCACAATGCTTTCCGTACGGTACAGTCTACGTACCTTTCTATGTCACAATGCTTTTTCCGTATGGTACAGTCTACGTACCTTTCTATGTCACAATGCTTTCCGTACGGTACAGTCTACGTACCTTTCTATGTCACAATGCTTTCCGTACGGTACAGTCTACGTACCTTTTTCTATGTCACAATGCTTTCCGTACGGTACAGTCTACTACCTTTCTATGTCACAATGCTTTCCGTACGGTACAGTCTACATACCTTTCTATGTCACACAATGTCACAATGCTTTCCGTACGGTACAGTCTACGTACCTTTCTATGTCACAATGCTTTCCGTACGGTACAGTCTACGTACCTTTATGTACAATGTCACAATGCTTTCCGTACGGTACAGTCTACGTACCTTTCTATGTCACAATGCTTTTTACAGTCTGTACGGTACAGTCTACGTACAGTCTACGTACCTTTCTATGTCACAATGCTTTCCGTACGGTACAGTCTACGTACCTTTCTATGTCACAATGCTTTCTGTACGGTACAGTCTACGTACCTTTCTATGTCACAATGCTTTCCGTACGGTACGGTACAGTCTACGTACCTTTCTATGTCACAATGCTTTCCGTACGGTACAGTCTACGTACCTTTCTATGTCACAATGCTTTCCGTACGGTACAGTCTACGTACCTTTCTATGTCACAATGCTTTCCGTACGGTACAGTCTACGTACCTTTCTATGTCACAATGCTTTCCGTACGGTACAGTCTACGTACCTTTCTATGTCACAATGCTTTCCGTACGGTACAGTCTACGTACCTTTCTATGTCACAATGCTTTCCGTACGGTACAGTCTACGTACCTTTCTATGTCACAATGCTTTCCGTACGGTACAGTCTACGTACCTTTCTATGTCACAATGCTTTCCGTACGGTACAGTCTACGTACCTTTCTATGTCACAATGCTTTCCGTACGGTACAGTCTACGTACCTTTCTATGTCACAATGCTTTCTGTACGGTACAGTCTACGTACCTTTCTATGTCACAATGCTTTCCGTACGGTACAGTCTACGTACCTTTCTATGTCACAATGCTTTCCGTACGGTACAGTCTACGTACCTTTCTATGTCACAATGCTTTCCGTACGGTACAGTCTACGTACCTTTCTATGTCACAATGCTTTCCGTACGGTACAGTCTACGTACCTTTCTAAGTTGTTTTACAGCAGCAATGGGATCGGGTTCAGAACACAAACCATCGACATCCGACTGACTTAGTACAGGTTCCTGGGAAGTACACATGATGTAAGTACAAATACCCGGGATATCGTTACCTATGTAAATATCCTCTCCTATCCATCCCCATGAGATATCGTTACCTAGTAAGTAGATATCCTCCCCTATCCATCCCCATGAGATATCGTTACCTAAGTAGATATCCTCCCCTATCCATCCCCATGAGATATCGTTACCTAGTAAGTAGATATCCTCCCCTATCCATCCCCATGAGATATCGTTACCTAAGTAGATATCCTCCCCTATCCATCCCCATGAGATATCGTTACCTAAGTAGATATCCTCCCCTATCCATCCCCATGAGATATCGTTACCTAAGTAGATATCCTCCCCTATCCATCCCCATGAGATATCGTTACCTAAGTAGATATCCCCTATCCTCCCCTATCCATCCCCATGAGATATCGTTACCTAAGTAGATATCCTCCCCTATCCATCCCCATGAGATATCGTTACCTAAGTAGATATCCTCCCCTATCCATCCCCATGAGATATCGTTACCTAGTAAGTAGATATCCTCCCCTATCCATCCCCATGAGATATCGTTACCTAAGTAGATATCCTCCCCTATCCATCCCCATGAGATATCGTTACCTAAGTAGATATCCTCCCCTATCCACCCCCATGAGATATCGTTACCTAAGTAGATATCCTCCCCTATCCACCCCATGAGATATCGTTACCTAAGTAGATATCCTCCCCCTATCCTCCTCATGAGATATCGTTGCCTAGTAAGTAGATATCCTCCCCTATCCACCCCCATGAGATATCGTTACCTAAGTAGATATCCTCCCCTATCCACCCCCATGAGATATCGTTACCTAAGTAGATATCCTCCCCTATCCACCCCCATGAGATATCGTTACCTAAGTAGATATCCTCCCCTATCCACCCCCATGAGATATCGTTACCTATGTAAATATCCTCCCCTATCCATCCCCATGAGATATCGTTACCTAGTAAGTAGATATCCTCCCCTATCCCCCATCCCCATGAGATATCGTTACCTAAGTAGATATCCTCCCCTATCCATCCCCATGAGATATCGTTACCTAAGTAGATATCCTCCCCTATCCACCCCCATGAGATATCGTTACCTAAGTAGATATCCTCCCCTATCCACCCCCATGAGATATCGTTACCTAGTAAGTAGATATCCTCCCCTATCCACCCCCATGAGATATCGTTACCTAAGTAGATATCCTCCCCTATCCACCCCCATGAGATATCGTTACCTAAGTAGATATCCTCCCCTATCCACCCCCATGAGATATCGTTACCTAAGTAGATATCCTCCCCTATCCACCCCCATGAGATATCGTTACCTAAGTAGATATCCTCCCCTATCCACCCCCATGAGATATCGTTACCTAAGTAGATATCCTCCCCTATCCACCCCCATGAGATATCGTTACCTAAGTAGATATCCTCCCCTATCCACCCCCATGAGATATCGTTACCTAGTAAGTAGATATCCTCCCCTATCCACCCCCATGAGATATCGTTACCTAAGTAGATATCCTCCCCTATCCCCTATCCACCCCCATGAGATATCGTTACCTAAGTAGATATCCTCCCCTATCCACCCCCATGAGATATCGTTACCTAAGTAGATATCCTCCCCTATCCACCCCCATGAGATATCGTTACCTAAGTAGATATCCTCCCCTATCCACCCCCATGATATATCGTTACCTCAAGGTCTTCCAGCCACGTCCACAACAATCTCGATAACACCCAGGGATCACTTTCAACCTTGAGCTCGTCCCAGCCTGCATCACTGGCGTTTAGCTTACGCTGCAATTGTATAAAAGTATGGTAAACATTGATGGTAACTTATAGAAGACTGGTGAAATAAGGATGTGATGGACGCAATGCGTACCTTGAGCTTATCCGTCCTATTCTGAATCCCTGGATCAGCACAAGCACTCACGCCCAGGGCCCTTGCCACAAGATTCCTATCCTCTTGAGAAGCAGAAGAGGCCTGGGATGGAGCACTTTTAGCTGGCGAATTACTTTCAGAAGTATCCTGGTTGTGCGTACTAACGCGTTCCAACTCGTGTATAGTCTCAGGCGAGGCTTCGATAGTCTTTTTGTCTTTGAATTTCTGCACATCTAATGACTGTAGGCGTACGCCATGGAAACTTCCTGAAGTCGAGGGAGGTTGGATACCAGCTCCTTCGCCACCTAAAGCAGTACTAGTTTGATAAATATCAGGCTCTGAGTGCGCCCGTGATCGTTCATTCACGCCATGCATAACAGGCATGCGCAGATTCATCGAGGGCTCGACTAGACATACACCGGTATCAATGAAGTCATCAGTGCTCTGTGCCCGTTGCAGGGCTATGCTATCCCCTCTGTGTACCATTTCAGCTTCTACATAAGGGTTATGCTTCAAGTCAGTTTCTACAATGTCATGTCCTACTACGGCAGGTGGAAAGTCTGGTTCATCTGGTTCTGAAAACACTTTCTTGGCATTGACGGACAACGCCCATTTCATGCTGGTGTCTTCTGCTTTGACGTTAGCCAGTTCTAGTAATCGTGAGCATGTTACACATATAATCTATTGAAAAATATAGTATGATTGTCAGTGATGGTATACCACAAAGCCTTGCGTGTATTGGAACATCATCATCACAATCATCATTATCAAATTCATCGTTATCACAATCATCATTATCAACATCATCATTATCATCATCAACATCATCATTATCAACATCATCATTATCAACATCATCATCACAACCATCATTATTATCATCACCGTTCTCATCATTATCATCTTTAATTGATGCTTTAGTAGGTAGGAATGGTAGGAATCGACAATGAAGCAAGTATATTACAATGAAAATAAATCTTATTCTCGCAAACTCTATTCAGTCAGTCAGAAAGTTATTATTATTATTAAAGCATAGTAACCATAGTAACCATAGCAACCAATCACCTTGGGTAGGTTCTTGAGTTCCCTTGCTTCCATACCGTGTAACAGATGTTTTTGACGAGTAAGATAGTGCTGTAGAGTAAATCTTTTCAAATCTGGATGACTGAAAACATATAAAGACAACCATATATATGATTCTATCTGTTCAATACCTTCTTTATCCCTCTCCCCTTCCCATTTCTATTTCCCTCCTATCCCTCTCCCCTTCCCAATTCATTCCCTCATATCCCTCTCCCCTCCCCATTTCCCGCCTATCCCTATCCCCTTCCCATTTCTCTTTCTCTCCTATCCCTCTCCCCTTCCCATTTCTATTTCCCTCCTATCCCTCTCCTAATTCTTTCTCTCATATCCCTCTCCCCTCCCCATTTCCCTCCTATCCATCTCCCCTTCCGATCTCTCTTTCCCTCCTATCCATCTCCCCTTCCGATTTCTCTTTCCTTCCTATCCGTCTCCCCTTCCCATTTCTCTTTCCTTCCTATCCGTCTCCCCTTCCGATTTCTCTTTCCCTCCTATCCGTCTCCCCTTCCCGTTTCTCTTTCCCTCCTATCCGTCTCCCCTTCCCGTTTCTCTTTCCTTCCTATCCGTCTCCCCTTCCCATTTCTCTTTCCTTCCTATCCGTCTCCCCTTCCCGTTTCTGCGGGATGGTGTTAAATTTGTAAATTTAATTGTTATCTTTTGTAATAAACTTGAAACTTGAAACTTGAAATAAACTTGAAACTTTCTCTTTCCCTCGATCCCAATTCCCTGAGCGGTCGATACACAGACTACGTTTTCGACGACACCTCGCAACAAAGAGGGTGGAGGGGGAGGGGCATTTCGAATACTCACCAAGATGGAAAGACGATCCAATGATGTTTTAAGAAATTCCAGAAGTCTTTGACGCATTCTATTTGCCCTCTGGTTTGTACAGCTTTTGGCCTATCAATATGCAAAGTATGACAGTTAGAACAAGATGAAAAACCATTGCGAGCGACTAGAAGAATAAACATACAAAATGCTTTCAAAACTTGTATATTAAGAATATTATTATATACACTTGAGATCTGACATGATTCGTTCTGCTTAGCTGATCGTTCTAACGTATGTCCTAAGTGATCTGGGTATGAATACGATCTAAGACCTTGCTCACATGAGTTCCCGGAGGTCACAGGTTCAAACCATGGATGACCTATAACTCCTATAGTATTATATAGTATAATAGTATAGTATAATAGTATAGTATAGTTACGAATAATACATGTTGTTTTACCTGTTTTCACGCATCAAATGAATGGCCTGCAGACAAAAGCACGATGTAAATAGTTGTTTCATTATCATTATCACCATCATCAATCACCATCATCATCATCCTGATTACCATAATCATTGTTACTACCATTAACGTCATGATCATTAACGTTCCTCATCACCATTATCATTATCAATCACCACGTCATGATCATTATCATCATTGATTACCATAATCATTGTTACTATTACATTAACGTCATGATCATTAACGTCATGATCATTAACGTTCCTCATCACCATCATCAATCACCATCATTATCATCCTGATTACCATAATCATTGTTACTACCATTAACGTCATGATCATTAACGTTCCTCATCACCATCATCAATCACCAACATTATCATCCTGATTACCATAATCATTGTTACTACCATTAACGTCATGATCATTAACGTTCCTCATCACCATTATCATTATCAATCACCATCATTATCATCTTGATAATCATTGTTACTACCATTACCATAATCATTGTTACTACCATTAACGTCATGATCATTAACGTTCCTCATCACCATAACATTATCACCATCACCATCAATCACCATCATTATCTTGATTACCATAATCATTGTTACTACCATTAACGTCATGATCATTAACATTTCCTCATCACCATTATCATTATCAATCACCATCATTATCATCTTGATTACCATAATCATTGTTACTACCATTAACGTCATGATCATTAACGTTCCTCATCACCATTATCATTATCAATCACCATCATTATCATCTTGATTACCATAATCATTGTTACTACCATTAACATCATGATCATTAACGTTCCTCATCACCATCATCAATCACCATCATTATCATCCTGATTACCATAATCATTGTTACTACCATTAACGTCATGATCTTTAACGTTCCTCATCACCATCATCATCATCACCATCATTATCATCTTGATTACCATAATCATTGTTACTACCATTAACACGTCATGTCACCATCATCAATCAACGTTCCTCATTGTTACACCACGTCATGATCTTTAACGTTCCTCATCACCATCATCATCCTGATTACCATCATCCTGATTACCATAATCATTGTTACTACCATTAACGTCATGATCATTAACGTTCCTCATCATCATCATCTCATCACCATCATTATCACCATGATATCATCCTGATTACCATAATCATTGTTACTACCATTAACGTCATGATCATTAACGTTCCTCATCACCATCATCAATCACCATCATTATCATCCTGATTACCATAATCATTGTTACTACCATTAACGTCATGATCATTAACGTTCCTCATCACCATCATCAATCACCATCATTATCATCCTGATTACCATAATCATTGTTACTACCATTAACGTCATGATCATTAACGTTCCTCATCACCATTATCATCTTGATCACCACCATCATCATCATTTTGATCATTATCATCTTATTATTATTTGATCATCTTGATCATCATATCATATGATCAGTGGCTCACTTTTTGTCTGGTTTCTTTAATGACTTACTTCTTCAGCTCCAAGTCGTCTTGAGAAGATAAGATAACAGCAAATCAAGACACCTGTCCTACCTAGAGAAGATACAACATACAGCTAATTCAGAAAACGTTGTCGGCGATCGACTTCAAGCCTATGCGACTAGACCGAAAGGGAGTATGGGTAGATATGGTAATTCACTTGCATGCTTTTCGTATTTGGTGACAATGGCAGGTGTATCTGTAAATGTATGCCTACGCATTTTAAAACAATGAAAAAGAAGCAGATATGATTCATATTCCATGAGACGTTCCTTTTTGATAGTGTATTTATAGATTTTTATCCATACTCCTTTTCGGTCTAGTCGCGTAGGCTTGAAGTCGATCGCCGTCAACGTTTTCTGAATTAGCTGTATACATTTATGGAAAACACACACTTGATGATGCAGTTCTAGCTTACATGGCATGTAAACAATTATGTGGTTAGTTTTGGATTACCTAAACCAGCATGACAGTGTACAGCAGCCTGCAACAAGTTAAATGACATTGTAAATACACTCAGTGAGAAGATATGCACAATATTGAATGGAAGCATTTCAAGAAAACAGTTCACGTCTGAAAGACACAGGCAGAGGGTTCTTTAGGGACTCGTGACATTTCAAAACTATACCTTTCCTTCTTGTAGAGCAAATGACATAACCTTTACCATATCCAATATGGATTCTAATGAACGAACACCATAATCATTCCTGTTAAATATTGGAGTAAGGTATGATTATCACTTGAGTGCCTTGAAGTAGTAGTAAGGTGTGTGGTGGTATTGTGTACAACTATAAGTAGTAGTAAGGTGTGTGGTGGTATTGTGTACAACTATAAGTAGTAGTAAGGTGTGTGGTGGTATTGTGTACAACTATAAGTAGTAGTAAGGTGTGTGGTGGTATTGTGTACAACTATAAGTAGTAGTAAGGTGTGTGGTGGTATTGTGTACAACTACAAGTAGTAGTAAGGTGTGTGGTGGTATTGTGTACAACTATTAGTAGTAAGGTGTGTGGTGGTATTGTGTACAACTACAAGTAGTAGTAAGGTGTGTGGTGGTATTGTGTACAACAATAAGTAGTAGTAAGGTGTGTGGTGATATTGTGTACAACTATAAGTAGTAGTAAGGTGTGTGGTGGTATTGTGTACAACTATAAGTAGTAGTAAGGTGTGTGGTGGTATTGTGTACAACTATAAGTAGTAGTAAGGTGTGTGGTGGTATTGTGTACAACTATAAGTAGTAGTAGTAAGGTGTGTGGTGGTATTGTGTACAACTATAAGTAGTAGTAAGGTGTGTGGTGGTATTGTGTACAACTACAAGTAGTAGTAAGGTGTGTGGTAGTATTGTGTACAACTATAAGTAGTAGTAAGGTGTGTGGTGGTGTTGTGTACAACAATAAGTAGTAGTAAGGTGTGTGGTGGTATTGTGAACAACTATAAGTAGTAGTAAGGTGTGTGGTGGTATTGTGAACAACTATAAGTAGTAGTAAGGTGTGTGGTGGTATTGTGTACAACTATAAGTAGTAGTAAGGTGTGTGGTGGTGTTGTGTACAACAATAAGTAGTAGTAAGGTGTGTGGTGGTATTGTGTACAACTATAAGTAGTAGTAAGGTGTGTGGTAGTAGTAAGGCGTGTGCTGCTATAGTGCAAGTATAAGTCATAGTAAGGTGTGTGTTGGAAGCACATACTATAAAATGAAAAGTAACCTTACCATCCAAAATTGTAGTGGGAAACTGAAACACAAGAAATCTAAATTTAATTTAAATAATAAGCATGATAAGTTGAGCATGATATCGTAAATTATCAAGACCGAGTTCTGTGCCGAAGCCATAGGCCGAGGCAAATAACACAGATCCAAGGTCTTGATAATTTATAATATTATGCGAAAACCGAATTGAATTTATTATTTTATTAAACATTTTGTATTCTTGGTGGGTGATTGACGTCATCGTCATGCCAAAATCCAAAATGTTATATCTAGATGGCTAATCTTTAAATATGTTTTAGAGACATGCAAATTGAGTTTTCTTGGAAAATTTCACGTCAATATGGTGTTTTGCATTTGAGTTACAGAGTTTAGTTTGTCAGTCTTGGACTCATTACTTGGGCTTCCTGTGGAAGGCCCAAGTCTAAGATTACAGACGGTTATTCTTTTTGGTCGTCGTGTTTCTACGCCAAATCTGCAAGTGCACCATAGCGCATGCGCATGCTAATCTTCTCTGTATCGTTCCAATTTTTGAGTATACAGAAGTTGTGGTCAGCAGCTTATCAACGAAATTCAAGATGGCAGACGTACGTAACGATAAATCAAATCACCAGCAGCATTCAAAAAGGATTTTGCCGTGCTCCCTTGCTCGAGCCAGTCGAGTCGTTCATTAATACTGCTTAGTAAATATGCAAATATCCTAGAGAATACTTTTTGGCCTTGCAATTCTGTCTGAAAGTGTATTTCTAACAGATGTCTGTGGCTTAGTAAGAACTCGATCGTAATTTTATTGAGTTTGTGAAATCGTTTCTTGCAAGGTAATCGAAATGTGCTTCGCCATGCAGCTGTCAGCTAGGAGTGTGAGTGTTGAAGCTAATTACGTATGCATGCTCTACTGAGTCACACAACGAGTGACTTCAATTCTGCAAGTAATACATGTAATGTAGGCTAAAACTACTTCTGTATGATGATACAAGCTATTAGGTTTCACATTTAAAATCTATCAAAACAGCTTTATTAAGAAGCCCAAGTTCACGCTAGTAGAGCGTCTAGTTGTGTTTACTTCAAGTCATGAAAATTGGCAAATCATTTTTTAATAATCAAAATTCCTTAAAAATGATACGGTATTTGAAGTGAAATTGTTTTATACTTTTGGAAAAGAGCAGGTTTCTATACTGTACGTGAATCGGCCGCCATGTTGATGTATAGAAGTTGTTCACCAAGATGGCTACCGCATACAAATTAACCAAAATTTCCAAATATTCATAGACTGAATGCAATAATGGCGGAATCAGTAAATCTCATTTATTGTGTAGTAGGCGATGATATGATACAGCCATCATTTTAAAGAAACCTACAACATTTTAGAGCGATTCTACAAAAATGTAAAAAGTTATAGCGAATTGAAATCACAAAGATTTGTATGGGAAATAAAGTTTTGGACTGACTAGCCTCGTTTCCATGCAATTGCTAGAATTCAAATGGTTAACTTTACGGTGGTTTCAATTAAATTGATGGGCTTTTGATGTGTTACTAGACCATGTATGGTCTTATATTATATTATATTTATTAAATTGGTAATTTTTCTCAGTCTATGCAAATTATTCCATCATTATTGCATTCGGTCAATAACTGCTCGTTAACAAAGCAAGTTATTGGATCCAAAATATGTCAGTTTGTTCGTTTTTGTCTGCTGTTCAAGATAATATAATAAATAAATAAAATTATAAAAGCACTTTACATTAACCATACTAATAAAAAGTGTAAAAAAGAAACCTAGAAAACTATAAAATATTCAAATATATATATAGATCTACTATAATAAAGTGCTTGCAGGGCTCGAAATAGCGGCCTGCCAATGGCCAAAATGCAGGTCAAATTTTACTACTGGCAGGCGAAAATAATTTTGAACTGCCAAATGGAAAATAAAATGGCAGGGAAAATGTTGCTC
This sequence comes from Actinostola sp. cb2023, assembly GCA_033675265.1. Taxonomy (NCBI): domain Eukaryota; kingdom Metazoa; phylum Cnidaria; class Anthozoa; order Actiniaria; family Actinostolidae; genus Actinostola; species Actinostola sp. cb2023. The sequence goes on from JAUJYZ010001199.1 coordinate 37,277, forward strand.
CACTCTAGTTTATTGTTTTCCTTTGTTTGCTTACCATTTTCCTTTATTCGCTAGTCCTTTCCGTGAACATATAAATATCGGCAAGTAAACTGAAAACAACAGCGCAAAGGTGGTAGTGTATGTGCGTGCAATGCAGCCAGTGCAGGCGCAGGTCATCAGGTCAGCGGTGTTCTCTTGTAATATAACCCAGCATGCATTTTGGGCTCCCAAGCTAGCGTGCACGCCATTTGCTTTGCAGAACGATTCTGTGATGAATCTACGACAGGAAAAATGGAGGGGAATAATTCCCAGAACAATATTGAAACATATATTAACTTCCGGCATCTTTGTGATCATTTCGATGAGTACGGGATCAGTGTAAAAAAGCCAAATGCGTCTGATAGCGTATACTGCAAGTCTCTTTTCGCCTGGCACGGCCTAACAATGTGATTGCTACTAAAAAGGTTGAAAATGCACATTTTTTATCGTACATTTGTGGCAGGTCAAAAACACTAAATGGCAGGCCAAAATTTTTTTGTCCTGCCAAAAAAATAAAAAACTGTCTGGCCATTTTTGTTTTCTATTTCGAGCCCTAGCTTGGATATGCTTGTTTGACTTCGGTGCCCACCACCAATAAGTAAGAACACAAATTAAATGCTGCCATTGCTATTGACACTGCAAACATACCACTCTTGTGACCTTGAATGAACTTGACAGGATAAATCTATCATCTGCAGCAGATAATAGATTTATCCTGTCAAGTTCACATGCTATTGAGAATTAACTGCATGCTCTCAGCCAATCAGATGCGAGATAGTGAGTAAAATGTTTAATAACATGAATTAACTGTAAGAAGGTTATACAATGAGCTGTAGGCAGTCATTACAGGTGCAAAGATATGTATAAAATTGCTGTATGGTCTAATTATTTCCTTTGTCAAAAATAACAAAATAAAACTAATGAACTTCAATATATTTTGTTGTTCTTCTCCTATACATGTATGTGTGTGTGAATATGATTGCTCATTGATACAGTACAGCTTATCCATTCCGTTCTCAACCAGATAATAATTATTATCAAGGTGAATAAAGGATGAAATGAGGTTTAATTATCACAGGAAGTCTCAGTCACATATGAAATGATATTTGCATTCAAATAGTGCTTACAAAAATATTTTGAGGGGGGAGGGGAGCGTCAGTTGATGCTCTTATTGGATAAATAAACTGAGTAAGGACTTAAGTGATCATATTTCACCACTGTGTAGCTTAGAATGTACAGATACTTCAACAGTTACAAGCATTGCTATTCTTACTTTCAGCTTGCATGAATTCTTCAGGTTCATAGGAAAATCCACTGTCTTGTATACCACAACCACAGCTTGCATGTTCGTCAGGGTGTTGTAGATTTATAATTGATTTAATCATCTTTCTGTGACGTAAAGGGATAGTAAATAGAGCAAGAACAACACTAGACTTGCAATATTCTTTTCAATCACTTACATACAATCACTCTTGTTTTCCTATGTTTATCTTACTTATTCAGTTTAAACAGGCTTAATTTGGCAAAAACAATGTCACAATGAGGGTTTTATCATTTCAAAACTTATAGGAGACATAGGACAAAAAACTGATTATCATAGCTGGAAAGAGCTCGTTGAAATTAGTAAAAATGTTTGGAAAAGATCGCTTCACAAATTGCGAAGTCTAGATATGAATTTTCAAAAATCGAAATTCTGTATGAAAACCTTATTGGTAGGCAAGAGTTGCCTACCAGCATAAATTTCAAAGGTTTTCATTAAAAAAAAATTTGAAAATTTTGTGAAGCGATCTTTTCCAAACTTCACATTTTTACTAATTTCAATGAGCTCTTTCCAGCTATGATAATCATTTTTTTTGTCCTATGTCTCCTATAAGTCTTGAAATAGACCTCTTTAGCTTGTATGCAAATTGTTCATTTCAGATCATGTGATGTAAACATGATATTCTCTGGAGAATATTATTGTTCCTTTATATTTCTGAAATTTATTCGTTCATATTGAAAGGACTAATTCTCCAGAGAACACCATGTTTACATCACATGATCTGAAATGGGCAATTTACATACGAAGCTAAAGAGGTCTATTACATGATAAACACTCATATAAAGAGAAAAAGATGAATATTAGCAGTGTGTTGCCATGGTAACCAATCATAAATATCATATCCTGTTTGTTCACTAAGAAATTATTTTCATTTTAAAATTACCAGTTTTTATGCCGATAAAAGTTAGGGTTTCTAAAAGAGATTGTCTTGATTTTTAAAATTTTAGTATGATACTTTCTGTAGGTGGAAGAAATGGCAGTCTATGGCGTCCTCGATCATTCCAAAATCTGTTTCAAATTCGTGATGACTACAACTGTGTATTATAACTGCGGGGTGAAAAACGTTATCAATAAACAGTAAATCAATCTCTAAGAGAAAGCGCTATTCTACTTAGGAGTACTATCACTAACTATCAGGGAAGTCTATCTCGACTACCGTAAATAACTCAAACTCTTCGAATGATAATAATAATAAGTTAAGTTTTACTCACTGCTTAAATTGTTCAATAATTTTGTAATTTCGGATAATTTCAGTAGAAGGACGAGCTGTAGCTAGAATATCTTCTGTCACCCTGTAAGCAAACAAAAATAACATGTTTGGTTCTCTAGTAACTCATCCATGTTACATCCCCAACAAGTGAGCACAGAATAAAATAAATTGTATCTGTTTGTACTTTGTCTTTGGGTACAAATTTCGGTGAGTACAATGTACCAACTTGTGTTGTTCTTGAATTGTCATAAAGATTCTGACTATCGCTACTTACCAGGATGAATACAGTCCTTGAATAGCCATTTCTTTACTCTTGAATTTAGCAGGATTTTCGTATTTACACTGCTTGCCGCCACAAAACATCGAACATTGCAACGCACCGGGAGCAGCGTGGCGAAGAGACTCGGAGAACCGGGAATACTTTGGACCGGCATCCATTTTCTCTGTGTCTTTAGACGACATGTACGTCCACTTGACTTGGCCTGAGCTTGAGCCTTCCATAGCCACAAGGAGAGGCTATTTTGTGAGTAAAGGAAGGACAAAATGAGAGTTCCTACAAGGACAACATTGTTTCTCCGGCGCCATGTTGGAAATGGCAAACTGAATTAACCAATCAAAACACGAGTTTGGAGAGTCAAAGTTCGCACGTTCCGGTGGGGGAGGGGAGGGGTAGAATTTTTTTTCCAATTAAAATAAAAACGAAAAACAATATGCATAAAACTTCCGCTCTCATTCAAGTCATTACTGAAACAATATCTCGACCATTGAACTTTTCCTCTCATCCCATAGCCTGCGTGCAGCCGACCGAGAAGCACGGGACAACAGCCGTTTTTTGGAGCTCGCGCCACGGGGTCGGAGGTCGGGGTCCTACCGTGTTGTGCAAATCCATGATGTCGGACGACGAAGTGGAAACTTTTCGAGAACAAGACAAACTGCTTCGTGCTGGAGTAACAGAAAATCTCTCTTCATGGCTCAAGAAACTCAATTGTGGAGGAGACGAGGAAAAAAAGCTTGAGTATAAAATGAGAATGGTGAAAAAGCTTCGATGTTCTCCTGTTGCAGTTGAAGTCGAGAAAGCGAACGAGCAGCATTACGAGGTTCCTACAGGATTTTTCAAGACGGTGAGATATATAAGTTAATTGACCATTGAACTGATACAGTGTATCGCATTCCTGTGCGTTCGGTGCTGCACGTGGTTTTAAGTTCGTTCAGTTTCGCGCTCTGTCTCTAGTTAGCTTTTGCCAGCCACCCATCACCCTGGGATTTAAATATATTTTGTTTTCCCAGTGTGCCCGAGAGGTTTATTTTTCCCTGGGTTGTACTAATTTGCACATTGTTTATTGCCTCGATCAGGCAGGCGATTAAGCGCCCACCCCGCTTGATTAAGCGACTCCCCTCAATTATTAGCACCCCCTTGCCCACAAAATTTCAAATAAATGCCCCCCTCGATTAAGCGTCCCCCTCTACTCCCCCAAGAAATATGGTACAGTAAGATATTTATTGGTTATTCCATGGTTTTCTATGGAATAAATATCCGCCCGTATTCCATAGAAAACCATATTATCCTATACATATCACGTCAACAATTAAAATTTACAAGGTTTTGATTGGCTAATACAAACTATGAAATACCACTCTGTATTTCATAGAAATGGTGAGCTCTGATTGGCTGAGATGTAATATGTATAGGATAATACAGAATATGGCATACAACTTGCGTTTTATTACAGTTATGGCATGTTCCTATATGTAGTGCCGTATTATTAAAGTTATGTTTCCGAGTTCATTTAGTCATGTTTTCATCTTAAGCACCCCCCTCGATTAAGTGCCCCCCCCCCCCCCCCCCCCCCCCCCCCCCCCCCCCCCCTCATTTAAGCACCCACCCTTGACCACACAATTTGAAATAAGCACGTCCCTGGAAATACAGTATTTACCGAAAGAATATATCATTGGCATTTGAGTGATATCAAGCTCCCAGGGGGGGTACTTAGAGGTATCAGTGAGGGGAGTGCGAATAGGGATGTCCGTTTTAGCGGCACTGGCACAAGCTATGCCAAGCATAATTTATTTTATAATAGATTTTCTCTTTACAGAAGTCGTACACTAAATATTTGAATAGAGAACGAATTATCAGCTCGTAATTTCAATTTGACACGGTTTTCTTTGTTTTTCCACCTTTTTTTATGAAGAAAAAAATATTTGATAAATACCGACATATCGGGAATCGAACCCAAGACCTTAGGCTTACTAGACCACACTGTACACTGTATACCATTGAGCTAACTGATAAATATTTCTGGACAAAAAATGCTTTAGCTGGGTTTTTTTTGATGAAGCTCGTTAACATTACAGTATACAGAATGGAAAAGCATTTGTTTTGCAATTCCACTTGGGAAATCAGGAACCATAACCTGATTAATGACGTCTTTCTCATAGGACCGTGTTTTGTTTAAAAATCTTTGTCAAACTTTCGCTCGGGGTAATGGCATGGAATATATTAACCTCGGGCGACCTCGGTGAATACATGTATATCCCATAACCCCTCGCTACATGTCGATAACCTACACTGACATAGATCTTTGTAAACTATTTTCTTGATACTTTGTCAGTCTCAACAGTTTCCATGAAATGTGATCTTTGAACCCATATTGTAAGAAAATCAGTTGAAGAAACCTCCGGGAGCTCGAGGAAGGTAGACTCTTTAAACATGACGAGTGTCTTTGCGTTCTTGCATCATGGTGCATACCTTATCGATCCAACTAGAGTGGGTGGAATTTTTAGGGGCAAGGCTAATTAAGGTTAATTTTAAATATTATACTTTTCCACGATATGTAGTTGGACCAATAAACTTCATGACAACCTGCATTACTTTCATCCTTCTCATTTCATATTTCCTTGAAATGGAGACCACAGAGTCTGATTTGTACTATTAGTCAACACTTTTTTAAATTAAAGTATATACTTCTTGATCAAATGAGTTACAACTCATTTTTGATGTGATTACATGCAAACATTAATTTTATGGAAAAAAATCGTGCTTTACACCTGTAATTTCATTTGATGAGTAATTAAGCCAGTTTTCACTGACGCAAGATAAGAAAACATGAATACATCATTCTGACAATGGCATATTTCAACGAAGGTAATAAATTTTTTTCTGAGAGCTGCTATTTATATTGATACTGGCTACACAAGTACTTATGCTTGCATCGCTAGTGAAATCCAGGTGGCGGATGTTCAAAGATTTTTCAATGGATAACAGCATCAACTAATCCACTCAATAAAGATCCAACGGATAGCGCTATCCACTTTATGAACAATCCGGGACCAGGATGTACACTGCGTCTAGTCACTATCTTGAAAAGTACTCTCTCACTTTATGGGCCTCTGCAGCCTCCTTTACCGAAGATAATAAATCTGGAAGGGCATCCTCTATTTTTCTTTTTTTCTGCTCAACAAAATGAGAATATGAAAAAATGAGAATATAGTACGAACTCACACTGCTAGACGTATTACATGTAAAATATTATACCAATTTTCTATTTTCCTGTATAAACCGGTATAGGTCAGTAGCCGGTCCAGATGGTTTCGTATCTTTCGACAATTTACCGTAAATAAATTATGAATGTAATTCTGTCAAAACTCACCAAATCGGCTAACAGTGTTTACATTCTTATATACTTTGACCCATTTAAAATCTGCATTGACATACATGGAAATGAAATGGAATTGTTTGGAACAAAAAAAGCTCTTGTTCCCAAAGGTTTTGAATTGGGTTAAATAATGTAAACATTGCGTTAGCCGATTTTATTTATGAAGTATTCAAATTCATTTTGGAGACTGTTCTTTTCCAAATTCTTTCCTCGGCGGCTTTGTTTTACAAACAATGACTTTCTGTGAAATGCAGTCACAGCTAACTGGTTTTAAACAATGGTCCCTTAATTTGTGCCAAACTTGAGCTTATGCCGCTAAAACGGACATCTCTAATGAGGCCAAATGTTTTACCCAAAAAAAGTCCATTACGCAAAAACAAGACCCAAATAAAGTCCGACGGCCCAGAACGTAACCCAAAAAAAGTCCATTTTTTCTCCGCATAAAAAAAAAAGAAGTAAAAACACCAAGCCGGAATGCGAGATAGTTTATGCGTCCACCTCTATTTATTCCTTGTGCTTTATACTACAAAAACGAAATAACTATCTAATGGTATAATTCTGTGTCATGTCATGTCATTTACGTAGTTTAAACTTGTTATAATGAAATCGTTTTACATAAAATCGAGAATGGTAGGATATCATTTTTATCAACCCCCAAAAAAGTCCTTGCCAAAATTTTTATATCAAAAAAAGTCCATCAGAAAATTGCTAACCCCAAAAAAGTCCGAAGTCGCGAATTTCAAACCCAAAAAAGGCCTTCGCACCTCCCCGTCACTTATACCCCTGAGTACCCCCCCTGGGATCAAGCTCAACAGCTAGGCAGTATTTCATTATGCATCAGATCTGACATTTGCAAATTTCTATTGATTGTTTTGCACTGTAGATTCTTGGAAAGAGACTAAAATACAGTTCTTGCCTGTATACTAAAGACACTGCCAACATAGATCAAGGTAATGAACTGACTGGCTTTGATGTACTCACAGGGACCCCCACTAGTCTAGGGAAATGGAGGTGGGTAGGGTATGCCCAACCACTAAACAGTTCCCATTAAACCCTATCATACCCAGGGCTGGGGGGAGGGGGGGGGCTGATTGAAGTTAGATGTGAAAGGGGCGGGATGATCGTCGTCTCTTTTAGGGGTGTAAATTACGTTTTTTGGTATCACTTAGGGTATGTTGTGTTCACGATGGAATGCCAATATATGTTCAGCCATCAAGGTATCATTTAGGGTTGCACACGAAGAAATTAAAACATGTATTGGTGACAGTCTGGACACTTAAACCCTGCCAACCTGCACCTCTAGTCTGGACATCAGTAATTATTGTTCCCCTTTGTTTTTAAAGCCGAAGAAAAAATGATGGATTTGGTTTGTAAGAGAGCAAGAGTGGATGACGGTCAGACAATCATGGTATGTGAGTAGGCATTGACATAGTCACTAAGTTTTAGACTGTGAACAGTCCATTCTTTTCCCTCCAGAATCAGTCGTGCTGAGTTTCGATAGACCCAAACGCATGGAGGAAACCTCTCCCCTCTCCCCGCCTCAAACTCGCCCTCATTCTCTGCGCATTTGGGTCTATCGAAACTCAGCGCGACTGATTCTGGAGGGAAAAGAACGGACTGTTCACAGTCTACTATTGGGAAGCAATCTAAGCTGAAAAGTGGGTGGTTCAGCTTAAAAATTTGGTCACAAATATTGCTCCCAGAGTGCAGGAAATAAATGTTGGCATTTTACTCTTCATTTTACTCTTCATTACCATATTACCATACCGACCCAATTTTAGTTAGCTTTTAAGTACTCAAATATTAGAGTACAAACACTAAAACCGAGCAACAAAAATAGTACTAATTTAGTGTAAATCGATGCATGGTTTTGGTGTTTGTACTCTACCAAGCAAATTGTTATTTGTAAGTTCAAATTTCTTATTATGCACTTCCTTTGACAGGATCTAGGTTGTGGATGGGGGTCAATGGCTTTGTGGATATGTGAGAACTACCCCAACTGTAAAGTGTTGTGTGTGTCCAACTCCCAGACACAGAGACATTACATTGAAAGAGAGGCACAAGCAAATAATTACAGTGATCGCCTGCACGTCATTACTGCTGATGCAAATGTTTTCACTACATCAATGAAGTTTGACAGGATTATCTCCATTGAGATGTTTGAGGTATATTCCTAATAAAAGATGGTAGATTTATTTATATAGTCACAAGTCATGACAGTTGAAAGGTTATAGGGAGTGGGGTTGTGACAGTTCTAAAGGTTCTCATGGTTCTAAGCATTATGGGATTGATGAGGGTTGCAGGGAAGTACCACAAAGGACCAAAAGTAGTGCAATGGGTTCTTACCCCAGGGGGGGGGGGGTATATATAAAGTGGTTGGGATGCTCGTCGGAAATTTTGAAAATGACTCCTAAAAGGTACCTGAGTCTTTACTCAGGTGGGCGTGGCAACAAATAATTTTTACCCCTAAAAGGTACCAACTCTAAAGTGACAAAAGCTACATGTACAGCTGTCATTCCGGCTGTCATTATCTTATCTTGGGTATCTTATTTACTGACAAACAACCTAAAAGGTACCGGCTTAGTCTCTTGGTAGTCCTTTTAGATTTGTGACACCCTAAGAGGTACCAAATTGCGGATCTGGACACCTAAAAGGTATGACGAGCATCCCAACCACTTTATATATGGGAGTCCCCCCCCCTGGGGTTCTTACAAGTGTTGTACGTCAGGGTTCTCAATAGTAGGCGGCAACCAGCAGATGTCTGTCAAGATGAGAGTAGGCTGGCACCTGTTCAGGCTGTAACAGTTGCCTTTGCATGTCACTTTTGTAATTAGTCCTAGTTATTGTAATGCGCACTTGATCATTTTATGAAAAGTGCGCAATATAAATTAATAAATTATTATTATTATTATTATTACTACACACCTGTTCAAAGGTTTGGGTGTATGTGATGCACCATGGAGTTGATCTACAGAAGTGGGCTCTATTGTCCTATATTTCTACAATGTAATTTGTCCTCCATTGTAGCTGACAAAGGTAGATGTCAGACTTATATCTCTTTGTCCTTCCAGCACATGAAGAACTATGAAACCCTCATGTCACGAGTCTCAACCTGGTTGAAACCCCATGGCCTTCTCTTTATACAAGTTTTGTGCCACTGTAAGTTTGCTTATGAGTTTAAAACAAAGTCTGGTTCTGACACAGAATGGATGGCAAGAAACTTCTTTTCTGGTGGAACAATGGCTTCAAGTGATCTGTTTTTGTACTTCCAAAAAGACATGTATACAGTGGATCACTGGCAGATTAACGGCAAGAACTACACCAAAACCCTTGATGCCTGGCTTGACAAGTTATATGACAATCTTGATGAAGTGAAGGCAATTTTGGCAGCTAATTACGGTGACAATAATGTTACTCAACATCTTTTTAATTGGCGAATGTTTCTTCTGTACTGTTCAGAAACATTTGGCTTTAATGATGGAAATGACTGGCTTTTGTCACAAATGCTGTTTAAGAAACGCATAGTTAGCTCTCTGTAAAGACAATAGGCAACTTGCACTAAGAGGTCACGTGACCCCAACCCCCTTAAAGTGCCTATAACGCCTGTGAGTTTGTTTTAAAAATTGATTATATATTAAGTGAATAGTTGCAGGTTTCAGTATTTTGTGATTTGAACTTCGCGTTTGCAAGTTATAGAGGTTTGAAAATGCGATATGGAAATCAGATGACGTCAAAATGACACACTTTAGGAATCAGGTCTTATACAAAAACACCCTTGTGCAAATTACTGACATTTTGAAACTTGCAATATCTTTTCACAGTTTATAGATATGATTTGATAAACTTTTTATCCTATTTCAGAAAGATTTCAAACCACTATAACTCTCAAACACGAAGTTCAAATCACAAAATACTGAAACCTGCAACTATTCACTTAATATATAATCGATTTTTAAAACAAACTCACAGGGGTTATAGGCACTTTAAATCGAACAGCAGTGTCAAAATGAACTCCAGAAACGAAAAGAGCAGCTCGAAATTAAAAGGGTAAAAGTTTCAGTGCATACATGTAATGTCTGACACAGGAAAAATGGCATTAAAAATAAAATCGATCGTTTTCTAAGATTTTGTTTGGAAAATGCATTGGATGGCACGGCCAATGCATTTTCCAAACAAAATCTTACGAAACGATCGATTTTACTTTTTTAGTCATTTCTCCTGTGTCAGACATTATGAGTTGAAACTTCGTCCTTTTACTAATTTTGAGCTGCTCTTTTCATTTCTGGAGTTCATTTTGAAACTGCTGTTCGATTTCAGGGGGTTGGGGTCATGTGACCTCTTAGTGCAAATTGCCTATTAGATGAACTTTACCTTTTCCACAAAATGAGAGTGTATTGTATTATCAATGTTTTTTTCTATGCAACACAGTCCCTCTCTTGTTGCAAAACTCAGTCAGGAAGAGTTGAATGTCAATGGAGTCATTGTTCGGGCTGTGAGAGATTGAGATGAGATGAAAAGATCCCCTAAACTTGTTTGATGAATAAGGAACTGGCCATTATAAAAGTGATTTTTCCATGATTGAGTTTGTTTTACTTATTTGTGTATCAAAGTCTATCACATTGTAAAACCTTTACAGAGTGATCAATGTACAATAAGTTCCATTTCTTACTTTATTTCTACCATCATGTACATCCATGTACTGTATACTGTGTACAGTATGCTCTACTATATGCATGGTTCTATAGTACTTAAATTAATGTGTATCTATGTACACATATCTGAAAGGTACCTGAGTAAAGCTTACATTAAAGTGAATGGTACACGTATGTCAGGGTCTTGCAAACCTGGATTTCTGGAATGACAATGTCAGTCTTGTTTTACAAGCCAAAGTCTTTGGGTCATACTTCAAAGGGCTGTGTCTCATGGTGTTGAAAAGTCTCACTTATACAATGTTATCTCCCAGATTCCTGAATCATAGTATCCTTGTCTAGTGAGAAAGTTACTCTGCAGAACTCATGTACACAGTAATGAAAGTTCCATAATCATGTCTGGTATGGATAGATGACTGCAAGTGTGACATGAAGTGAATCTTGCATATTAAGTAACTCCTTTGCTGTTTGTGTTAGCTGGCCTCTGCAAGCTCTTTTTCGATTCTTTCAAGCTGAATAATAAAAAAAACATAATAAACAAAGCAAAAAGTATATCATATGTACATTGTACATATATTGTGGTTTAATTTTTGCACAAAAGTACTGGTTAATTAAGGGTTATTTCAAGGTTTGGTTTTGTGGTGGGTAATCTACTGAAACATATGATATACATGTACATGTATTAGTGAAAGAACAACAAAGCGTTTCAAAAGATGTACATGCAGCCACCACAGATTATTTTCTAAAAGGAACATTCTTGTACCTCCTGTTCTTGTTCTTTCTCTTGATCTAGAATTCCTTCCAGTATTTTTTGGAATCGTTCCTGGTGGAAGAGAATCAGCAAATTTAATTGTCAAAATCATATTGTAGAATGGAACTTAAACACTGTGCAAAAAGGGAATAAATTTACTGACGAAGAAGCTGCTTGATTACCATTACTATTCAAACAATTATACATATTACAACAAAGTCAGTACTAGGATGAAGCACAACTAATTAAGCATTTAAGACAAATATGATTCATGTCTGACCTTTAGGAATGGATTGTCAGCTCCATTTACTCTGGCAATTTGCTGAGCTTTTGAACTTCTGATTTCGTCAAGTTTCTCCTTTGTCTCTTCAAGCTGTGATCTTAATCCTTCAAACCATAAACAAGAGTATGTAAGACAGTAAATACATATGCTAATATTTAGCTTATTATGCTGACAAGCTGGTTAAGCTAGGGGTGTTAAGGTACCAGGGGACCTTCGTGACCACTGTTCACTGAAAGCCGCGTGGCGCGCTAACCACTCGTCCAACATGTATAAAAGTATACATTTTCTTAAAGCTGAATAAATGCAGATTCTAAATATGCTTGAGATTATTTCCTATTTTGTAAATATTTTTTGTTATTGCACATTTTAGAAAATTAGACCGGCCTTGTTCAAAGAGAATTTTGCACGCGGGAATTCAATCGATTTCTAAACGGGAAGTGCCATTGTAATGAGCACACTTTGTTCTAAAAATACGTGTCTAAAATGTGCAATAACAAAAAATATTTACAAAATAGGAAATAATCTCAAGCATATTTAGAATCTGCATTTATTCAGCTTTAAGAAAATGTATACTTTTATACATGTTGGACGAGTGGTTAGCGCGCTACGCGGCTTTCAGTGAACAGTGGTCACGAAGGTCCCCTGGTACCTTAATGTTCACTCCGAAATAATAACATAATAAAATGATATATTATGATTGTGTGTCTTTGGGCTTCCTGTGGTAGAGTGAACAGGATAATACTGGGCTTCCTGTGGTAGAGTGAACAGGATAATACTGGGCTTCCTGTGGTAGAGTGAACAGGATAATACTGGGCTTCCTGTGGTAGAGTGAACAGGATAATACTGGGCTTCCTGTGGTAGAGTGAACAGGATAATACTGGGCTTCCTGTGGTAGAGTGAACAGGATAATACTGGGCTTCCTGTGGTAGAGTGAACAGGATAATACTGGGCTCCCTGTGGTAGAGTGAACAGGATAATACTGGGCTTCCTGTGGTAGAGTGAACAGGATAATACTGGGCTCCCTGTGGTAGAGTGAACAGGATAATACTGGGCTCCCTGTGGTAAAGTGAACAGGATAATACTGGGCTCCCTGTGGTCAACTCTGTATAATGTTTGTGGAGTCAGGTCGACTATAATATTCAATTGGAAGAATATCAGATTCCTCGAATAGTGGGCCAGATGATGTATACTTGGACTTATCGTATATTTACCTTCTCTAAATAGAGTTCATTCATTCATTTGACTATGTATATACACAAGAATATTGTGCCACAATATAGCGACACTTCATGTTTACAAACATTAATATTGTGATGTTAATGTGCCAACAATTTCCACAAAAACTTTTAACATGTTGCTTTGTTTCAATAGCCAATCGATCTCTGGTTGGCACATGAATGACAAAAGCTGATGTCACATCAAGTATCACTATACATGCATTGTGTATGTCTGCATGAGTGATTCCACAATGCAATAATACATATGCTCTACCACAGGAAGCCCATCAGAAAGAAACAACAACCCTAATTAACCTCAGATGATATGGTATGCTGGTAGTTGGGCTCCCTGTAGAATGTATGGTGATAAAAGACACATCCCTCCTTTCCTCCCTCCTTTCCTCCCTCCTTGCCTCCCTCCTTGCCTCCCTCCTTGCCTCCCTCCTTCCCTCCCTGCTTCCCTCCCTGCTTCCCTCCCTGCTTCCCTCCCTGCTTCCCTCCCTGCTTCCCTCCCTGCTTCCCTCCCTGCTTCCCTCCCTGCTTCCCTCCCTGCTTCCCTCCCTGCTTCCCTCCCTGCTTCCCTCCCTGCTTCCCTCCCTGCTTCCCTCCCTGCTTCCCTCCCTGCTGTCCTCCCTGCTTCCCTCCCTGCTTCCCTCCCTGCTTCCCTCCCTGCTTCCCTCCCTGCTTCCCTCCTTTCTTCCCTCCTTTCTTCCCTCCTTTCTTCCCTCCTTTCTTCCCTCCTTTCTTCCCTCCTTTCTTCCCTCCTTTCTTCCCTCCTTTCTTCCCTCCTTTCTTCCCGCCTGGAGAGGGAGGGAGCTACTATTGACCACTAGGTGATTTGTAAGTCTGTGTGATTTTGTACTTTGTCATCATCATCATCATCATTTTAGTTGACGTACCATGGTCAAATTCTTCATTTTCATCACCCTCTATATCCACATCATCTTCAATTTCCTGGCTGCGTTCCATTTCATCTTCATCATCCTCATCACTGCTAGCTTCTTGAAGAAGTTTAAGCAGTTCATTTCTCTCTTCATCATCACTGTTATTTGTTATTTGTGACATGTCATTCCTTGTCGAAGATGGTGAGTTGATTCCAGACAAATCAGCATCCGATGGAAGACTAAGGCTGGGTATGATAACAATAATGAAAGTAGTTCACAACCAACCATATTACTGTGTGAACACTCAAGACAAAAGTCTCAACTAGTATTTTACACTTATACATGAATCATTAATACTAGAGACCAAAATAATGTAATTGTGATTATTACTGTGCGACTTGAAAACATGTGGCCACCTTAAATGTATTAGCATACCTCTGCCTTGACAATGAACGTCTCATAATGTTGGAAGCTAATTGGCTAATAATGGCAACAGTAGTATGCAAATACAATAAAGGTGTTTATATTTTCTGGTGTCACTGTAATAAAGAACACAATAAAAGTGTGTGGCAGTACTTCCTAGAGTCATCAGGCTTTTCCTCATCGTTAATGACCTCAAAAGCTGACCACAAATTAAAGAAAACTGACATGTATATCATAGTGTTCTAATCATATAAGAATTACTGGTGATATTAAAGACCCTGTCCAATCCCATGATGCCTTGCACTAATGTTTTGATTTTGTGTTTATATGCACCTGCTAAAACTATAAAATATAGACGAAGGGCTCAGGAGAGAAAACTATAATCAGGGCTTATGGTAAGATGTGCGGATGCGGACCCGTATAATTTGGCTTGCTCCACATAATTCGCATAATCCAGCAATTCCCGCATAATCCCGCATAATTTGGAGAAATTTGCAGAAAATCATAAAACAGGTATCTATTTTCACCATTTCTCAAAGATTCTTTCACAATTTATTGGAAGTTTGACAGTAGATTTCCTTCCCAAATCGTCAAACATTGAGCTATCGAATGGATGATGATTCACAACGGGAATGACAAGGTGTTCTATGTTGAAAACCCTGGGGGCCTGTTGTCTAAATTTCGATAGAATGTGCCACCTGTAGCGCTGCTTAAATGATCCCCACCGCTTAAGTGATCCCCAACTCGCCGCTTAATAGTGAACCTCTAGAAAATCTGGAATTGAATAAGGATATATACCTGGAACTGCAGAATTTATTAAAGCCGTCAATTGAACAACTGAATTTACGAAAGGAATTTTTGAAAAATTCAACTTTTTAACCCATTGACTCCTACACCGGCCAAAACCGGCCGAAAACATCGATACTGCTTTGAAAAATTCTAACTTTCTGAATTTTCGTAACATCGATCTCATGGCCAGTTATTAGTGACAACTAGATAACTCTTCAAATTTTAACCTCAAGTAAACTGACTTACAGGTCTGATTTCTGGGCATTAGTTCAATTTGTTTTTCATAGAAATCAAAAATGTGTGTTTTTGACGCAATTTCACACCTCGAAAATGAACGACATTTGACTTGGATTTTCTTCCAAAATACATCATTGCGAAACAAAACGCCACTTTCTCAGCAAACTTCCATCTCTCTTCTTGATATATTCTTGAATTTTTCCCTCTCTCCTCCTTAACTCGCCGAACAATAGCCATTTCCTTAGGACCACTTTCACAAACACGTTTTCCTTCTGCACGCCCAAAAAGGATACCGGGAACATACGGGAATTTTTGACAGCAAGCATCCCGCCCTTTGTGTTTTTTAGACTTTTATGATCGCCAATGAGCACATCTCAAAGAAAATACTTGTAAAACTGGTAACTGGAGTTCAAATGGCGGTTCGATTATTTTGCGAGTGACATTTTGGTCTTGTTTACTTTTGAGATTGTTTTCTATCGTTGTTTGGTATCACTGTGGGTCGTTGTGGGTCATTGTGGGTCATTGTGTGGATCGTTGTGGGTCGTTGTGGATTGTTGTGGGTCGTTGTGGCTGGTTGTGGGTCGTTGTGGCTGGTTCCGGGTTTTAGTAACTACGCACGTCGAAAAGCATATTTGATCGTAAAGATATAAGTGCTGTTTCGGACCAATCAGAGAGAGTCATTCTCATGGTAATTTGCATATCCTCAGTTGAGGATGATAAGAAATAATTTTATTGTAAGAGAATCAACAGAGGAATCGGAAAAGTCAGGAAGCGATAAATGTTTCAGGTCGAGATCAAGTATATCAATATACCCATGTGCAATCTTGTATGGAATACTTAGGATCAGTTGAAATTTAACGTACACTTTCTTTCGTAGATTTTTATTTCGGCCCTTTAATATCGTGCTACGAAAGAAAACTGAAAATATGCAAATTATCGTGAGAACAGCTCTCTCTGCTCAAGGCATAAAAACGAATAATGTTTTTTTGACGTTTTTAAAAACGTGGTAACTATAGGTAACTAGACGAAACTTGGCACGATGAATGATAGAAAACGTTAGGACAACGTGACCACGTGATGTCATTAGTTATTGATACAAAATTCGTTTTATTCTCCGCTCACAAGTTTTAATTACAAATACAAGCTGATGTATCTATCTTACTTCAATTACCGAGTTCTACGAGTCTCTGCATAGAGAATAGGACTTTCATATTCTTTAACACTTAAGGATATATTTGCTAAAACAGGTCATGTGACCTGAACTTTTAAACAATTTTCCTTCATATTTCTTTTATCAACAGGAAAGTACAAGATCTCTACCCAGCATGTTATTCAGCTCTATTAGAAGCATTGATTTTGATATTAAGATTTTTGCCACTTACAAAACTCGAATGCGGATCCATGAATTAGTGTTTTTCTCGAATATGATGTCATAGATCACGTGACCACCAAAAAAGCAAACCAAAACATATAAAATATGACTTGAAAATGTATTTTCATAGTCAAGCAATAATTCTTCATTCTGTCCTCAAGGTCAAACAAGGTCAAACCCAGGGCTTAACTACCTTGAGTGATTGGTCAGAAACAGCCCTTATATCTTTGCAATCAAATTGAAGGAGTCCTTCATTTCAAGTTTCAATTCAGTTTCAAAAGGACAGGAATGAAGCATGCAAGAGAAATTACCTCTAATTTAAAGCAATATAGGCTTGTTTGAAGTGAAAAACGATAAAACAATTTCATTTCTGCTAAAAAATTTATGTCATCCTGCATAATTCGCAATTTTCCAGCATAATTCGCCAAAAAATCCCACATCATTTTTTCCCCCGCATCCTACCATAAGCCCTGTATAATCTGCTGTGTTTTGATTGATTCTTAACCGAATTTCTTGCATTTTAATCTTGGACCACACCACAGGGATCCCACATTTCACATTTTTATTGTCAATCATTATTACTGTTCATGCAGTCAAGGATACTGACAGTAGCTGCACTGAGGTCTGTCCTCAGAATTCGTTTCACTTCTTTTTCTGTTTCTGGAGATTCTGACACCTGGAAAGAAAACCCTTCCATAAAAATCATATTATTAATTAAAATATGATATTACTTTCAGCCTGACCTTCTTCTTTGCCATTTTTCTAAATCTCCTTTTTTTACTGTTTTTAAGAGGTGGGGTGACTACAAGAACAAATATAAATGTGTTTGTAAATCATGCATGTTGTACATTGATCATGTATACATTATAATCATTTTATTGCATCAAATACCAACATAGGTACCTAGATAAGGTGCTTACATAAAAGTTCAAAACGTACAGTAACATGAACTAAAAAATATAACTATCATTATATGTTATGTGGTACATTTAAAAAACAATACACTCATGGTTTTCAGGAGATTTTTAAACAGGCAGCCCAAAACTTTCAACAGGCATGTAATGATGTTATTGTAATGCAATTCCTATAAAATGTATAGTACATTTGACATTGTCTCAATGTACAGATACTTTCGTCTAGAGAGATGGAGGAATTCAGCCAATTGCCATGTACTACTGAGAATTGTTGTAAAATCACACATACTTCCATGATTCCAGACAAACTTCTTTGATTCCTTTTTGTGTGAATGTTTGGAATCGTCCTCTCCCTGACTATCATGATCCTCATCTGTACATGTTAGCATCTATGATGTCAGAACAAAACATATCAATTTACTATATGTCACTAGGACAACATTGAGCCACCCATAAATGTAATATCCACTTGACTAAGCTTAGCATACATGTGAACATGTGGGTGCCCATTAATTAGCAAATTGTTTATATCACCTTTATAAACTCTTACATACATGTAAGGAAGTGCTGGTGATATTGCTTTGTATTCACAGGTATTGCTACATTCATTTGTCTTATAACGTTTATCAAAAATCATTTTTGTATGGGTGTGAAGTAGTTATGGTATGGTTCGTGCCGAATGTTGACCATGCCATGTGGTAGTGAAGGTGCTGTGTCTTGGAAGCATTCTGATTGGTTGAGTAATGATTTTGTGTGCTGTGATTGGTTGAACAGATACCTTCGATTCCATACCATGACCGTAACTTCCGACTCATGAATATGAAAACGACTCTATACACAAGTTACACAATATCTACAATAAAATCATCCTATAGTCTACAAATTTATATATTATTTTATTATATGGCCGAGTTTCTTGGAGCCTGGACGCTAGCAAATCGAGCAATCTGATTGGATGAAATCGGATATTAAGACCGTTCCGGTCTAGATTCTCCGAGGAAGACTGGCTTGAAAACCGGTCCGACAGCTGATATTAATTTTGACTGAAATCATCAAAAAATCATCACAGGAACTTATTTTAAATGGAAAGAAGTTGTTTAAGTTCGAACAGAGTCCAAAAAGTCGCCTTGTGTCGTGGTCTGTAGGATTGAATGAACAACATGGAACTGAGCCGAAAACTACTGCCAACTCAACAAGAACCGGCTGCATGAAGAAGGTTGCTGTTTGTACTTTCTTCTTGGTGTTCTGCCTCGAACAATTAAGAGAATAGATGGAATCGATTTGACAGTGCATTAAAGTACTAAATCCGATGGAAAATCTAAGGATAAAGTCGTGAAAATTGCTGGTTTTTTTCGCTCGGCAAAAAGGCTGTTGAGTGTTGTAGCGTGTGGATGCAAAGCTGCCGAACTGACTTTCAAAGACATATTTTCGTCTCTTCAAACTATTTCGTCAAAAAGTGACTTCAATTTATTATTGGATGTGGTTTAATGGTGTCTTGTAATTATCGTTGTGGCGTTTGAAGAGTTTTCACAAGGCTAAACAAAAACAAATTCGCTGAAACTGCAAGATGATGAGCGACACGAGTCAGTGACAAGATGGGTGAAAGTAAGCGTGTTTGTTGTCTTTTCTTACGTCAGTTTCTTTACCTAAAATGACTTAAAAATGGATTGTGAATATTTTTTGTGTGTATAACTTGAAATATATTTATAACAACACGCTTTACTTCATTCAAGTTTTGATGTTTAATTTACTGGATTCCCTGAGTCAAGTAGGTTTATTTACGCACGCTTCAGTGTCAATAAAACGTTGAGCGAAAAACTCAAAATGACTTTGTTGTTGTTGAAATGGCCATATAATAAATATCTTATTAACCGAGCTTGGTCGGTCTGTACAGGAAAATCTTGACCTCGGTCGTGGTACAGACCTCGCTGCGCTCGGTCTGTACTTTCACGACCTCGGTCAAGATTTTCCTGTACAGACCTCCCGCTCGGTTAATAAGAACTAATTATAAGCAACAAAGTTTGTAATCCTTGTGGTGTCTACAGGGCCGTACATAACCCAAAATTCAAGGGGGGGGGGGGGGGGGGGGGGGGGGGGCAGTACATATTGAAAAGGAAAAAATAAAATAAAAATAGTACAGTTCTCAGTACTTTTGGTATCTTTTTCGCCTTGCTAGGGGGTAATGCCCCCCCCCCCCCCCCCCCTCCCTGCCTCTGTGCTGTGTACGGCCCTGGTTTAATGCTACCAGGCCATTTACCTGACATACATCAGCAGTCTTGTAAAAACTTTTACAATCAAGTGTTTTATGAGATTCAATGACGCATGGCATGTCTACAAGCTGTTATTAGGAAAAAATAAGAATGTGGTTATATTAAAGAATACTCTCACAATTGGTAACCATGGCTACAATGTTTTAAAGTCATAAACTACATTCAATCTAAGAGATGAAGGTGTTTGTGCAAGAACAGTGTAATAGGTGACTTGTGATCAAATCAAAGATTCGTTCTATTTCTTTATTGTTCATTACCTTACTTGAAAGTGCTTTTCCACTCACACGAACAGTTGCATGTCTGTAATCAGCTAAAGAAATCGACTTGTTAAGCATTTTGAGGAAATCTCTAACTTTCAATTTATAATCTTTGAAGCATGATTTTTCATTAGCTAACGACACAAACATAATATGGACGCTTGCATTACTAAGGCTATACTGCAGTATCTATGCTTGGTCTGGGTTGGCTGTTTACATATTGAAATAACACATCTTGTTCATGCGCTAGCTTAGGTCACTAGTGAACAACCAAGCTTCAGTAGTTCATAGAGCACAGACATTACAAATATACGGTATTTATTATATAGTCAAGTCAATTGGCTGTAAACTGTGCTTTATCAGAGAAAGGAGCACGGTTTGATGACGGTATTTTTCGAAAAGACCAAAATTCTGAAGAAAACAAACCCAGCACGATCGATGGTGTAACTGGCGTCAGTAGCGCATGCACTTCACTCTCCAAAATTGTATTCAAAACACAACAGAATCCTCAACTTTCTTGCCATTTTTTCACCATTCTTGTTCTTTTTGATCAAAAATCCATAGTTTCTATATAATAAAGCAAATACAATGTAAAACATCTTCAACCGTGCTCCGTTCAGTAATAAAGCACTTAGGAAGTGCCAAGAGCACTCACTTCTTTCGTGCTCTTGTCACTTCCTGCATGCTTTATTATAGACATTAGCCTGCGAAGGAGGGGGATTGGGGAGGAGAGGAGGGAGGGAGCGCCTGCAATGGTACTATTGTTTACACGTTATTTTCCGGGGCTCTCAGTCGAGTGACGACGAGCAGTACTTAGCAGACGTTGTAAATTTAGCTCTGGTACTATTAACAACAACAACATAACCACAAAGGATTTATTATCGTAATACTTAGCGTCGTTACGTCTAACGGCTTCTTCTCTCTCCGGCTTGTGGAACATATTGATACTGGTTTATAGATGATATACTTTCTGGAAAGTATTCGATTGTATGCCTCAGCTGCCAAATGTACCACGGACATTGGCAGTAATTGTCGAAGCTACGGTTTACAAAGCACAAGACTGTTCAGGGACTTCAAAGACAGTCATCCCGATTTCACTAAGGCCTTCGGCTAGTACAAGTTAATACTTCTGTATGGAAGGCTTAAATATATTTAATATGTAAGATGCTTCATTTTATTTTGAAGACACTAGCTTCTCATATTTACTCTTAAATTCTAGCGGTCAAATATTAAAATCTATGTCTAGATTGTGCCCGTACTCTAGCTACCACAGTACTATTCGATTTCAACTGATAAAGCCATTTGAATTATTTGACAGCAAACGGAAGTTTGCCAGATTGGACAAGCACCATTGACATTTGACGAGAGGCAGATAACGCGTAAACAATAGGACCATTGCAGGCGCTCCCTCCCTCCTCTCCTCCCCAGTCCTCTCCTCCCCCCTTCCCCTCTGCTCCCCCTCTCTTCCCCTCCTTTTTCCCCTGCGCCAGGCTACGCAGGCTATAAAGACTTTCGAAAAGTCCTTCCTCTTTCTGTTGCTATGCGCCCGGGGAAGGACTTTTCAAACTTGATTCCCGCCAATTTTAGCGACCCAAAAACGGGTCGCTGCATATTAATTAAGTGTTAACCAATCAGAATGGTCAGAGTCATAAACACACCTATCATCTGTCAATAAAATCGAACAGCAAGCACGTATGCGTCGTCTCACGTTGCTTTGGGTCAACTCACCATGAAATTGATATCTGAGGCGTTGAAAGAAGCTCAAAGAATAACAGAATACAAAGACTTATGAGGAAGCCTCTTAACGATTGTTACAAGCTTTTGTCTGTAGTCTTTGTTACAAATAACTTTGGCTCAGAGCAAACAAATATGATCTTGTGATGAGTGTTGGAGTTGACCCTACAGACACTACGGTGTGTGACAAAACCCCGCCCCCTGATAATTTATGGCGCGAAAGGCAAATGAAAACCTTGCAAGCAGGATAAGTCGACCTCTCGCGACTTCGTCACTCGCTCGGTCATTGGCTCGCTTCGCTCGCACATCTGGGATCTACAAGAGAGGTCGACTTGTGGCAAGTCTAGCTTTATTACTGAATGAGCATGGTTGAAGCTGTTCTATTTGTTAAATATACCTTGAAACTCAATGGATAGTTTATCCTTTAGAGTCCCTGCATTAATCCCATGCCTGACAAAATCTGCTTGTTTCTGAAAAAATAAATAAACAGGTTTTAAAGTTTCGATTGTATTTCACAGTTGCAAGCGGCATCGCTTTAATTTTGGATAAATAAATAAAGTTATTGTATTGTATTATTGGCTAAACTACAGAATTCAGGGCCATTAAAACTATATTATTTGAATAGAGCCCATTGTGTTATGGCCCGTTCTACAAAGTGCCGACACATGAAAGTGAGGTGGAACAGAGGGGCCCTGTACACGAAGACCTTGCCTGAGGAAGTCGAAGAATGAATTGATTTTCCAAAGCCCCACTATCATATGAACGTGCTTTGGACGACATTGTCTTGGTAGTTATTGCAGACCACCAACAGCTCGCCAAAAACAAAATAAGGACTAAATAAAGCTGTAAAACTTGACAAGATTCTTTTTTCTCCTCTCGTCCGCCATCTTGAAAAACTGAAATAGCGTGCGCATATTTTTAGATGAAGTCCGCTGTGCAGTGCTCGCACCAGTCCCCCAGTTCTACCGCTAAAGCGTGTTATAGTTTTGGTAAATTTTGTCATGTTTTTCTCCTAAAATGGGACGATCTTCAAAAGACAAACGAGACATCTACTATCGCCTTGCTAAGGAGGAAGGATGGAGAGCCCGTAGTGCCTTT
This sequence comes from Actinostola sp. cb2023, assembly GCA_033675265.1. NCBI lineage: Eukaryota > Metazoa > Cnidaria > Anthozoa > Actiniaria > Actinostolidae > Actinostola > Actinostola sp. cb2023. The sequence goes on from JAUJYZ010001199.1 coordinate 60,357, forward strand.
AAACTGCTTCATTTGAATGAGGATTTTGACTTGTTTACTGGGGTAACGAGAGTGGTTGATTTGTGTGCAGCACCGGGCAGTTGGAGTCAAGTGTTGAGCAGAAAACTGATTCAAGAGAGAACTGAAAGAAAAGATGATGTTAAAATAGTTGCTGTAGATCTGCAAGCAATGGCGCCTTTGCCTGGTGTCATTCAAATTCAAGGGGACATAACAAAGGTGCATACTGTGGGGGGTAGGGAGCACGTCAGGACAAAATTGTGGGGGGAAGGGTAAGGGGTAATGTGGCACCATTTTAATATAAATTGTATTGAAAATGAATTATATTTCAATGATAAACATGCAGAAATCAATAATAATAATAATTTATTAAATACTGCAGACATCATGTTATTGTATGTGGATTTTGGTGATTGAGGAATCCTGGGCATTTGAGGTGACATGCAGCTGCTCAGAAGAGCTGTTGTGATTGGATAATACAAAAAATAGAATTTATTATCTATTGTCTACTCGTTCTATTGTTTGTTTCTATTGTTTTACTCTAATAGTATTGACCCAATTAATAATAATAATTGGCATAGATCTTCTAGGGGTGGCATTGTGTGCAGGTTAACAATAAATGTATGGACTTTGAGGCGGATCATGTCATATAAATTACTCTTACTTCCTTGTATTCCATGAAACACCAAACATCATAATTTATGAGTTACAAGCACAAATAGTGAAATTTGACCCAACATGCTTGCATCCACTCATACATGTAATGCATGCCATCTTGTTCCAGGCCTCTACTGCAGAGCAGATTATTTCACATTTTGAAGGAGAACAAGCAGATCTGGTCATTTGTGATGGTGCACCAGATGTAACTGGTTTACATGATATTGACGAATACATCCAAGGACAACTACTTCTCGCTGCACTCAATATAACGACTCATGTCTTGAAGAAAGGTGGTAACTTTGTAGCTAAAATCTTCCGTGGCAAAGATGTGTCACTTTTGTATTCACAACTCAAGATATTTTTCCCTACAGTAACAATCTGTAAACCAAGGAGTAGTAGAAACTCTAGTATTGAGAGTTTTGTAGTTTGTCAGAATTATTGTCCCCCAGAAGGTTATAAGCCAACAATGTCAAACCCACTCTTGGACAGTCATCAAAATCCAGACTTTGATAGGTAAGACTGTTTTTTTTTTGTAATTTGGTGTCCTTTATAATGTAAAAAAAATCCCTTTCTTCTTGTTCTTCATTTCCTTTTCCCACTTCCAGTTCTTTTAATGTCCTTTTCCATTTTGTCTTCCATTTTACTCTTTCATTCCCTCCTTTCTATTGTCTTCTTTCTTTCATTATCCTCTTCCCTCTTCCTTTTTTTCATTTTAGGATTTCATTGAAGCTATATAATAGTGTAACTGTTCTTGTTTTTTTCTTAGTTATCATCATCATAATATTATTATCATAATATCAACATTTTATTTATCAGTCTTGATGGTGTGAATCGTGTTGTGGTTCCTTTCCTGGCCTGTGGAGATCTGAGTGCATATGACTCAGATCAGACGTACCTTTTAGAAACTAAGAAAGGAGAAGAGTATCAGTCCCTACCTCCAACTCAAGCTCCCATAAACCCACCCTATAAGACTGCATGTTACCTTAAAAAGAACAGTTTGTTAGCAACACAAGTGACTGGTGCTGCAGCAAGTGATGTGGTAGAGAAAAGCAGCAGTTGATATATATTTGCCATAATACTGCTTATCTCTTAGGTAGAGTTGCTATTTTATCAACCTGTTAGTTAGCCTGATTTTCAGAAGGCTCATGTGCGTAATGACACATGAGCCGTCTCAAAATCAGGCTACCTGTTAGTATAGTAGCCAAAAACATGACTTGTTAATGGCTCCCTTGCTTGGTAAACAAGATTTTTCTTAATTAAATGTGTTCATAAACCTTTTGCTACACCTGGATGTTATGTAGTATTTACAATGTGAGTGGCAATGTTGTATCTAAATAGGATACAACATTCACTCATATTGTAATTATTACTTATGATATTGTTTAATCATTGTTTGAGGTAGGCGTTTCAACCAGAATTGTAGTCAATATCTGATTGAGATGAAAAGAATATAATAACTGTTCTTTTAGCATTCAATTCTCATTCCGATTGCTTGACCGCACTGAACAATGAAAGTTTCGTATTATAGCTTAGTTAAGATATCGATTGTTTAATAAATATTTTATTCCTTTTCATACTTGGTAGTTTTTGAATAGAGTTGATTGCTCATTAAGACATATACAAAGTTTCTTGGAAATTGTATGGGAGTTACAAGGTAGCCACATGACCAGAATGCTGAGCACAGATTGGACAGCTGCCTAATGAATTATTAATGAATATTATAAGTAAATTTAGTGCACAAGTTGTTTGGGTGAATTATTATTCCATGATGTAGTACATAAAGTAACAACTGACTCATCTTTGGGTTTATAGGAAAATGAAATTTTCTAAGTTAAGTTAAATTGCACACAATAAATTATTATTATCTACATCTACATTTATTGAGTCGGAAACGGTCATTAGACATCATACACTAACATACATCAATATTTTTATGTTATTTTTTAAGTGGTATTTCCATATGTTGTGGTTTTGTGTTATACTTGCATAATCCATTCAGGTAAATCCTTTAAAACTAATAAGCCCAAAATCATAACTTACCCACAGTTAAACTATAAACCAAATAAAACAACCCACAGAAACATTTAAACCACAACATGTTGTGTTGCTTATTTGAATAGTAGACTTTAAAATTATATGGAGTTACAAGTGGTAATTATTACAGCAAAGGGGTTACACGTGACGCATGATTTGGCCCAAAAATGGTGTGTGAATCATGAAAAACACTTCATAAACAAAGATAAAACCATGATCCGTGAATTTGCAAGAAAGACGTGTGTGAAATGGCTAAATGATTCTTTTTAGTCGTGAATTTACGCAAAAATGGCACATGAAGCGTGATCACAACCACCCCCCACCCCCCCTTCCTCTTTGCTACCATTACAGCGTAAAGCCTACAAGTTGCAAAACTCACATAACTTCTGCCAGTAGTCAGTGAGAAAGGAAATTAGTCTGAGAGAGAATTGGTTTTGTTTAGAATGTACGTAATTGAAGCACAAAATTGTGTATATGTCGTAATCACTTTCTTTTGATAATTCACTGCAGTAGTGACATATGCTGACAGGAAGATTGTAGTTTGGAAAGTCAGGAACATCTAGGCAGTCAGTCTAATGTAAGTATATGATTATTATTGTTATTATATCAGTTTTCTGTTAGTATTGCTTATATGGCTTTTCATTGTTATATTTGATTTTTGGTGGATATAACCATGAAACAATATTTTATGTTATTTGCCTTGAGCATTATTAATTTGCTCTAAGGTAAGAAAACAAAATTTATACAGTACATGAAGTCCAACTTATAGGTTTCTGATATTTTCTACTTTATACAGTAATGACCAGCAGGTTAGTTATCAATGGTAATAATAGTATGTTTTGACAAAAACATGGCTTCAAACTTCACCCACCCCACCTTGATAGTACACATGTAGTTTTGAGATCAGTAATATTTGCAAAGATGTCTCTCGGAAATTCAAGTGCTTTGAAATTAACAAAGTTTGGAAAAAAAACTAATTCAGAAATTTCAAAGTGAACTAAATAGCAACAGCTTTGAATAATAACAGTAAGTCTCAATGTTTTACTGCGGTTCTCAGTATTATGCAATTTCAGACATTCAAACAGTCAGCTGGAACTTGGTTTTTCGCTTCTGTCAATCAAATTCAAAACTCCAATAAATTCAAAACTAAATACATTCTTCGACCAAATTAATGATCCATAATTTAGCTCAAACTCATATTTTGTTTCCATTTGGTGGGTCTACCGACTTTTATTTTTGAGTTTTCTGATTTTTTTATGTTGATTAATTGACAAGCGAAAAACCAAATTACAAGCCAACTGCTTAAATGTTTGAGTTTGCATAATATTAAGAATTGCAGTAACAGAGAGAAAATAAAATAGATCAATAGAATGTACCGGTACATGTATATATACAATTATATACACTCGATTGCAGAAAGATTGTAGTATACATTAAAAACAAAATATCTAATGAGATTATACAAGATATCTAATAAGATGCAAAGTGTGAAACATTTTAGCATGTTTGACATTTTGAATCTCATTAGATATCTTGTATCTCATAATTGTATACTACAACTTTTCTGCAATTGAGTGTATATATAGTATGTGCAGAAATGAATACACATTTAAATAAGTGCCAAAGTATATGCCAACACTGCCTCTGGCAAGAGAAATAAAATATTACTAAGCAAAAAGCAAGTGTAAATATTAATGTTCTTTCAATATGTTGCGTAAAAGAAACAATATGTTTGAGAATACCTCATCACTTCTTCATCAAAGTCTTGCTTTATTATTATGAATTCAATACCAACAATTTATTCTTTTTTTGACTTCTTTTTGAAAATTAGAAATATCAGTGATGTGTTTATAATAACCAATATGAAGTGTAATATAATAAACTGATGCAGGAATATATATATTATTTTCTGTGGCAATATTTTATACCGTGGTTGTCCTCAGCTAACCGGCAACTGGTTGGGTTATGTCAACCACAATATCTCTGTAAGTAACTGAACTTTAATGCATCGAGAGTCTCGTGTTAGTTTTGAACTGCTTGTGATACTCACCGCCGTCTGTTCAGTGTCTAAATTTTTTTGACATTCACTGCTTGATGAATAGAGTAGCATGTCAATAACAAATATATTCAAAAGTATTTTATTGTTTTCGTCTAAAAGCAGACATACATGTATACTACACAAATCTACTCCAGTAAATCCTAAATGACAACAATCACTTTTCTTTTTTTTATGCTAGTGATTTTCAAATAATTTTACAGATTAAACCATTTGATGGTTTGATGACAAACAGTAACATTATTATGTGCATGCTATTGGTAGTAGACACATGCTCTTCTAAATGTAAAACACCAAAATATTTCATAGAAGTACACAAACTCAGCATCTTGTTTTCCTAAAACAGTATATAAATTTACATAGACAATGGATGGACAACTATACAAATAAAGATTGAACAACAAATAATTATTTTAATATTATTAAGGCCTAGTCTAGACGTCGTGCTAATCAGGAGCTGTTCTCATTTAATACAATAGATAATGAGGCAGCTTCTTTTGAAATAATTAAGAATGGCTCTTGGAAAGTGCAGCGTTTGAACTAGACCTAACAGAAAAATCTACAAAATAATAGTCTTAAAACACAGTCTTAGCAATGAAAAGATAATAATTATTAAAATTCATGCCCTAGCATAAATTTGTATTGCACTGCAATATCTATAGATAATATATGTTTTTTTTATTTCAAAATTCAGATTAAAAGATATTAATTGAAATATAAAAGTTGTACCTTCGTTCTCTTTGAACATGCTTTGAGCAATATTTTGATTCAGAGTCACTGGAGACACAGTATTGAAAAGCATCATGCTTTACAAAACAGAGTTTTCAAATATTGAACTCTTTAAATCAACTCTATGACAAGAAACCTCACTTGTCACCTCAAACTAAGCATTTGGGGACATTTCATTGTAACAAGAACCAATAACATATTGAATTAAAGACAAATGAATAAGCCATAAATTTACAAATATTGTACATTTTGGTTTTGGCAGAAAAAATTCAACTAGCCTTATGGAGTGCATTGTTCATAAGGAACTCTACAAAGATGTGGTTTGATAGTTGACAACATCAATGAGTTTTGGTTTCTTATCAAGATTGTTGGTAGAGTTACAATGTAATCTATTCTCCTAAACTAATCTTGGCTACATTCAAGTAAAGCAATTCCAGAAAAGACTCCTTTTTTCAATAAAATGCTGAAACAAGTCAGTATATAACCTGAACATAATTATGTACTACAAATATGTATGTGACAGTAACTTTGCTACAACAACTGATGGACTAGTTAGCCAATAATTTCACCTAATAAGTCAAGGTTTGGTATGGAGCCAGTATAAGTGGTCTCCAAATTATTGAGAGCTCCTGATGATTGATCTAGTAGAGATGTAAATGAAGGTGCCTTTTCAAGGGCACCTATTGGAGAAAACGGGTTGTAATGAGAGTCACTACTTGGTGTTGATGCCAGGTCAGTAAGAGCCAAAGGATCACTAAATGTCGGCCCCCTTGTATTCTTGGGAATATTCTTTCTTGCTGAATATTTCATCTCTTGTGATTGAGCATTTGAATCTCTCATGTTTGTCGCATAATCTAAACTTTGCTGATCAGTTCTTTGTTGCATTGCCCTTGCCTGTGACATAGAAGACGGTCCATTCCTTTGGGGCAACTGCATAAGTCCTTGCAAACCTGATTGTGATGCAAAAGAAGTCCGACTGTTGTAATTATATCCAGTAGGTGGATTAATTCTGGCATCAATCACTGCATTGGATGGGTTTGCCCCAGGTATATTGTTTCTCATTTGATTCATTTGTGCTTGGTATCCAGGATGAGGTCCTGAGGCAGGGAGGGACCCCCCTGGGTGAGCAGGCCCTGCTGGGTGAGCAGGCCCTGCAGGCCCATAATTAGCAACAGGTTGACTCACACTGCGATGATACAAAGGAAATGAATTCCGTCGATTATAATTATGGTATGAAGTAGAAGACAAATCAGTTTGCTGTGCATGCTGTTGATTTGGAACTTGTTGGTCACCAAGTGGATACTGATTCATTGGATAGTGTTCAAGGTATTCCTGTGTTGGCATGGAGAGTTGGCGTGTAAAAGGAGCCTGGCTTGATCGAATATTTTGAAAACCACTGTTAGAATATGCTGGAAGATTTTGCATTGGCATTCCATTGTATTGTGATTGGGGCATGGATTGGTGTGTTTGGTATGGTGGGTATGTTGATTGTTCTGGGATAGTAGGATGTGAAAGTCGTTGAGGCATACCCTGTTGTCCCATTCTAGAATACAAAGCCTGTTGTTGTTGTTGTTGTTGTTGCTGTGCCTGGGTCTGCATCATTCGTTGGTATTGTAATGACATTGTAGAGTTACTTGGGAACCCTGTGGACATTATTACATTGTGATTCTGATCTTTTGTTGAATACATATTTCCATACTGGTCACTGTTGGTTGCCATGGATCCACGAAATCGATTGGCTGCTGAAAACTGAGCAGGTTGCATAGAGCTCTGTAACTGTTGTTGTGATCCAGAAACTGCAAATCTAATAGCATCAATAAACTGCATTTGTGGGGACCTGAATTGCTGACTATTATCTTGTTCCTGACCTTCCAAGTAGCCTGGATTTGCTTGAGCTCTCTGACTTTGGGCTTGTCTAGCCAGCTGTTGTAAGTGTAGGGCCGTTGGTCCAGGAGGGCCCTGTGTACCGGGAGTGGGGTATGGGTTTTGTTGTGCCGTAGATGGATTCTGAACACTTGGATTTTGTTGTTGAGGATTCAAAGAATCTCTTGTTACGGGATCGATTTGTGATTGTTGTCGTGATATCTGATGATGTTGCGAAGAAATATCCGGATTTATTCCTGCACTCTTATAAATATCGCTATTGCTAATCCTCTCAAGAACTAGTTCAAAATCGTTTAGTTGTTGTTGTAGTTCCTGACCAGCAATAGAATCAGCGGCTTTGCTTTCCGTACTAGATCGAGTCGAGTTGCTCAACCCATTAGTTAAAGCACCAGTGGTTCGAATATTGCGTCCGCCATCACAAGTAACTGCAACAGAATGCGATTCTTGCTTGAACTCGGTCGGCGGTAAAGAGTTCGGCGATGCTACTCGGTTGGCATTTTGAAAAGCCTTCGAAGTGTGTGTTCCCGAGGTTGCTAACAATGGCGAACTCCTCGAACTATCCCCAACAAAGTGTCCGTTACTTCCAACTATTGGGGCAGTCGTCAGGTTTTCGGAATTCATTGAGTCTGATTGACTACCGGGGAGAGTTTGTTGGTCGCTAGAGTGCATAGATATTTGATGTTCATGCGACAGACCAGGATTGTGGATATCATCGGTTCTTGGATATTTCGACAAACTTTCACCGATTTGGCCATTTTCACCATCGCAGCTCATGTGCATGTTATTTATCCCCTGGTCATGTTTCCGCTTTAAGATAATTTGCTGCTGTGAAGAAAAAATTCATAAACCTTAGCTTACCTCCATACAGAAAGCATGTGCTCACAAAATATACATTCAAACAATCGAGTTTTCATCAACAATTACGCTGAAAAAACCCTCGCCGAGTGCAAGAACTGGCAAGTTTCGGTGTCTCATTCAAGACTAAACTAGTTACATTACCTGGAGAATTGCATTTGTAGATTTGAGTTCGAGTCCATTTGACGGATGTTCGATCTTCGTTACTATCTCTTGTTGTTTTATTTTGTTCAGCAGCTTCGTATTGCGACCTTCCAATACCCGCTTATGAAGCACTAAAGCTTCTTGCCTCTCCTGGTCCTCTATCACTGCTAACGAACGCTCCTGCTTCGACTGGCAATCCGAATGACGCCTTCTATATGTCTCAATTCGTTCCCGAAGTTTAACCACAACATCTCGATGTTTGGGAGTCATACATTTCTCGTCCATTTTGCAATAGACCAAGAGTGTCTCTCTAACTCGTTTCGGACCTCGATCGATCCGCAGAATGACCTGAACGTTGAAACAGTCTCCACAAAGAGAGATATTTTTGTTCCTACGACCTTCACATCGGTTCTTCTCTCAGTTTTCTAGCGACATGATAAAACTACAACACACATCATGTATACACACATTCGAGACACTCTTCTCGATTAGCAATGTATCGAGGGTCGACTACTCCCTGACGTCACAAATCTGTCACACAGAAGAACTTAGCGTTTGATCAGCGAAATTGATTCCTTGTTGAATATTGTCTCAAAAATGACCTAAAATCCTAGAAATGCTCACCATATATAGGTGAATTGAATCGTCAAAGAAAAGAAAAAATGATGATGAAATACCATTGCTAAATCTACAAGTACTTGTTTTCGTCTACAGTATTATCAATATGATTTCGAAATATAACATAAACACGGCACTACTGAAGGACTTCTCTCAACAGTTTATCTGTATTTTTTATTATTATGCAACTATTTCCCGATATTAACGGTAATGTTTGTTTACCTCCACCCACATTTTTCGACGACAAGGAAAGGATGGTTCGTCGTTCATCTCGAATCATAATTCAAAACATTCAAAACAATCGTCGTTTTCTGATCAGAAGATAGATTCTTGTTTGATGAACGCAAAGCCTGCTGAGCAATACTGGCCTGTGATTGGTTGGATTCCGCGAGAAGTTGTTTATGTTGATGTGACAGACCAAATGATTGGAACCTTTGCACGAACAGTCTATTCATAAAATCCGTAATCGCGCTTGGTTGCAGAAGGCTGATTGATCTACAATATATAGTGTCGAACTTTACTCGTAATATTTAACTTATTAAAGGGCAACGAAGCCTCTCCCTCTTTCACTTGCTAAATATTCAAGGTTCATGTTTTTTTGTCAGTATGTATGTTTTCCATATGGTCGTAAATCTTACGTTGCTTGGTATTCCGCCACGCCGACCGATGTAGTAGTAGCGCTAGAAATTGTATTTATTTTCTTAACAGTGCAGTAAGCCGTCCTTGTATGCTTAAAACATTAACGGGGAAGAAGATTAAAGTTTGATAGCGCAAGCGTTAATACCATGAATGATATGCCAGTAGTGACTTGAATGTACACACTTAAATTCTGACTTCTTTGTACCACTGTATATAGAGTCTGTTTTGTACTTCATTTAGACCTCTCAACTAAATCAATGAGAACAAAATGGAGTTTATAGAAGTGAAGAACTTCGTCGGTGTTTGAGAGTTGTCCATGTGCTTGTTGGCCGGCGGTGTGCGGTTAGTCGCGTAATGGTTGGTGGTGAAGTACGGAATGGATTTCACATCGCGAGAGGGTTTCGAACGACAAGAATGGAAAGTATTATAAACGAATGCTTTGTGTAAGGAATCATTGTAAATGACTTTAGACAGTCTTTAGATGGGGTTCCATTCCCAGACCGTTATAGCGGGCATTTCTGAACAAAAGGCCATACTAAAAGGTTCAAATGTAGCAACGTCTGCTTTATATTGAAGTCTGAAGTCTTTTATTTTCACAGTATCGCTTTTTTAAAACAGCTTATTTTGACGTGGCTAAGTCTTGATGGTTGCTATCATAGGCCTGATCGATAGTGTTGACTAGAAACCAGGCAGCAACATGATTTATTACACGTTCATAATTAACATATACAAGAAATTAATAATAATTTTATAAATAATATAATAATAGTAATAATAATAATAATAATAATAATAATAATAATAATAATAATAATAATAATAATAATAATAATAATAATAATAATAATAATAATAATAATAATAATAATAATAATAATAATAATAATAATAATAATAATAATAATAATAATAATAATAATAATAATAATATAGTGCAAACACTAAAACCGTGAAACAGTACAAACTATTTAGTGCTAAATAGCACCAATGGAACAATAGAAAACAATGGACATTGCACTATTTAGTGCTAATTAAAGTTAGCACTGTTTCATTGTTTTAGTGTTTGCACTCTAATAATAAATCATCATCATCATCATACACTTTAGCGTATTTAGCACTACTTCACTCTAATATTTATTTTGTTTTCTATTGTGCTCATCTGACTATTACACCTCTAATTAGTACACTTTGTTTCATGGGTTAATGAAAACCACTCTAAACCTGGGCACTACTAATTAGCTGTCAATAGCTGTCAGTGTTTATTAGATGCAAAGGAACAAAAGAAAACAAAAGAGCGAGCACGTCTAATAGTGTGTATTGTTGTAGTTAGTAATGCTCAGGTTTATTGGAATCACTCTACAAGTATTTTTAATAAACAGCTACAGTGCCACTGCGAATAATTATAATGATAATAATTATGACAAGTAGCCAGGAGTAATAATTATAATTTACAGATGGTGGCGATGGCGATGTCACTAATTTCTTATAATCAAGCATTTAATTTCTGATTAATTACTATTATTATTATTAATTGTAACAGCGCCATTGAACCTCGTAATTGGCGCTATATAAATCTATTATTATTATAATTATTAAATACTAAATAGTAATATTTAGTAATAATAGCAATTAACGATCAATCATCGCTATCATTCAGTGTCATCATCATCAGTATTATCACTAACATTGCTATGTTTACAATTAGTATTATTGTTGATGATTATCATTATTACCGCCTTTATCATTCATCTGATTTGCCTTCACTGATTTTGTTTATTCCAACCTTTACACCTATATGACTAGCTACCCTAATATCCAAAGTAATATAGCTTGTTTGAGTGTTAGCCTCTTTGTTAGTGATTCGATGACACTGTTCATGATTTGACACATTTTTTTGAGAAATGCACTTTAACTGTACTTCTAACCACGCCAACGCAGTTCCGAAGGAGCTCAAGATTGAACTTCAATTGATAAATAAATGTTTTTTTGCTTCTGTCATCATTAGAGTCTACATGTGCCCGGTGTATTGGGCTTCAGATACTCTTGGCTGATACCTGATGGAAAATAAATAATAATATATTTCAGTTGGAATTCTTCATAGAGGTTTTATTCTTCCGGGTCGTTATGCATCAGGTCCTTGGCCCATCGTCAAGGTTTAAAGCACAACACCACTTTAATGCTTTTTTGCTTCCAACCCCTGATGGGCCAAGGACCCGAAAGTTCGGCTAATTAAAACTGCAAGCAAACTAGACTTTCTAAAAGTCCTCGGCCCTTTTATTTTTTTTACTGGCGGGACTTCGCTCGAAAACACGTTAAATAAGGCTCCTTTAGTTAATTAAACACCATGAGAGTGGACGACTTGTAGCAAGTCTACAAGCAAACACACGTGGTCTTTTTTACCATTTTATTTTACTTAGAGTGATTGCAACTAACCCGTGAAATAAAAATTAGATGTTAGTGTGTAATAGTCAAGCAGTCACAAAAGAAAACAATGGAAATAAAGTCTACTAGTGTCTATTCAGGGCCGTACATAGCCCAAAATTCAAGGGGGGGCAGTAGGTGTTTAAAGCAAAAAATAAATGAAAATAGTACAGTTCTCAGTACTTTTTGATATATTCTTCGCCTTGCTAGGCTCCTGCAGTACGACCCTGCTATTAGTCTACTAAACAAACTCTCCATTATGTTTTCAAAGCAACTAAAATTCAGAAAAGAATATTGTTTTACAGCTCTTCAGCGATTGTGAAATAGGAACCCCTGGTACTTACAGCGATCGTGTCCCCTCTCGATTTCTTACTACAGTCAACTCTCCGCTAACGGACACTCTCGTAAGGGGACAGCTCTACTTGACACCTTTTCAAATCCCCCCTTCCAGTCAAACTCTGTATTTACACATTCCCGTAAGCGGACACTCTCTCGTAAGCGGACGCGGACACTTTTGAAAATGAAAATTGGATTTTTCTTTTGTTTACGCTCTCTCGTAAGCGGACACACCATATAATAATGGACTTTCGGCAATGGAATTTGTCTTTAATTTGCAATAAATCAACAAAAATATGACCTTTTACAGAGCAACAGAACAGTGGGGATCGGTTTTGTCAAATCTCCATTTGACCGCGGGGAAGCAAGGTGTACGGTTCAGTTGCTATTTTTCTCTACCGATTAAAACGTAATTAACTCTCCCGTAAGCGGACATCCACCCTATTTTTCTTTGGTGTCCGCTTACGGGAATAGTTCTCATAAGCGGACAGCTCTACTAACGGACACTTTTTTCAATTCCCGAGGGTGTCCGCTTACGAGAGAGTTGACTGTATCTCAATCTAAGTTTTTGCTATCGGCGTGTCCGCTAGCCCCAGCTGAATCACTGTTGACAGATAGAAAGGAGAATCAAACGGGCGTAACTTATGAGAAACACGGATAGAAGTAGCCTGTATTGCAGGCGTTCCTGGTTGGCAGGCTAGGATGAGAAGTGTTAAGATAACTGAATACTGTATATATATAAACCACTTGGAATTGCCGTTCATCATTCAGTCAGTAACAAGTGTTTAGGAAGAAGAGGAAAGCCTACAGGAATGGACGTGCTTCATGCTCGCGACCTTACACTGATTCACGATGTGATACCATAAGACACCGTGTTTCCTCATGCAATCAACCAAAACATGAATGCAAAATATAGTAAAGAAAGTCATGCATTTCGACGGATGATAATCGGATCGGTCTTTGCTTGTTTGTGGCCGACAAACGATATATAAATATAGTTTATTATTATTATTATTATCCATCGCTACGTAAACCAGTAACAAGGTCTCCGTGACCAGGACGATATGACATCACGGAGGAAGGGACCGGAAACGCCGCTAAATCACGCATGCTATTTGATAGGGCGTGGCTGTCATCCTTAGAATGCGCGAGAAGGCATAATGTACAAAATGACACACGGTGCAACATGCATGCGTGCACGAATGCTGTCACGATTTCAGCGTACTGTCTTTGCAACATGTGGTGGACACACGTTGCATATTGCCATGCATCTTGTACCTCAATGAAACCAGTGAGAGTCATTACTGTATGCAGTAATCCCTTATAAAGGTTATCTTTTTAATTTGAATCTTATTAGCCACTACACTCACTTTTACAGTAAATAGGCCTCCTGTATTAGCGAGATACCGTCTATAACTGCTTCTTCTCAATCCAAAGAACGCAATGTGGTTTGATTGACAGCCGGACAGCGCGTTCACGTGATACTATGATATTAGTTCCTCTCCGAAGTCTCGACGACAGATATACCAACGGGTTAATCGGTTTGCAATTGCGTAAAACTATTCGATAAGTCATACTACACGATATGTATTTAGGTCACAAGCAACACTGACGTAAACTCTCGGAACTTGGACCAATCACATCAACAACGCTTTGATAACGATTCTCGCAACTCTGTTGTAACGGTAGACGTGAAGTGATTTTGGTGATAAGGTTGGAATTATGGCAATTATGTAAAGCAAGCTTGTGTTTTATCAGCATCTGTATGAGTCAAGTCGTCAGTGCTTTTAAAATCTCAAGAGTTACTGCAGTGCGATTGGATAGTTGAACGAACGATCGATCATTCCACCACTGTGACGTCAGAGGACGTGTACACGTGTCCTTGATCGTCTTGATCGGTCAAAGCGACAAGTAGAGCAAACGGCATTCGATGAACTTTGTCGTTATAATCGAGGGTATCAGACATCTCTGGAGAATTCCAACGTGAAACTACGGTACTTATGATATGAAGTTCACTCACTGACGCCTTCGTTCAAAGTTCCTTACCGGTTTTCCCCCGGGGGGGGGGAGCCCGGGGGGGGGGGGGGGGGGGGGGGGGGGGTACTCCCATATATATGCTATATAGGTATGTGCCCCCGAATAGGGTATGGTTTTTGAACCTCCAGATCCTTAAATTGGGTACCATATTTTGCTTTTTCACCATAAAATAAAATATTCGATCTTTAATTTGGGTACACTTTTTTATTTTGACTAAAAAATCCGCTTATCGTAACAGCCAGCGTATCAGGCATTTCTGATATTAGCGATTTCCAAAGGTATAGTATTAACTTTTTCCTTAAATTGGATCTATATTTCAGTGACAAATCCTTGGAAAGGGTAATAATAATATTTTAACTTCAGTCTAAGAGATATAGTTTCAGGGAAAACGGAAAGTTTTGAGAGTCCTCTCCAATGACAAAACTTTTGAAAACGCAACAACGCGTTCGAACCTTACAGTACCGTGACACTCAAATGGCTTCCCGTTCTGAACCAATCAAAAAGCATACACCATACAATAACTCTTTCAATACCATACGAAAACGACTCTAATGAACCGTATATACATTCGTCGAAGATATCGTTGTTTAAAAACGTCTTACTTTGACATTCCTTTGACGAGGTACCGGAGGTGTTACCGTACCCTGTAGGCTTGCGGCAATGACCTGTCATGTTGTGTCTTACCGCAAATATAAACATACATACATACATGCATACATACATACGTACATGCATACATACATCGTTTATTGTACCTCCCAATATGGGTTTTTCAGTTACAAAGAATATAATATAATATAAAAAGTGATTGTATAAAAATATAAAATGGTTAAATAATATCTCAGCTTTATACATGTAAAGAACTGTAATAAATATATTAATAGATTAAAAAACACTGCTGCTCATCAGCACCACACTTAATCACTCTGTCGTCTCAAATTTCAATCCCTTTTTTCGACTAGAAAATATATTTCAGGCTGTTCTATTTCTTGTATTCTAATTTGCCAGTAAGTAAGTCATATTTGATATGACAGTCAAACACCTGCTGAGTCCCCAATTTTGAAATTAAACATTTATTCATGGCAATGCTGTTCATATTTTAGCGATATTTCCTTCCAACGTCCTGTTTGGACGGTTTAATCAAACCGTTTACTCAGCGAGCAGACAGAAATATTACAAGTACCGCAATCCACTATATATCAATAAGGAAGTCCAGTCATTTTGGTAAAAAATAAATATCAAGTTGAAGAATAGGAAATAAAATAACACAGAAATAGTGGCAAGTAAAGAAAGAATAATGTCAATACAAAAAGAAAACAAATCTGATATAAAAATAACTACAAATATCAAAGAATGAAATAACGTGAACACAATATTAAAAACAAAATTTCGATGAATAATAGAAAATTATATTACATAAAATTAAAATAAATCGAAACTAAATAACAAATAGTAGCAAAAGAAAGCAGAGTAATAATAAAAATAACGACAAAATAAACATAAAACTGGTGACAAACAGTAAATAAAATAACAAAACAATAAGAAACTGAAATTAGCATAAGGAAAATAACTGTACAAAGTAAAAAGAAGTCATAGTTCTATCTTGTGGGCTCCCTGTGCTCCTGCTAAATCATTCCCAGGCTCCTCGCGATTGTTTATTGGAACGCCTGCTCAAAAGTTGATTTCAACACACGTGTGGAAGTTACTTTGACGAAGATGAAGTTTTCTTTCAAGGTTAGAAAGTTTTCAGGCCATTGATTCTATGTTTTATGCTAACTACAACTATAACAGTATCATGCTTGTTGTTTGTAGTTTTCAAATCTTCTTGGTACGGTCTACCAGCGAGGCAATGTAGAGTTTACTGCAACAGGAGATTGTGTATTGAGTCCTGTTGGAAACAAAGTTACAGTATTTGATTTAAGGAAGTAAGAGATTTTATCTCAGATCCTGCTGTTCCGATTTCGGTTCTTATCAGATGTTGTTAATATGTTTTATAGCAATAAATCCTGGACACTGCCCTTTGAGAATCGTTTAAACATTACCAGACTCTGCTTATCGCCTGATGATACTACATTGATAACAGTCGACCAAGGTCAGTGGAGATCGTCCTGCATTGTTATTTCACACTATCATTTATCTAATAATGTCTTGTACAATATATTGGAAGTTGATTATAAGAAGGGGTGAAGTACTGCTGAATGTTGGAGTCAGCTCATCATCATCACTTTAACAAATTGCAAGCGGTTTTCCATTGTCTGTACTCTTATTGACAATGGATTTGACGTCACAAAATGTTCAAAACTCAAGTGGAACCGCGAGTGGTTTCACTGCACAAAGTTTTGAACATTTTGTGACATCAAATCCATTGTCAATAAGAGTACAGACAATGGAAAACAGCTTGTAATTTCTTTTTTACAATAACAAAGTAAAAGAAACATCCAAAAGCAAGGATAAAGTTTGAAAGAAAAACCATTTCAAGCGCGTGCTGGATCCGTGCGCGAGCGATTCGTCATTCTATGTGTCTGTCCTCTTATTGACAATGGCTGAGAGCCATGCAATCAGATTGCGAGATTACGCTCTGTTATTGTAAAATATAACAAGTGAGATTGTCAACCAGGCTGAATCATTCCCTGAGATGGCAACAACTTTATTTGTGCTCTCTTGTGGATTACACATGACTTATTAGTCCAATGCGAGAAACGCAACCTTAGTCTTCCACACGTACGTGCAGACATTCTAAATGTCAGGTGGTTCACCTAGGCCCTTTAGCAGCATTCATTTTCCCTGCACCTTTCCGACTCAAAGTGTGTTATACCATTATATACGCTCTTTCTCAAGCTAGATTTTTTGTGGGCAAGATTTCCCCACTTGTTCACATAGATCAGCTACAGTATGTAGCTGCAATAAAGTCCCGTTATTTAATGGTTTGCATACACACATAGCAGGCCTATTGGAGTTAGAGGGAGTAGGTGGACTCCTCCCCAGTCCCTTCTCCTATCCCTCCCATAGGGTCGCTACACAGGCTAGAATTTACCATAATTTAGATCTTAATTTCAATTATTATTTTCCTTGTAGAGGGACACAGTGTTCTTGCCAACTTCAGAACAAAGTGTGCTCTGCATTATTTTAACTTCAAGAAACCAGTAGAGGATATAAAATTTAGTCCAAATGGAAAGTAAGTGTTGATGTATTTATACCCATTTTGTATCCTTTCTAATTATTCATGTTGTTTCTCACCAGGTATATTGCTGTGACCCATGGCAAACATGTCCAGGTGTGGGTGACACCAGGACACACCAAACAGTTTGCTCCATTTGTTTTACACAGAACCTACACAGGACACTATGATGATAGCACATGTATTGACTGGTCAGCAGACTCTAGGTATTTGGTCACCCTTTACTACCATTTGCATTACTACACAACCACTCAAGACAAACGTCAGGTCTTGTAGTTTCCAATTAGATTGAGACATCAAAGAAGCCACGTTTGACATATTTCATGTTTATGATTGCAAACTTACCAGTCGCAACTTTCATCTTGGTAACATGTTCATCATCTACGGGAAGCATTGAGAGTTGTGTAGACAACTTTTTGTACTTCTCTGGTTAGTTCAGAAACTTGTTTTATGAATCACTTCTCTTTACTACATGTACTTATGTTGCAGGTTTTTTATAGTTGGAAGCAAAGATATGACAGCACGGATTTACTCGCTCAATCCAATGGAGAACTTTGTACCTGTTACTTTGTCAGGTCATCGGAACACTGTCATTGGATGCCTTTTTGTAGGAAGTTCACTCGATGTATCCTAATTAAACTACCGGTACATGTATTTCAGTGTAACTTCTAAAACAAACCAAAATAATCATTGCATCTATCAGATGTGGATGAATAACTTACATGTAATGTATCAGAGATTTTGTGAGACCATGAGATGACCATATTATTAAGTGAGACACTGCAATGGTTTGTAAAATAAGGCTATGACATCGTCATTCCAGATATTCAAGACTCTGAGATGTTGAGATCCTGGTGAAGTATATCACCACCACTTTTGATACTGACCATACATAAATTATGTACACTCTTACTCTTAGTATTTAGGCGATCTGTGATCATGTTAATAAAATATATAAATAGATCATTATTAGCAACATCTGCATTTGTGGTATCTACTTGTACATGTGATGTACAACAGCAATTGATATAGAGTTGTTATCGTATGAGTGGGAAGTAGCTACGGTACGGTTCATGCCATACCGTGACCGTATCACGCCATCATCATGCCGTATCCAAGCATTCTGATTGGTTGAGCAATGATTTTGCGCACTGTGATTGGTTGAATACAATGTGTACAATTCCATACCATGACCATAACTCTGTGCCATAGGTTTCCCACTCATACAAAAATGACTCTAACGTCTAATGTAGCCGTAGAGTAGATCAGTAGATGTAGTGGTACTTAGACAATAGAGTCCATTGTGATAGTTGTTTATTGTAGTTGTATGTAATAACAAATACTGAAAGACTTCATTGATACCGTTAGCTTCCTTACATCATTATCCCTGCAGGCATACACAATAGGTAGCAATGGAATACTTTTGTCATGGAAGTGTTCTATGAATCCTGAGCAAATTGTAACAAAAGAGAAATCCAAAGATGGAGACAAAGAAATAGATAAAGGTTACAACAATGAGAATAGATGATTCTCTTAGTTATTCACTCAGCACCACCTACATTTTGTCAGTTCCATCTGCCAATGTTTACATGTTTATTTGAAGTATTTTAATTGTCATGACTGCTTACTGCAGTAGGACCTGCTTTCTAGTTAAAGCCTTGAAACTGAAACCCCTCAAATCTAAAGGTAAAACAAGCATCATTTTCTTCTTTTAGATTCCATTGTAAAATACAGCAAAGGTGGCAAGTAAGTGAGTTTATCACTCTTATGTAATGCTATTGTAAGTTTTACTGTGTGATGTGTAAAACTGCCTTTAATGTAAAGTGTACTGTCTTGACCTGGTCAACAGTAATGCCTAGCTACATGTACTTTGGAAGTTGATTGACTACTAGAGTGACATACACAGGAGCCCATGATTAGCAGCTTTATCTACTGTATTGGGTCTGTGAGACATCATGTACCCAGAGCTATTTGTAGAACTGTTTTCCATTGTTCTGCAGCCAATCAGATCAGGCTATTTGTAGAACTGTTTTCCATTGTTCTGCAGCCAATCAGATCAGGCTATTTGTAGAACTGTTTTCCATTGTTCTGCAGCCAATCAGATCAGGCTATTTGTAGAACTGTTTTCCATTGTTCTGCAGCCAATCAGATTGCATCTCAAAATTAAAGAAACTATCAATCGATGGTAAATTAATGAGGAATGAATGATTCCTTGTTTGACAGTCAGGACACTTTTATTCACTACTTGACTGACATCCCAAGCTCAATGGAAAAACTTTCACACCAATATGTTACTAAAAATAGCTTGATCTTGGAACAGGATGGCCCATGGTAGTATAGTAGATGGCCTATTCATTGGTTCCTGAAATACGCTAAAAGTGGTCAACACTTTTGAATGCTGTACTGACATATCTCTCTTTGTTGAGGGCTACAGGTTACTCAGTTATGATTACTGTTACATGCTACCCTCTTAATACCCTGAGTGCCAGGGGTTCCTATTTCACTCTCGGGATCTGGTGAGTGAAATAGGAGCCCCTGGCACTCAGGGTACCCTCTTAAAACAAAGTTGATTATTATTAGATTATTCTATAATAATAATAATAATAATAATAATAATAATATAAAGTATTGGGAGCATAATACTATTGTCTCTATGCTCTTACAAAACTATGGGTTAAACATGATCTGTTCACTTTCAGACATTTCTTTGAAAAAGAAAACTTTACTACAATCACAAGTTGTACTATGCACAAACCCAGCCAAGTACTGATTGTAGGATTCTCCAACGGCATGTTCACCATCCATGAAATGCCTGACTTTAATCTCATTCAAACTCTAAGGTAAGCTGCTCCCCATGGGGGGTAGGTTGAGGATGGATGGTTGCACTAGCATTGCTGAGTTCTTAATCAATCCATGGACATTTAAAGTACAAAGACACAGAGGCCATGTTGGTGGTACAAACAAGAGAAGCTAATGAGGAATGCTATGGCTGCCATGACATCACATGCAAACAGACAGGAGAATTTGAGATGCATAGTTCTATACTTTACAACATGATATGAATTCATTTGATGATGATTTCTCTCTTGATATTTCCTGGCAATGATTATCTTGCAGTCATGTACAAGTAATGCCTTTCTTTCTAGTATATCTCAGAAAACTGTTTCTTCTGTGGCTGTCAACCCAACCGGCGAATGGCTGGCATTTGGTTGTGCTAACATTGGTCAGTTACTGGTGTGGGAGTGGCAGAGCGAGACTTATATACTGAAGCAACAAGGCCATTACTATGACATGAATGTTATTGCATATTCCCCTGATGGTAACTATATTGCAACTGGTGGAGATGACGCCAAGGTACAACTTAAAAAACCTTTTGCATAGTTGTGTTCTAACAATTTCATTTCGCTACCATTTGCTGTACCTGCCAATCAAAATGAAAATTATAACTTCAGGGTTGTTGGGTTGTTAAGAGGCAGCATATACAGCGGAAATATAGCAGGCTCTGCTAGCTGCGGCAATTAGCATTTCAAATAGATTGTGAGATGCAGCGGTTTCTGGCTAGTTTGACAACCCTAGTGACTGGCAAGTTTTTTTCAACTTCAGGTCAAACTGTGGAATACCATGACTGGATTTTGTTTTGTAACATTTCATGAACACACAGCAGCTGTAACTGGAGTACTTTTCAACTCTAATGGCCAAGTAGTCCTTAGCTCATCCCTTGATGGGACAGTCAGGGCATTTGACCTCAACAGGTACAATGTACATATACATATACTGTAGCTTTGTTGCTCTATAAAGCCTGTTTCACACTGTGAAATGAAAGCACATTTGCTGCAATACCCAAGTATTATCTACAAACAATTCAATTGCACTTGTGTATTGCACCAATGCTTGTGCATTGTAACTGGGCCTTAATCTTTATACTGTAGTTTATTGTATCATTGTTTATACAGATACCGTAACTTCCGTACATTTGCATCACCACGTCCAGCACAGTTTTCTTGTCTGGCTCTGGAGAAAAGTGGTGATGTTGTCAGTGCTGGCTCACTGGATACTTTTGAAATCTTTGTGTGGTCAGTACAGACAGGACGTTTGCTAGAAGTAAGTTTGTCTGCCATTAATGGGATTATTTAGTTATATCAGATTGTCACTTCAATGTCTTGTGGAAGGTTTTCTCATCTGGTGTAGACACTACACCACAAAACCAAAACATTTGAGTCCAATTGCTTCTATTTTTGATAACAAAAGCAGCTATCATTCAACCAGAACATCATCACACCTTTTGTTTCCTTTTCACACTGCTTTGTATTTAGTTCATCTGTTTCACAGGTATAGTGCCTGCACTTTATTTGTCTTTGCAATGTTGTTAGTCCTTTCTGTCCATTACTTATCATCATCATCATCTCTCTTTGTGCCAGTAGGCGCATAACTAAGGCTTTCAATCCATTACTTATGCTGGCTGATATTGTACATTGTTTTTATAAGGTTCTTTCTGGTCACGAGGCACCAGTTTCTGGCTTAGAGTTCAGCCCCACTCAGCCACATTTAATATCATCATCCTGGGACAAGACTGTAAAAGTGTGGAACATGTTTCAGAGTAATGTTAGCCGTGAAACACTCGACCTTACATCAGATGGTATGTTGTACATGTAATGCTCCATGACACTATCTTTGACTGTGGAAGAAGATGCCTTACAACTCCCATCATTTTCACATTAGACAAAAGTCACAGTCATTTGTTCATTGTACACACATGGGTTTCAATAGCATTTGAAGTACTAAGGCAGATAGTCCTACTGGAGTAAGTGGCCATGACTATTAGAAGGCTACAACTGAACACATTAATCAACAGATGGAACCAGTACTTGGGAGGCAGTTCTTAGAGTAGCAACCACTTGTAGTAGTTGGTCACTTGCTGTACATACATGTATTACATGTACTGTACTTAATATTGTACCTTATGATAACGTTTACTAATGTTATTCCATTTACTTAATAGTTGTCACAATTGCTATTAGACCTGATGGAAAGCAGGTTGCAGTGTCCACCCTGGATGGGACATTGACATTCTGGGACATACAGACAGCAGTGCAAGTCCATTCTGTTGATGGTCGCAGAGATTTAGGGGGCGGCAGACGAAATACTGACATGATCACTGCAAAGTCTACTTCTTTTGGAAAGTAAGTGTGCCTTTTTATAGACTTACATGGATGTCCTCTAGCTATTCATTAGTGACATCAGCTCAAGTACAAGACAGTATAAGAAGCTTGTATATTGTGAAAGTAGTGGACACAAGCATCACAAAACAAGCACAAGAAAATAGAAAACGTTTTATCCATGTGCATATGCTTGCATGCACTTGTACATACAGGAGACTCATTTTCACTTCACAGTGAAGTAAGGCCTCTTGTGCTTTCATTTATCATGCTTAAGGAAGGTGCACTGGTATATCCCTTCATATTAAGCTGAATCTTTCTCTGGGTTGTAGGTGTTTCACAAGTGTTTGCTACTCAGCAGATGGACAATGTGTTCTTGCAGGAGGACGCTCTAAATTTGTTTGCATTTACAATGTTGAACAACAGGTAGTGTTATTGTTTCCACAGGTTATCGCACAGTTTAATTTAGTTTAATTATCTGTTATAATATTTAGATACTTGTAAAAAGATTCCAGGTTTCTGGGAACAAGTCCTTCGATGGCATGCAGGTGAGATCCTGATGACCCCTCTCTTCCTCTACACCAATGATACTGACCAGCACCCCTCTCTTTCTCTGCACCCATGATACTGACCAGCACCCCTCTCTTCCTCTACACCAATGATACTGACCAGCACCCCTCTCTTCCTCTACACCCATGATACTGACCAGCACCCCTCTCCTTCTCTGCACCCATGATACTGACCAGCAACCCTCTCTTCCTCTACACCAATGATATTGACCAACACCCATCTCCTCTCCTCTGCACCCATGATACTGACCAGCACCCCTCTCTTCCTCTACACCAATGATACTGACCAGCACCCCTCTCCTTCTCTGCACCATTGATACTGACCAGCACCCCTCTCCTTCTCTGCACCCATGATACAGACCAGCACCCCTCTCCTCCTCCCCACCCATGATACAGACCAGCACCCCTCTCCTCCTCCCCACCCATGATATTGACCAACACCCATCTCCTCCTCCATACCCATGATACCTCCCCCTACCCATGACCAGCACCCCTCTCCTCCTCCCCACCCATGATACAGACAAGCACCCCTCTCCTCCCCACCTATGATACAGACAAGCACCCCTCTCCTCCCCATCCATGATACAGACCAGCACCCCTCTCCTCCTCCACACCCATGATACAGACAAGCACCCCCACCCATGATACTGACCAGCACCCCTCTCCTCCTCCACACCCATGATACAGACAAGCACCCCTTTCCTCCTCCACACCCATGATACAGACAAGCACCTCTCTCCTCCCCACCCATGATACTGACCAGCACCCCTCTCCTCCTCCACACCCATGATACAGACAAGCACCCCCACCCATGATATTGACCAGCACACATTTCTGCAGGAATATCTTCATAGTGGTAAAATGACAGAAGCAGGACCACTGGACCTGATTGATGATGAAGACAGTGATCAAGAGGATATATCATTGCCAGGAGTTTTAAAGGGAGATATGAGCAGCAGAAAAACAAAACCTGAAATTCGTGTCAAATGTGTGCAATTCTCACCAACAGGTACATTCTGCATATCAGGGCCCGGTTGTTCGAAAGCGGGTTAATGCTAACCCAGGGTTAAATTCGCTAACCTAGGGTTAATTCTTAAGATTTTACCCTAGGTTAGCCATGTTTAACCCTGGGTTAGCATTAACCCACTTTCGAAACAACCAAGCCCAGGACCATTAAAGTTCAGAAATGTCAAAAACTTGTAATAAAAATGTAAGAATAGTATTTTGATACTTCTTCATCAAATGTACTACATTGTAATTTCTTTGACAGGTCGAGCATGGTCTGCTGCAACAACAGAGGGTTTGATCATCTTCTCCCTTGATGCAACCCTTGTCTTTGACCCTTTTGACTTGGATACTGATATCACACCTGAATCCATAAGAAACGTCTTGGCAAAGAGAGAGTTAAGTAGAGCACTGGTGCTTAGTTTTAGACTGAATGAGCAGGACATTATTCGTGAGGTTGTGGAGAGTATCAGGATCTCTGACAGTGAGTATGCTTTGTTAACTGTTTAGACCGGAGACATTCACCTTATCATCATTGCAAATATCTTACAAATAGTTTCAATGCAGTATCTTTCACCATCTCCCCCATTATTAGTGAAGAGATTGGCCACCTATATTTATCTGGCACTCAACAATGTATAAGGGGGAGGAGGGAGGGGGAATTCTCAAGGACTTTGCTTTGTGCAGTATCTTAAAGATTAAACTGCAAAACAGTCCCTACTTTTTCGTGAAACTCCGCCGAGAATAGGTAAAGTTACCACAAGAGAATGAGGCTGTTTTGCAGTCTACTTAAAAATATATATTTCATTCAACTTCTTTTCCAAAGGGTTGTACCTTCCCTAGCGATGTGATGAGTGTTCACAATTTTTACTTGCTGTTATTTATAGCTGTTATTTAAGTTCTGTGTAAATTATCATTCTGCCTGATGATGGTTTAAAGTAAACCGAAATATTGCCAAACGTTGTTTGCCTTTTCATTGGGGGTATACTTCCATGATGAGTACGATTTTCGGAATATCATTTATTTTATTCTATTTAAAATTGTCTGCTGGGTTAGGATTTTACTTGTTCCTCTGTGGCAATTCTAATCATCCCTGATTTGTTTTTGTGTATAGATGTACAATGTCTATAGGGTCATACGCCATGGGAAGTGCTTCACAAATGTTCTCCATTCTTTCATTCCAGTTCTTTTAGTTTCACAGTCCTTATCAGAAGTGTATGTTGATAAGATGTTGTGGTTTGTAGCTGGTGAACTGGAGTCATCTCGGCATCTAGAGTTTTATCTTCTATGGTGTAAAGAACTCTTTACTGTCCATGGACATGCTATTAAACAGAGATCAGGACAAGTAATGCATATCCTGAGATCATTACAGAAAACTATGACCCAACATCAAGAGGATTTAGGAAAACTGTAAGTATTGATATACTACGCTTATCACTTGAGTGAGAAATGATGTGTTTTTCGTACCTATGTTTTGCCATTAAAACTGTGATGTTGTTAGGGACAACAGAGTATGTTTGGGTCTTTTTAATGAACTGGCGCCAACATGTCTAGTCTGACACAAAACACAAGTATAAAGAAAGCAACAACTGATGGAACAATTTTCGAATTCTTTGCACAGCATCTACATGTAGCTATTACAATCATTAGTCTTAATTTGGGAAAATTACAAAAACCAGATATGAAATATGACTTTAAATAACATAATTTACATGTTGTTATTGAGTATTAATGTTGTTGTGTGGTTTCTGCGACATTCTGCCTTAAACACTGGTGACGTAGCAAACATACTGCGTTGTCCCTAACAACATTGTAGTTCTAACGGCAAAACATAGGTCCAAAAAGTACATCGTTTCTCACTCCAGTGATAAGCGTAGTACCTAGTTATCATACCTCCATGGCTTTGACAACAACTTTCTTTTGACAGATGTTCAAGGAATTCATACACTTTGTCCTACCTACTGTCAATAGCTGACTTGGTGAAGAGCAAGAAACGAACTGCCGAACAAGAACTTGAACCAGAAATGTGAAGGATTGAAATCAATAAATAATGTACAAAGTTCTCTTGTGTAATATACAAGGAAAGGCAAACGATGAGATTGAGGAATATTCCAAGATGATATTTTATTCTTGTATTAATGTATTTATAACGCTTACCTAATTTACCTTATATAATCAGTCTAGTCCAATATTAAAGCTAATTCTACAGTCTACAAGTAGAGTTGATCCTCTTGTGATCACTGCTTACTTGGTTTACTTGACACAGTAAGAGTAGCTTGTCTTGTGATCCCATTGTTATTCTATATCTACTGACAGTACTACGTAGTCATAGTCATCGCGGTTGTCATGGTCACTTAAATGCTGCTTTGAGGTGACAAAGCTGCAACTCCTGGCAGGGTTTTGCCTAAAACAACAAGTTTAAACTAAGACATTAATATGATTGTCACCCAATATTACTGTAGTATATGTGTTGCCATGAGATTACCATGTGCGACAACCCTTTACAAGTGACACTGACCCATCTACACCACCACCTGATCAAACTATTCCTAGATACTTAGCACATGCACGTTCTAATGAGTTTTATTGTAAGCTCCTTTGTGTTTACGTGAATAAATAAATTACTAATGAATAAATAAATTACTAAATATTCAACACATTTGACTACAATCGTGTGGAAATCAGAGAAGTATATCTATCACTCAACTTCCATGATAAATAATTTAGTTCAGTTTAACAACAATTTTATTGCAATTATATATTCTGTTGTTGAACAAATATGTGCATGCGCGCTTGGTATAGATATTTACACCAGGTCTTACCTTCAAGGAGTTCAAGGCTTGCACCACCTCCAGTACTCACATGGCTGACCTTGTCTTCAGTGCCCCACTTAACACAGCATGTAGCAGTATCACCTCCCCCTAATAATAATCATCGTAATAATAATACAATTTTAAGAAGGGTGGCATGTAACAGTTGGGTAACTGAAAAACCTGTGGCCCTCGAATAATAAATAAATTAAAGACAGTAAAGTAATGGTATTTCATTACTTATCAGCCATTGGTCACCCCCCCCCCCCCCCCCCCCCTGCCACACTGGTTGTTAGCCCCACAGAGGGATGGGAGGGAAGGTCTATCAAGCAATTATTTGTCCTGAGCAAGCTAACGGCAAGCAAGCAATAACTGGACCACAAAGAAGCAAACTTTGAAAGCAAACATGCACATTTTCAATAATCTCCCAGTTGATGAATGGTTTTGTATCAATACTTTACCTATAATAGAAGTGGTTTTATTAGCAGTTGCTTCTACTACAGCATCCATTACACTTTTTGTACCAGCTTCAAACTTGGCAAACTCAAACACACCAACAGGGCTAAAAACAGCAATGATCAGTTTTATTTGCTTGATGGATGACTCAGTGGCCATGTTGTTCATCTATACTTACCCATTCCAGACAATGATTTTAGCTCTTGCAATGACCTCTTTGAACAATGTAACACTTTTTGGTCCACAATCAAGACCCTAGAAAGGAGTATTGAATTTGTGCACACAGTACACGTATATAACCATCATCAGCATCATTACTGTACATCATTGTGTACATCAAAATATGCCATTCCTAGGGGTGTCGAATGGTCCCCGCAATAAGCCAGAGTCTTGCAAAATCTAGGTCAAATTTCGTGGGTCTCGAAGTCTCGTTTTTTCGCAAAAAGCCGTCTCAGAGTCTCGAATTTTGAAAACAAAGGAAATCAGTGAAAAAGCATCGGGCTCGCAAAAATATGCCTCGTCTCAGGGTCTTGCAAAGACTCGCCTTGACCATTCGGCACCCCTCATTCCTGTGTGGTCACCTATTAAACACAATAGATTGTCTAGCAATATCAGAAGCTGTTTGGGTACAGAAGTATGAAAAAAACATTACCATCCATCCTTTAGGAATTCCTGATTCAACAGTAGCACTGCCAACCTATTTCAAGATATATAAAAACTATATCACACACAACCACAGGGAGCCAACTACAGGAAACAAATACAGATTCCTGTGGACACATCTTTTAGTTTTGATTTCTGTGGAAGAAAATGTGGGTTACACTGTGAATGATCATCTACCACTTGAAATATCCCACAGGGATCCCACAAGTCGTCCCAGTCTCTTTCAGTATTATTACCACAGGATTCCCATTTCATTTTTCCTTTCAAGGTTACCACAGGGAACCCATGTCTCATAAAAATGGGTGCAACAAAACCTGTACCTCAGCATCTTCAGCAAATTTATTGGCAGTTACAAAATCCACAGGAAAGCAGAGCTTGACTCCCTTGTCTTTTGCTTTGTCAACAAGCTTTTGAACAATCTCTGCTCCTTTAGGGTCGAAGAGAGAGTCTCCAATCTAAACAAGTCACAACTAATATTAACGATTTATATGCACGTCAACAAACCATCAACGTTATTGAATTATGACCTCCATGTTGTGGATGACTTTAGTAAAAGTATAAGCCATGCCGCCACCAATTATCATCTCGTCTACTTTATCTAGAAGGTTTTCAATCAGCTGGATCTTATCAGCAACTTTGGCACTAGAAACGACAAATATCTGGTTGACTTTAAAGTTGCTTCAACAAATTATAAACTTTTTTTTTTCATTTTATTTTTAATGATTTACAATGTTACAATGTATGCTCACCCTCCCAGAATGGCCAAGAAAGGTCTTTCAGGTGATTCTAAAGCCTTTGCAAAATAATCCAGTTCCTTTTTAAGTAAGAATCCAGCAGCTCTCTGTGAATGGTCAACTCCAACCATGGAACTACATCAGTTATAAATATTAGTAGTTGGCATGGTAACAATAGTGTATTTATCCTATTATTTTATTTCATTTCAATACAATACAATACAATAACTTTATTTATACACGATTAGGATTAAAGCTGAAAAGCTTGTGGGGTCGTGTGTAAAACAATGGAAATAAAAATAAAAACTATGTATATAAAATTCTAAATGCTAAATAAATAATTACTATACATTCTAATTAAAATACTAATATAATTTAAATTTCTACTCTAAAATAACTAAATAAAATATAAAGATATAAAAAATGTTATATCGATGTTTCCCTGTCTTGACCTTTACCACCAGCTATGCAGGAGTATACAGTCATTTTCGTATGAGTGGGAAGTAGTTACAGTACAGTCCTTGCCGTGCAGTGACAGTATTGCACCATCTGGTGATGGTATCCAAGCATTCTGATTGGTTGAAAAATGATTTTAAAAACCTATCGCAATATAATTAACTGTAACAATGGGGAGTTTGAAGATAACTGTGTGTGCTGCTGTTCCTTGTCAGCCATACATACATACATACATTTATAAAGTACCGTATAGCAGTTCTAAGCGCTATAGTCATAGTAACTATTAACTACATGTATACCTGTGTGCTCGGTGTGCTGTTCCAAAGGCATCATTTACATAGATATCACCAAGTTTGGAAAGTGACGATCGGAATGTCTTGACTGCTTCCTCGCTGGCCTTTATCTGCAAATGGAAGTTATATCATCATACACCTGTTTTCAGAAACGTTGTCTTATATGAAATAGTAAAATGTAAAAAGGAATTATTATCACCATTCTGTCTATGATAGCAGAAACTTGGTAAATACAATTCAATTCCTGAATTTATTAATTACTTAAGTTGGTATTTGTATAAATAAATAATGTAATCCTGAAGGACCTACCATAGATAAATAAAGTTCTATTTTTAAATATTTATTATTATTATTTATAATTAATCCAGGAAGTTTCTATAAAATACCTTTTTCCCTTCAGCGTCAACACCCTTTCCTTCTTCTTCAATATGAAAACGAAGATTTTCAAGCAAAATAACAGAACCTGAAATGTATTTTCCAGTTTTAGGCAAACACATTCACTGGTATTTCATTAATACCTTACGGCTATCATGTATTTACAACACAACATTACCTGGTTCAGGGTTTGCACAAGCAGCTTCTATTTCAGGTCCAACACAGCTTGGAAGAAACTTTACATCTCTGAAACAAACCAGTTATTCATTCCATCAGTCAGTCAGGACAGTCAGTCATAACGTACAGTCAGTCATAACGTACAGTCAGTCAGGATAATCAGTCAGGACAGTCAATCAGGACAGTCAGTCATAACGTACAGTTAGTAAGGACAGTCAGTCAGGACAGTCAGTCATGACAGTCAATCAGGACAGTCAGTCAGGACAGTCAGTCAGGACAGTCAGTCAGGACAGTCAATCAGGACAGTCAGTCAGGACAGTCAGTCAGGACAGTCAGTCAGGACAGTCAGTCAGGACAATCAGTCAGGACAGTCAATCAGGACGATCCGTCAGACAGTCAATTAGGCAGTCAATCAGACAGTCAATCAGACAGTCAATCAGACAGTCAATGTCAGGCAGTCAATCAGACAGTCAATCAGACAGTCAATGTCAGACAGTCAATCAGACAGTCAATGTCAGGCAGTCAATCAGACAGTCAATCAGGACAGTCAGTCAGGCAGTCAATGTCAGACAGTCAATCAGACAGTCAATGTCAGACAGTCAATCAGACAGTCAATCAGGACAGTCAGTCAGGACAATCAGTCAGGACAGTCAATCAGGACAGTCAGTCATGACAGTCAATCAGGACAGTCAGTCAGGACAATCAGTCAGGACAGTCAATCAGGACAGTCAGTCAGGACAATCAGTCAGGACAGTCAGTCAGGACAGTCAGTCAGGACAGTCAGTCATAACAGTCAGTCATGACAGTCAATCAGGACAGTCAGTCAGGACAATCAGTCATGACAGTCAATCAGGACAGTCAGTCGACAGGACAATCAGTCAGGACAGTCAATCAGGACAGTCAATGTCAGGCAGTCAATCAGACAGTCAATCTGGCAGTCAATTAGTACAGTCCCAGACTCACTTTATATCCACTCCGACAAGCTGAAGTCGCGGAGGAAAGAGAGTTCAGTATAACCACAGGCAGCCCAAGCAATCAACATGTAAAAAAATAAGATAAATAAAAACTTCTATGAAATGAAAAATATCTTGTGTCTTGTTGTATTATTTATAGATAAAGTCCTTTCTGGTAGTTTTATCCACATTAGACGCTGTTTTTATTATTTTCCCCCCTCAGTACTATACAGTGACAAGGCAGGAAACTACGAGCGCTACCTCCAACGGCTACCGCTCGATTTTTACCCCTAAAATCCCTCAATTTCCCCCCAAAACTCCACAGCACCAAAGGACGATGATAGGACATTGCCAAACTCTTACCTTGAGCCAAAAAATCGAAACTAACGGCATATTTTCTGCTCGTTTCATGCGATGAATGATCCAAATTTCAGTTCGTCTTCACCGTGTTTCATCCCGTGTTACTACCATTTGCATGAAGTCACATGATCAGCTGCAAAACTGCAGCTGATTGGTCGGCTGGTATCCATAGTAAGAGACAACTGATCCCATCCCCTACTCCCCAAAGCACAAGAAATGTACCAATGCGTTACGCGACACCACCCCCTTCGCAAAAAAAACTTCCGTCTTGACTCACTAATGAATGCAGCTCAGGGAAAACTCGTAAGCGACATTTCCCGTGCAAAACAAAAATGTTGCTGTATTTTTTAGCGAAACGCACGTTGCATAACACCCCAAGTGTCTTGGAGCTTTTCATCCGCCAAATTAGAAGTCGTAAAGACAACCAATTTATCTTCTATTACGAGAACTTATCGCCGTCAAAATGTAACTACAAACTGCAATTTAGCGAGTGTTTTAAAGTAAGTTGAGTTCGCCGATACATCGAGTCGGTGCTTGAATAGTTTGCTAGCCTTTCTTACAATATAATTATGTAAAAGTAATGTACTGAATGCTAAGCTTCAAATTCGCTCAAAAATTCTACAAGCTTTTTTTGTACTCGGAAAACGATGAATGACTTGCTGGGAAAACTCGTAAGCGATGTGCTGCATTCATTTGATTGGCTGAGTCTTAATGAGTCAAGACGGAAGTTTTTTTGCGAAGGGGGTGGTGCCGCGTCACGGATTGGTACATTTATTGTGCTTTGGGGAGTAGGGGATGGGATCAGTTGTCTCTTACCATGGATACCAGCCAACCAATCAGCTGCAGTTTTGCAGCTGATCATGTGACTTCATGCAAATGGTAGTAACACAGGATGAAACACGGTGAAGACGAACTGAAATTTGGATCGTTCATCGCATAAAACGAGCAGAAAATATGCCGTTAGTTTCGATTTTTTGGCTCAAGGTAAGAGTTTGGTAATGTCCTATCATCGTCCTTTGGTGCTGTGGAGTTTTTGGGGGGAAATTGAGGGATTTTAGGGGTAAAAATCGAGCGGTAGCCATTGGAGGTAGCGCTCGTAGTTTCCTGCCTTGTCACTGTATAGTACTGAGGGGGGAAATAATAAAAACAGCGTCTAATGTGGATAAATTAAAACTACCAGAAATGACTTTATCTATAAATAATACAACAAGACACAAGATATTTTTCATTTCATAGAAGTTTTTATTTATCTTATTTTTTTACATGTTGATTGCTTGGGCTGCCTGTGGTATAACTTGCATGCGCATGGCAGCTTAGCAGCCAGGCGACCACCACAAATATGTGGTGGTTGCCTGGTTACAAAGCCTGTCTGATCTCCAAAATGGTGGAGGCTCCAGTAAATCCTAGTTTAATAATTTAATATTTATATTGCACAGTTTCTCAGTTCTGTATGAGCGATATCAGTCGAATTTTGTGAAGAATTTCATCGATTCCGTGAAGTTTTCCCTTGCAAAGAGTTATTAATTTTTTTATAATATTGTCCTAAAGTTTGAACAGCTTCGGGAAGCGGCCGGATGTTTTTGTTAATTTGAGTACGGGCTTTGGAAAGTCCATGATTTATTCTTTATTAATCTGCACGCGCTGTCAGCCATTTCAGTCCATTTTATTTTGAAGGCTCCACGTGATGTAAACATATCACTGGCCATATTACATTTGCGGGCTCTGAAAATAGACAAAATCGGCTCACTGGTGCAATGTTTGCATTCTTTAACCCAATTCAAAACTTTTGCAAACAACATTTCCATCGATTTCCATATCAATGCTGTTGAAATGTCTATTGAAATCGAGATACAACAGACAAAGAACCGTATTCCCAAAAGATCTGAAATGGGTCAAAGAATGTAAACATTGTGTAAGTCGATTTGGTCTATTCAGCTCCGATTTCCATATCAATGCTGTTGAAATGTCTATTGAAATCTGATGATTGACTGCTAAGCTGCCATGCGCATGCGCATGCAAGTTATACTGGACTCTCTTTCCTCCGCGACTTCAGCTTGTCGGAGCGGATAGAAAGTGAGTCCGGGACTGGACTAGCAGTCAATCAGACAGTCAATGTCAGGCAGTCAATCAGACAGTCAATCAGACAGTCAATCAGCAGTCAATCAGACAGTCAATGTCAGGCAGTCAATCAGACAGTCAATCAGACAGTCAATGTCAGGACAGTCAATCAGGAGAGTCAATCAGGACAATCAGTCAGGACAGTCATCAGGCAGTCAATCAGGACGGTCAGTCAGACAGTCAATTAGGCAGTCAATCAGACAGTCAATCAGACAGTCAATGTCAGGCAGTCAATCAGACAGTCAATCAGACAGTCAATGTCAATCAGCAGTCAATGTCAGACAGTCAATCAGGCAGTCAATCAGACAGTCAATCAGACAGTCAATGTCAGACAGTCAATCAGGCAGTCAATCAGGCAGTCGATGTCAGGCAGTCAATCAGACAGTCAATCAGACAGTCAATTTTAGACAGACAATCAGGCAGTCAATCAGACAGTCAATCAGACAGTCAATCAGACAGTCAATGTCAGACAGTCAATCAGGCAGTCAATGTCAATCAGACAGTCAGTCAATGTCAGACAGTCAATCAATCAGTCAGTCAGTCAATCAGACAGTCAATCAGACAGTCAATCAGACAGTCAAGGCAGTCAATCAGTCAATCAGACAGTCAATCAGACAGTCAATCAGACAGTCAATCAGACAGTCAATCAGACAGTCAATCAGACAGTCAATCAGACAGTCAATCAGACAGTCAATCAGACAGTCAATCAGACAGTCAATCAGACAGTCAATCAGTCAGGCAGTCAGACAGTCAATCAGACAGTCAATCAGACAGTCAATCAGACAGTCAATCAGTCAATCAGACAGTCAATCAGTCAATCAGACAGTCAATCAGACAGTCAATCAGTCAATCAGACAGTCAATCAGACAGTCAGTCAATCAGACAGTCAATCAGACAGTCAACAGTCAATCAGTCAATCACAGTCAATCAGTCAACAGTCAATCAGTCAATCAGTCAATCAGACAGTCAATCACAGTCAATCAGACAGTCAATCAGACAGTCAATCAGGCAGTCAATCAGACAGTCAATCAGACAGTCAATCAGACAGTCAATCAGACGGTCAATGTCAGACAGTCAATCATTCCAACGATTCCATGATTATTTACCTTCCAAGCAAGTTCTTTAATTCATCAACTACAGGTTTCAAGGAATATTTGTCTACAACTTTACCATCAGGTCGACCCAAATGACTCATCAGCACTACAGACTTTGCACCTTTCTCAAGACAATGCTTAATAGAAGGCACGGCAGCCTTGATCCTGAACATTGATGGAATGAAACAAATCATTCAGTTCTGGGACAATTATGAAGACCAGTTGGACACAAGTAGGTGTGGAAAAGAAGTAACAGTGAAATGGGATGTTTACCTCATATATATTACATAAACGAAAAATAAGTTGGTGGGAATGAACGTGACACAGGGATCCCGGTCGGGTGTAACGTTGATTGCTGGAATTTATTATTTTTCATTCAATTATTTAATCTAATGGCACAAAAAACTTATATGAAATTATGAATGAAATTATTTCACGTCCAATGTCTTCTTGACATCTTGAACAAACACTTTGACAGACACGTGACGGGGAAAAAGAGTATTTTGTACCTTTGGATGTTGGTAATCTTTCCATCCTTTAGTGGTACATTGAAGTCTACCCTGAATATAAAAACAACGCACCATCAACATCACGATATACATTTTGTACCATGACTGAATGAGGAGCAGATAAAAGTCCACTGCACAATTCACACGGTATTACTATTTGTATCATGCAAGCTATATTCACCTCATGAGAACACGTTTGTCTTTGACCTCCAAGGACGTAATGCCTAGCTTATTTAAAGACATGGTTAGCTAGTGATAGTAGATAGTAGAACAACTGTATTCCTCGAGACTTGTACAATCCTTCGGCTTCGAGAAGAAAGACTTGGTGACATGGCATTTTCACTTGGGAGGGGAGGGTGAGGTCACTCTTTCGTCCAAGTATTATAAAACGAAATTACGCACCAATATTTTATGTTCAAACGTTTTATCAATCTTTTGTAACTCAAAATTAGATTTTATTAAACTCTTTAATTGCCACAAAAGCCTATTTACAGTGAATTTTTAAAATATAAATTAGACCAATTTGTTCCCCTCCCCTATACCCAGAGGTTCGATAGTCCCTGGTTCTCAGTTTTCCTCAACTTTTAATTTCAAGATGGCGTCTTTTGCACGACTTCAAAGACTTTTTCAGGTTCGTCGTCTCGTATCTCTCCATGCAAGACGTGGATCAAGTCTGCAATGGACAAGACAGTTTTCAAACGCACTATCTTCGTCATCGGCTGTGTTTAGACCGCGTAAGTACATTCAAAGCCAAAGAAAACAGTTTGAGAGAAGTTGCACGTGGAGTGTGGCTATATTAAGTTAAGTTTATATAAGCTAAGCTAACGTGTGGAGATTTCGTCAGTATATTTCTTGTTCAGGACTCAGCAGCCCGCGCTCCCTCTTTTAGATGTTTGTCTGTAACGTATATTGTTATTGATGTCTGAGCCTGTGGTAAAGTAGAAATTAAATCCAGCCGATGGCAAAACATTTTTGAGCATTTAATTATGACATACGGATTACTAATTTGTAATCGTTTAATAATAGTAAGCTTATAACTTAATTGAATCAAATAAATCACTTCATCAGGTTCACTACCAACTAGTAGTAAAACAAGGCTCACAGGCAAACCATACCGACCTGTATTTATCAGAACAATAACCAATGATGTTGACAAAGAGGTAAGAGGCATATTTGAGGCACCTACTACATGTACATGTACTACAGTATCTATCTGCAGACTCTGCATGTATCTATCCAAATTCATGGGGGGGGGGGGGGGGGGGGGGGGGGGGGGGGGGGGGGGGATGGGAGCAGTACTTAGCAAAATATATTTGGCAGACATTTTTTGTACAGTCCTTACTATTTCATTTGTATATTTTTTCCATAAGCGTCTTTATATGCAGCCTGAAAAAGTTCTCCATCGTAGAGCGCATTGAGACATTGCATGAAATGAGCTATATAGGAACCAACATTTATTTATTTATTTAATGAATAAAAAAACACCAATATTTCAGAATGCTGACGACAATGAAAACTTTGAAGACACAGCTCACATTATTGCAAATACAGAAACTGTAACAGGTGCAGTATTGACACGTTGAATATAATTCATTTTCATAATGAAAAATAATTTTTCATGATTATGATTATTTTTAATTACCGGTATATGATCATATGTTTTCTGCTTTAGGAGAATCCCAAAAACATGAATTTCAAGCAGAAACAAAACAACTTTTAGACATTGTTGCAAAGTCACTTTACTCTGAAAGAGAGGTAAGTCATCAATCATGACGTTAATAAAGAACAAAATACTCATAATTAAATCTTCTATTCTTTTCAGGTTTTTATTCGAGAAATTATTTCCAACTCTTCTGATGCACTAGAGAAACTGCGTCATCATTTCCTCACAGGAAAAGATATCACAGACATAGAGACAAACTTAGAAATTAAAATCGAAACAGACGAGGAAGCAGGTACATTTACAGTCCATGATAATGGCATTGGCATGACTAAAGATGAACTGCGGCAGAACTTGGGCGTCATTGCTAAGTCTGGGTCGAAATCTTTTTTGGAGCAACTAAAGCAAGAGTCTGGTTCTGTACGGGAGAATATCATTGGTCAGTTTGGTGTTGGGTTTTACTCAACATTCATGGTGGCAGATAAGGTGGATGTTTTTACAAAGTCTTATCAACCAGACAGCCAAGGATACTACTGGACGTCAGATGGGTATGTGAACTTGTTACACTGTTGATGTAATTGAGGGTCCATGCAAGAACAGTGTAAGTGAATAGTGATTAAAATCCAAATTCTTCTTCAGAATAACAAAATACACACAGGAGAATATTGGTTTTGATCAGAGATCTATCACATACACTGTTTTTGCATGGACTCTTTGAAGAACAACTAGCTGTGTTCCTTTGATACATCAAATCCAGCCATAATGTAGCAATAATTATGATAAATGTTAACACTATTTATACTAATTGAGTATGAATTTACTGTAAAGTTCAGGAATGTATGAGCTTGCTGAAGCAGATGGTGTATCAAGGGGAACAAAAGTTACCATTCATTTAAAGGAGGATTGTAAAAGATTTGCTCTGAAAACGGCTGTAGAAGGTGAGACATAAAACCATAATAAATGTTTATTTTCTCAAAGTTTTATAGTTTGATTCTGCTTGTTTCAATTCCTCAGAGATTGTTCAGAAGTACAGCAATTTTGTTGGCTTTCCTATCTATCTTAATGGTGTGTGTATTAACACAATACAGGTACAAATTTTTTCATATTGGGAATTCATCAGGGGTCGGGTATACTGGGTAACCTTCTTATTGGGTGGGACGTGGTGTAATGTATTTTAAAGGGGACTTCGTGTCCTATTGTACAACACCTGCCTTATGGGCGAATCTTGAAATTAAAAATAAAATAAAAAATTAAAAAAATAAATACACCTAGTTCTTGTAGTTGATGATACATCCATGTAATACCTAGCAAGCAAAAGCAACCTTAAATCTAGTTTAATTATCTTAATGTAGTTATTATATCAACTGCTGGCACCTTTGGTATAGTTACTTGTGACCTTTAAGTTGACCTTCAAGTTTGTTGTGTTTGTAGCCTCTTTGGACCTTGGATCCCAAGGAAATAAGCAAAGAACAACATGAGGTAATCTATTTATACCCATATCAAAATAAATTAGCAGAGAGTGCTTTTAATCTTTTATTTACATCTAGACCTGGTTTTATGCTGTGTTTTTAGGAATTTTTCCAATTTCTTGGTGGTACATATGACAAACCAAGATATTATCTTCACTACAAAACAGATGCTCCTCTCAATATACGCAGTATTTTTTACTTTCCTGAGACATTACCTCAGATGTTATCCATGCAGCAAGTAGATGCTGGTATCTCACTGTACAGTAGAAAGGTTTTAATCCAGGGTAAATCTGAAAAGGTACGATATAACTACAACAATTAGGGTTGGTGTTCAGTTCTGTAATGTAACAAAAACATTATTTATCATACTGTGTAGGTATTACCTCGATGGCTAAGATTTGTTCGTGGTGTTGTTGATAGTGAAGACATTCCATTAAACTTAAGTCGAGAACTTTTACAAGACAGTGCTCTCATCAGAAAATTAAGTGAAGTTCTTTCCACAAGAATTGTCAAATTTCTCCAAGAACAAACCAGAAAAGACAGGGTCAAATTCGAGAAGTTCTTCAAAGACTGCTCAGTTTATGTTCGTGAGGGTGTGGTAACAACTGAGAATGAAGATCTAAAGGAAGAGATTTCAAAGTTGTTGTTGTTCGAATCATCAAATGAAAAGCCAGGATCACTTACCAACCTGTCAGCTTATGTTCAAAGAATGAAACCAGTGCAGAGAAAAATTTATTATCTTTGTGCACCAAGGTGAGGCGTGAAACTTGGCATTTCTTTTCATTTATAAGTAATATATTATACAATATGAGTGGACGATCTGTATGGGATTTACAATACAGCTCAAGAGTTTTTAAATCCCATACAGATCAGACATGAATATTGTATATTACTTATCGAATCCAACGATGTATAACTGGATATTTTACTATAATTTTGATGATAGGAAACAATTTGGCTGAGAAAATTCAACTTAAAATCTTTGCAAATGAGGACGATTCTGTATCCGATTTACAGATGTCCTCCACGGTAGTGATTTCTATTGCATTTTCCTCATTAATTATTCGATAAATGAATTTATTTTTCTGTAAATTAATATATGTATTCTTCTTTCTATTTTTAGCCGAGAACTGGCAGAGACTTCAGCATATTATGAAACCCTCAAACAAAATGATGTTGAAGTAAGAAATGGAAAATGTGTAGGACAACTGTAATATATACCTATCTATCTTGTGCACACAATATCATCACTACCAGGATTTGGAACCTTTTCACTTGTGTGTGCTATAAGTTTTTGACACATTTTAAAATTATGTACAGTGTATTTATGGGCGTGTGTATGTATATGTACAATGTATTTGTGTAGGCCATATACTACAACTTGCATTACACTGTTCAGAAGGTTTACCAATAGTCTTGATGGATTACACTGATGTTTTCCACAGGTTCTTTTCACCTACAATGACCAAGATGATGTGGTTTTGCATTATCTAAAGAAATTTGAAGGCAAACCAATCATATCAGCAGAAAACTACTTATCTGAAGCAGAAGACATCAAACCAGATACAGAACCAGAAGTGAAAGATGTTGATCCCAAAGGTAACTTGGTCTGAACAACCTGACATTGGTGAATAGTGTAAGCTTGGATATGTAAATATTATTGATAAAGGCTGTTGATTATGGTTGTCATCATAATGATGATGATGATTATGAGGTGACAGCAGTGGTACAGTAAAAGTGGTAATTATGATGATAGTGGTGGTGATGGTAGTGGTGGTGGTGGTGGTAATAGTGGTGGTGATGATAGTGGTGGTGGTGATAGTGGTAGTGGTGATGGTAGTGGTGATGGTAGTGGTGATGATAGTGGTGGTGGTGGTGATAGTGGTGGTGGTGGTGATAGTGGGTGGTGGTGGTGGTGGTAGTGGTGATGATAGTGGTGGTGGTGGTGATAGTGGTGGTGGTGGTAGTGGTGATGATAGTGGTGGTGGTGGTGATAGTGGTGGTGGTGGTGATAGTGATGGTAGTGGTGATGGTAGTGGTGATGATAGTGTGGTGGTGGTGATGATAGTGGTGGTGGTGGTGATAGTGGTGGTGGTGGTGGTGGTAGTGGTGATGATAGTGGTGGTGGTGGTAATAGTGGTGGTGATGATAGTGGTGGTGGTGATAGTGGTAGTGGTGATGGTAGTGGTGATGGTAGTGGTGATGATAGTGGTGGTGGTGGTGATAGTGGTGGTGGTGGTGATAGTGGTGGTGGTGGTGGTGGTAGTGGTGATGATAGTGGTGGTGGTGGTGATAGTGGTGGTGGTGGTAGTGGTGATGATAGTGGTGATAGTGGTGGTGGTAGTGGTGATGATATATAGTGGTGGTGGTGATAGTGGTGGTGGTGGTGATAGTGGTGGTGGTGATAGTGGTGGTGGTGGTAGTAATGGTGGTGGTGTGGCGGTGGTGATGGTAGTGCTGATGATAGTGGTGATGGTGATGGTGGTGGTGATGGTGATGGTAGTGGTTATGGTAGTGGTGACGGTAGTGGTAGTGGTGATGGTAGTGGTGGTGGTGACGGTAGTGGTGATGGTGATGGTAGTGGTGATGGTGGTAGTAGTGGTGATGGTGGTAGTAGTGGTGATGGTGGTGGTAGTGGTGATGGTAGTGGTGGTGGTAGTGGTGATGGTAGTGGTAGTGGTGATGGTAGTGGTGATAGTGGTGATGGTAGTGGTGATGGTAGTGGTGATGGTGGTGATGGTGGTAGTAGTGGTGATGGTGGTAGTGGTGATGGTGGTAGTAGTGGTGATGGTAGTGGTGATGGTAGTGTAGTGGTGATGGTAGTGGTGATGGTGATGGTAGTGGTGATGGTGGTAGTGGTGATGGTGGTAGTAGTGGTGATGGTGATGGTGGTAGTAGTGGTGATGGTAGTGGTAGTAGTGGTAGTGGTAGTAACAAATTGTAATGATGATACAATGTAGTAATGAAATAATGCTTGTCACTCACATTTATGGCTTCACTTTTGTAGATGATTTGTTGCCAAGCAAAGAGAGCGAGCAGCTGGCTCAATGGATGAATTCCATTCTGGGTAAAAACAAAGTTGTTGGTGTGAAAGTATCAAAACGTCTTGTCAACACCAACCATCCAGCAATGATTACAGTCCCAGACATGGTGGCTGCTAAACACTGGCTCAAGCTTATGAGAAGTGAACAACACAATAAAGACATTGGTGATGCCAAGTACCAGATTATACAACCAACCTTGGAGATCAATCCAAAGTAAGGCCTGCTTTGGTCACATGTAATTACTGTTCACAAACATGTGGTCACCTTACATTTATATATTTGCACACTTTTCTAGTATGTGAATATTAAGGTGGTCACACAATAAATCCTGTAAGAGTTATGGTCTAAGTGAAGGGTTGTTGTGAAGGTTTGGAGGGTTACTAAGAGTTTGTTCTCATTCTCATTATATTTAGACATGAATTGATAAAAAAACTAGAAAAGGCCAAAGAAAGTAACACTGAACTTGCTACCCTAATCACCAATCAGGTATGTATGGATTGTAGTGTTTTAATAGCAATAGCATGGCATGCAATTATTTGTCAGCAATGATATGCACATGACAAATCCCATACTTTAATATCTCTTTTCCTCACCTCTCCCCCCCCCCCCCCCCACCTCTTCTTCCCCCCACCTCTTCTCCCTCCCACTTCTTCTTCTCCCTCCCATCCCATTCTTCCCCCCACCCCTTCTCCCCCACCTCTTCTCCCCCCACCTCTTCTCCCTCCCACCTCTTCTCCCTCCCACCTCTTCTCCCCCCCCACTTCTTCTCCCCCACCTCTTCTCTTCCCCCACCTCTTCTCTCCTACCTCTTCTTCCTCCCCCACCTCTTCTCCCCCACGTCTTCTCCCACATCTCTCTTCCCCACCTCTTCTCCCCCCCCCCTCTTCTCTCCTACCTCTTCTCCCTCCCTCCCCCCCCCCCCCCCCTCTTCCCCCTACCTCTTCTCCCTCCACCTCTTCTCCCCCCACCTCTTCTCCCCCCACCTCCTCTTCTCCCTCCCACCTCTTCTCCCCCCCACTTCTCTCCCCCACCTCTTCTCTTCCCCCCACCTCTTCTCTCCTACCTCTTCTTCCTCCCCCACCTCTTCTCCCCCACGTCTTCTCCCACATCTTCTCTTCCCCACCTCTTCTCCCCCCCCCCCTCTTCTCTCCTACCTCTTCTCCCTCCCTCCCCCCCCCCCCTCTTCTTCTCCCCCTACCTCTTCTCCCTCCACCTCTTCTCCCCCCCCCCCCCCCTCTTCTCTCCTACCTCTTCTCCCTCTCCCCCTACCTCTTCTCCCTCTCCCCCTACCTCTTCTCCCTCCACCTCTTCTCTCCCCCCCCTCTTCTCTCTCCCCTATCTACCCCCAAGGTTCAGTCAACAGTTTTCAAAGCCTAAATCGTTATATGTATTTACTATTGTTTACTTTTCACCAGATACATGACAATGCTCTCATTGCTGCTGGACTGATAGAAGACCCAAGACCAATGGTTGCAAGACTAACTACTCTTCTAAGCAAGGCTCTCGACTCACATCAATGACAGACATCTAAAATTGAATTAGTGCAGAATATCTACAAAGCCGTCAGACCAGGTCCTAAGGAATGCTAACAAGATCTTTTTAAGTGAATTACCATCTAGCAGTGAAAACATTATGTACCAGT
The DNA here is from genome assembly GCA_033675265.1 of Actinostola sp. cb2023. NCBI lineage: Eukaryota > Metazoa > Cnidaria > Anthozoa > Actiniaria > Actinostolidae > Actinostola > Actinostola sp. cb2023. The sequence goes on from JAUJYZ010001199.1 coordinate 103,488, forward strand.
ATTTCAACATCTCAATATCACATAACCACTAGAGGTGCATTTACAATAGGCTTTAAGCTTATCCAGAGTTTGATACTAGGTTAGGATAACAATAAAAGAATCCACAACTGATTTTGTTATTGATTCAATCTTTATTCGGCAAACTTTCTTCCCCATACAGACAGTAGTTCCAATATACAAGTATTGAAACCATTAGAATCACCCTCGGTAAGTTATAAAAGGATGGGTATAGTACCCTAATTAGTACGACTAAGTATGCACGCGTGCATTGCAGTGACTGCAATAAACCATTTTCTTTAGGCATTCTTGTCTTAGCAGAAATCAACCTAATTCTTCCTTCAAAGCATTTTGCAATAGCGATGTATACAAATGTATACCAGTTAATAGAGTATTGTAACATTACGTCAATCATTTGACAAATAGTTAGTGTACCACGTATATGGTCATGATTTAGTTACACCTTACACAATATAATACAGATTATAATTATTTGTAAGTAGCCAGTGAAGACTACAAATAATTTGGCAGTTTATTATCACACTATAATTTGAATAAGTAATGGTGTTGCGAGTTAGGTATGTTTAGTAGTTGTACATGAAATCAAATTACAAATCAAAGTAAAAAATGCCAGCACTTTGGTCAAGAAAAGCTCTAGGAGTTGTTTCAATTGTTATTACAAAATCAAAATTGATTTGACAGCAATAACTTGGTGTCAATACATATATCAAGGGTTTTGAACAGAAATTAACTTTCACTAGTACTTCATATTTCACAATGGAAATAGCAACTGTTATTCACCATCTTCTTCCCCTTCAATAATAGTACATGTGAACATTAATATTTCTGTAAGTGAACCACTTATTTCGCACTCTTGGTTGTAAGAATAAGAGCTACGATCAAGCCATACAATCCCAATACTTCAGCAAAGATAAGGATGAGAATCATGCCAACAAACAGGCGTGGTTGTTGAGCTGTGCCTCTGACACCTGCATCCCCTACAATTCCAATGGCAAATCCAGCAGCAAGGCCACTCAATCCTACACTAAGACCAGCACCAAGATCCACAAAGCTCCTGTAACAGAGAATGAGGGTTATGTTAGAATACAGTGGATTTAGTAGTTGACATTAACCAATGGGCCTTGCTGGTGTGATAGGTTTCATGATACAGTCAACCCTTGACTTACAAACACCTCGTAATTGCAGACACCCTACCATTACTTGACAAGCTAAAGTTAGTGATTTCACTGAAAATATCACGCAACATAAACATTTTAATGACGGAAAATACTGCACTTACTTGAACAATGTGTATTCAGTTGGGACAACTGAAAGTAATAAAACACAATGTTACAAATTAAACAATTTGACAGTTTCTAGGTATGAATAAGATCCAGTACATGAGAAAAAAATGTGGAATGACAAAATATACATTTATTTCCATTTAAACATACCATTGTACACTCTACTAGGAGGCATTCTGTTCAATATAAACCATATTTTCAACCAATATTCCATTTCTATTTCAATCTATTTGTATTTATTTTTTTGTTATAAATTGTGAATTCTATTTTCAGAAAATCATGGAAAAACAACGATGTGGAAAACATTTAACATGTTTATTCCTATAACACTGTACCTAAATGTGTCTATTTGACCATGATCTGTTAACATGATTAAATAAATACAATTGTGGAGGATATTCTCTTAGGCTTAATATAATTATTCAACATCAGATTTAAAATGCTAAGCAGTAACGTTCACATTCTTCAAGAATGCTAAAATGAAAATAATGTGAAATTTTCATTTCATTATCCAAACACCTGGGAGTTCTTTTTCGAGGCTTCCATACGTCATGATTCGCAGACAAAATTTAGGCAGAAAAAAACATGATTAAAACGGGTTTTACACTAGGTTAAAATAAGACGATAACTCCTGAAGGTTTTAACTATAAAGACAGTACATTGTATAAGCAGTATGTCGACTCGAAGGACTTACTGGCAGTGCCGATTAGTACAGCAACGACTAGACCGTAGATAGCGATAATACCAGCCATAACTACTGGAATAATGGACTTCATAATCAGCTCTGGTCTCATAACACTCATAGCTGCAATTCCAGTTCCACTTTTGGCCGTTCCATAAGCAGCACCGAGCGCTACAAGGAGAGAAGAACATTACAATGAGTTCTCTCTGGTCGAGATTCCAACATGCCACTTTAGGCGTCAAAAATGAGTCAAACTTACCACTAAAAACCATGGCAGAAGTCGCTCCCATTACGCCAAAGAAGGCTACATAACTGGGTTGTTCTCCAGACATTTTTAAATGAAGATGTGCAGTTTTACTCTCAAAAACACCACCCCAAATGGAAGATGAATCACTGTATGTCACCAAAATGGCGGAGTGGACATGAGCGGTGATGTCACGAGACTTCCCCGAGTGTTACCGGATCTCCGAACCAGTCTCCCGACGGCATGCCGAGTTTTGCAGTAAAAGTTCGGTTTACGAAGCTTTCCGAACGTTAGCCTGTGAACACCTTTCCCTCCCCCTCAGCTCCTTTACAGCTATGTTACGCCACGCGTAACCAGTAAATCGGAACATTCAAATGAAGTTTTGAAGTCTAGACTCGAGTCTCGAACATTCAGACAGAAAAATCAAATCTCCACGAATATATCTATAAGAAAAAAGTATCAGATATATATTTACTCAGGCTGTTGTGATTGCAGAGTATGTAGGCTTAGCTGACACAAATTTTCATCCAATTTACTCGCTACGCTCGTGGTTCCACTTGAGTTTTGATCATTTTCTATGGTCGATAAGAGTACGAAAAGCGACTTCGATTTGTTAAATAACCTAGCGTAATCTCGCAATCTGATTGGCTCTCAGCCATTGTCAATTTAACAAATCGAAGTCGCTTCGTGGTTCCACTTGAGTTTTGATCATTTTCTGACGTCATTTCTATGGTCGATAAGAGTATAGACCATAGAAAAGCGACTTCGATTTGTCTTTATTTTACAACAATATTTACTCAGGAAAGCGGAAAAGGCTCCCAAAACGACAAATAGATTTGAAAGAAAAACTGATTCAAGCGCGCGCTGGTTCCGTGCGCGAACGAAACGTCATTCTATATGTCTGTCCTCTTATCGACAATGGCTCTTATCCAATCAGCGCGCGAGAAATTTGACAAATGTGGTAAAAAAGAGTACAGACACATGCAATGACGAATCGCTCACGCACGGATCCAGCGCGCGCTTGAAACGGTTTTTCTCTCAAACTTTATCCTTGTTTTTGGATGTTTTTTTGACTTTGTTATTGTAAAAAAGAAATCGCAAGCGGTTTTCCATTGTCTGTACTCTTATTGACAATGGATTTGACGTCACAAAATGTTCAAAACTTTGCAGTATCATATTGTTTTTTACAACAATATTTACTCAGGAAAGCGGAAAAGGCCCCCAAAACGACAAATAGATTTGAAAGAAAAACTGATTCAAGCGCGCGCTGGTTCCGTGCGCGAGCGAAACGTCATTCTATGCGTCTGTCCTCTTATCGACAATGGCTCTTATCCAATCAGCGCGCGAGAAATTTGACAAATGTGGTAAAATTGTTAACTTCAAAACTTCATTTGAATGTTCCGATTTACTGGTTACGCGTGACGTAACATAGCTGTAATTTTAATTTTATGAACGTTTTTGAGAAAATATTTAGCGGAGATCTGAATGTTCGAGACTCGAGTCTAGACTTCAAAACTTCATTTGAATGTTCCGATTTACTGGTTACGCGTGACTTAACATAGCTGTAATCAGTTTAATTCCCCCTCCCCTTGGAGAGCCTGTTCACAGGCTATCCGAGCGTAGTTTGCCGGTTTGCAGGGTTTTTGTTCCGATCCGACACCAATATTTCTTATTACTCGTGCCCAGGCCTAAGGCCGGGCACGAGTCTAAAAATCCTGCTTGTATTTTTTTTTGGTTGGTTCACGTCGCGAATTTTCAGAAGGAGACAACGAGTCTGACCACGAGAGAGATTACAAATCACAAACCAATCAGAAAGCACCGGCCGGTCAAGGGGCAAGTTCAGCTGTCAACCTAACCTGAGTTTCAGGCTCAAAGGAGAGGGAGAGGAGGAGGGGAAAGGAAAGGTGAGGGGGAAAGTGGAAAGGGGAAAAGATGAGCCTGACACCAATCCTATATAGAAGCTGTGCCGCCCCTAGACTGGCTAGCCGAAATATAGTTACCAAAAAAATATACGTTAATTGTATTGGTCTTTGCTGAGTCCTTGGACTACTTGCTTCATTTAACATTGTTTTTGACCATTTAGATCTATACATTAGATCCAACGTTTTCTGGCAGGATACTTGTACACGGCTTTTGCTACTTCTCAAGTCAATAGCATTCCGGTTTAAAAATTGACGTGTGACAGATTGACACTGTCAAGACTTGGCGCCAAGCTAAGTCAGTGTGTTAAAGCAGGTAAAATGGCGGCAGTTACAGCCTTTTTAAAATTAGCCCTCGCTCAATTCTCGTCCAAATCGCTTCAAATCTTCACAGGCAATAAAGGAATGATTGAAAAAGATACAGACGACTTTATAGAGGATTTCATTTTAACTTTATTTTCTTATTGATTTTATTGACATGATCCACATCAAGAGAACATATCAAACTTATGTCCTGCATCATTGAACATTTGCTCCTGTTGGGACACAGTAATCACGCGGACAACGTTTTTGAATGCGCTTGTGCAAGCTGAAATTATTGAATTACAAATGTGCTTTGCTTACTATTAAAAGCACGTTTGAGGCCCGATTAATCGAGCAATTTGTTCTTTGGCCGCTAAATAAAGCATTTCTCAATTGATATTTTTCCTCCTTTGACAATGTGTGAATTAGAAGTATAAAAGAGGATGCTATAGAGCTGCATATGTTTCCTCAACAGGGGAAAATATATCACAAATTCGAACTTCAGACCTATTGATCTTGTGTGTAAATATTAGAAATTGCCTTCAAAAACGTCCATTCCGAGCCATAATTTATTTGTCTGTGTAGCTTCTACATACAGACCGGGATAAAGAGCACCAATATGATGTTCACGAATCACGATTACCAAACAAAGAGTTTTAGATTTCATTTTGCCACCTCTTAATTATATCCAATATACATGTATTTTATATCAAAACGCGCGTATCATTACAGAGCATTTGAATCTGGCGGTAGGTTTTTGATTGACACAATTCCCAAGGAATTCAAAGGGTTTTTGTGTGTAGCGTATCTTACGCTCTCCCATATCTCTTCAGAGATTTCAGTTCGATCAATTTTGAAGAAACGGAAAATGCCACGGTCAAACATCAAAAATGGCAAAAAATGAGGATCTTTGATGGACTATAGCCCATACCAAATGCGTAAAAATGGATCAAAATGAGGATTTCTGATGGACTTTAGCCCATGCAAAATGCACAAAAATGGATCAAAATGAGCATTTTTGATGGACTATAGCCCATGCAAAATGCAAAATGCGCAAATATGGATCAAAATGAGCATTTCTAATGGACTATATAGCCCATGGAAAATGTGGAAAAATGGCACAAAATGAGGATCTTTGATGGACTATAGCCCATACCAAATGCGCAAAAATGGATCAAAATGAGCATTTTTAATGGCCCAAAATGAGCATTTTTGATGGACTATATAGCCCATGCAAAATGCGCAAAAATGGATCAAAATGAGCATTTAATGGACTATAGCCCATGCACAGTGCGCAAAATTGGCCCAAGATAACGATTTCCAATGGACTATAGCCCATGCAAAATGCGCAAATATGGATGAAAATGTGGATTTTTGATTGACTTTAGCCCATGCAAAATGCGCAAAAATGGATCAAAATAAGCATTTTTGATGGACTATATATAGCCCATACCAAATGCGCAAAAATGGATCAAAATGACGATTTCTGATGGACTATAGCCCATGCAAAATGCCCAAAAATGGCCCAAAATGAGGATTTTTGATGGACTATAGCCCATGCACAGTGCGCAAAATTGGCCCAAAATAACGATTTCCAATGGACTATAAGCCCATGCAAAATGCGCAAAAATGGATCAAAATAAGCATTTTTGATGGACTATATATAGCCCATACCAAATGCGCAAAAATGGATCAAAATGAGGATTTCTGATGGACTTTAGCCCATGCAAAATGCGCAAAATGAGCATATAATGAACATTTGTTTTTCATGCACTATAGCCCATACCAAGAGAAAATGAGGTAAGAGAAGGAATCCCTGGTACCCCATCATGTACCCCGTTAATTCTATTTTTAGATCGAAGCTATTTTTAACTTTAGTTACCATGCCCGCGCAATCACTCTTGACTTGTAGAATTTTAAAATACTCAACCTTACCTTGGTTTATCCTTTTTATTTTTTGCCATTAAAAAGAAAAGCAAAAGACTACACAACTTCTGCTCCAAGATAACAAAGCAGTGGTCGCACGATTTCTATGATGTTTACATGCAAAGTCTGCACTGAATAAAAATACAAAACTGAGCGAAACAATATCGTCAACTCTGAGAAAAGGCCACAATTTAATTATCTAAGACTCATTGAAGGATTTTACGAATACTCAGGCGAATTGATCAAAATTAAGGTGCTACAAATATAAACTACACAACGATCAAAGTCAAAGCAATCACGAAAACAAACTCTAAAGTTAATTAATGTGGTCTTACCAGCACTTGTATTCAACAATTACGAAGTCCAAGCGTTATTCTCAGGTTGGAAAACACGAAGGAAACTTTACAAGAGCCAACATCACCAAAACCTTGAAGCACCAGCCATATTGTGGACATGAAAATTTAATTCAACCATCTGCAGTCCTACAAGACACCGGCTACAACAAAACGACTCCTTGGTCGGTTTTCTCTGTCGAAGGACATGGCAAACTGAAGCTGTTTTCCTCTATTTAGAATCGTCTCAAGTGTCCCAAATTCACAATAATTTCAGTCAAATCCCAAAAGGATAATTTGGTAAAATCCTTTATTGAGTTTTCGAAGTAAAAATTTGTAAAATGTTCGAGAAAGTTGAGAAGATTTTCTTCGCTCAATTTTGACTTTTCATATCCGTGCGTAACGGCCTCCGCGACCTCGCCTTATATGATCTGACCAATCACGTTCCGTTCTAAAGATAGATTGATTCTAAAAATAGAATTAACGGGGCACATGATGGGTCAAGAGCCCAATTAGCCACTTTAGAAATGAGTGAAGGACTGGGAACGAGTTTTAAGAATTAATCTAATTAAAAAATGAACCCCATCACATGAAAGAGCATATCAGAATTAGTAAGTTTTAGGAGTTTGATAGGGTTTGGAGAAGCAGCAACTGAACTGTAGACATTTAAAAACTGCAAAAATTACAAAGAAATGTATGGTTACTCGGGACAAGCGTCCCTACTAAACATACATTTCTTTGTAATTTTTGCGATTTTTGGAAAGCTGTTACTCGTTCAATATCAAACAAAAACCTTTTGAAACTTTGTAATAATGCTAATTGTGATATGCTCTTTCTTGCGATGGGGTTCATTTTTTAATTAGAGTAATTCTCAAAACTCGTTCCCAGTCCTTTACTCGTTTCTAAAGTGGCTAATACCAGGGATTCCTTCTCTTACCTCATTTTCTCTTGTCCACATAGATTCTCTTATAATATACTGAATATACACAGCTTGGGCTACCTGTCGTGACTTCACGTGACAGCATTTGCTCCCACTCTTCAAAACCCCGTTAAAACGCATCGGACGACAAAATAACACACATTTCTGAGAATATAAGGATTGAAGTTTCTTTTTATTCCATATTTGAAAGTTCAGAAGAAAAAAAATTCAAACAAATGGAACCCCAACAAACATTGAGTCTGGTATGCCTGTGGATTAAAATCATGCAGCCTCGGAAGAAAACGTAGTTCGTATTCAGTGAATCTTCCCAGTGCTTTCAACAGATGTTCTCAGTCTTTGTAGTCTTTATAGTAACAAGACGCTCAATGAGCGTTCACTCGGGCATTGTGAAAAGGAAAATGTCAGTTGTTCGAGGAAGTACTTGAAAATGAATGCCAGTTGGTTGAAGAACAAGGACAATGTCAGCTGCGCGAGGAGAGACCTGACAATGACTGACAGTTGCGTGACGAGGGAGACTATGTATATACATGTATGTGTCGAGTTCATTTGATTTGCCTTTGAGTTCATTTGATTACCTTTTGACTTTGAGTTCAATTGATTTGATTTTGATGAGTTTGTGTAAAGGCCCCCTCTCTAGCTTCAGATCCCGAAACGTCGAGTTTGGAATCGAGTTCGGGTTCGAGTTACGGTTCGAACGTCGAATAAAACAAGGACATCTTCTTCAATACAATATAATTTCTCTGACGTCATGACAATCAGTGACAGTTGAGTGACGAGGGAGACTATTAGTCCGGTGAGTACGAACATGATACGTCTTGAGGTTGCATAGGTCAGATGGTTCCGATAACGGCCTCGCGTTTGTTTTAAAATATATATATTTTAAGCGAGCTTCTAGTCCTTTTACCACTTCTAGTCATTGAACGATGAACTAGAATCCTGACCTTTTAATAGCTTGAAGATCTACAGCTGCTTTCAAAACTAAGATTCATAATCTACTTGAGTCCTGTGTCTCCTTTATCTTTTCAAATCTGCGGAGTAATCTTGAAACTACGGATACGATTAAATACGTCGCATACTCGTCATTTTGAAGCCGAACAAAACTACTACTACTACTACTACTACTACTACTACTACCGAAATCCGCATTTTCTAACTCGGGCGGCCTGCGGCCTGGGCCCGAGTAATAACTTTATTGTATTCCGAATGTGGGCCGAATGTTTTCACGTCGTTTTTGATGTGATTATGAATTCCAGTATTTCAATATTACCCCCTAAATTAATCATAACTCATTAAACAACAAGTACTGATGTTCACTTTCTATCCCCCACACTGCGCCGTGAATGAGAGTGTACAAGCCTTTTATAAT
>JAUJYZ010001199.1:117500-190903 GCA_033675265.1 Actinostola sp. cb2023
AAGATCGATCAAGCGAAAAGATGGCAAAAGATTACGACATGGAAAAAACGAATACACACTCAGTCACTCGGCGGGAAATCGGAACGGTGAACTTTCATTGGTTGAACTTGATCGGTCGTCAAGGTAACGGCTTCAATAAGGCCGCGTGACGACTCCCAAACCTCAGCGAAGGAAGACTTTTGAATGAACTAAATGATTTATTTGCACTGATGGGGCAGCTGCAAGCAGAGGATGCCGGTCTTCCTAAACCGTGTATATTCTGCTTTTCTCTCTTCTGTATATGTAATTACAATGTAAATGATTGTAAATGATTGTACGTATTGTGGTAGTCGAAGTTAATGCGATATATTATTTGGGTGAATTGAACATTAATCTAGAATAAACTCTGCAGACTACTTTGTTGCAGTGTGATGGCCGCCATTGCCGTAAAAAAAAACACCGTCTTGTTTTCTTTGCAGAAATGTAAACTTTTTTAACAAGAAATAAGTTTCCTTTGTTTCTGTAATTATATGATTGGTGACTTTGGATAAAGACATTATTATTATTATTATTATTATTATTATTATTATTTCTATTATTATTATCATTATTATTATTTGTAATAAAAGCTGGTAAACGGTTTATCTTGGTTATTATGAATGGAAAACAACGCAAGTGCAGTTCGTGTGAATTGCGTGTAAAGTTTGAGTAAATTTCTTGTAAAATAAACTTTTGTTCATACTATATTGACACAATTTACACCGTCCAAGAACGTGTGTTTCCAATGTATTTCCCCAAGGTGAAGTTGCTATTTTATATATATATATAAGACTGTTTAGTATTACCAAGGTATCCAAGAATATAACAAAGCACAAAGGGTTAGAATCCAGCCTCATACCGGGGGTCAAGGGGTCATAATCCCCCAGACACATGAGAGGTCATAATCCTCCCATAACCCGGCACGGGGAAGGACTCATCCTGACACTATAACAAGACGCTCAATGAGCGTACACTCGGGCTTATGACAAGGACAATGTCAGTTGCGTGAGGAGGGACCTGACAATGACTGACAGTTGCGTGACGAGGGAGACTATGTATATATGTGTCGGTGAGCATAGATAAAAATCTCCGAATCGTACTTCCGTAGCACGTACTTGGAACGTCCAGTTGAGGTTCATATTCATGGTCAGACGGTTCTGATAACGTCTTTGGTTTCTTCGTTATCGCAGAGGAAAGTCGAACTTCGTATCTTTTAAACATCCAGTTGATTCAGACTACGGTATGATGTGACAAAGCTCGACCAATCTGCTCTTGTGTCTCTGCCTATACATTGAAAGATCTTGTTCGATTTATCTCGAAATCAGGAAGGAATTATCGATTAAAAATCAAAAGCTGCTTCTGTTAGATTTAAGATGTGACCTCAAGTGACCTCAAATACGTTTAAAGACGTACCACAGTGTACCTTGAAGAGTCGGAGATCTTTATCTATGAGTCACCGACACAAATAGTCTCCCTCTGTAATAGATCCCTAAAATCTAAGGACGTTTTGATTTCGATTGTATTTTTGCCGTTTACTGACCTGTTTTGAGCGTGGAAATTCTGTTTTAAATAGCGCTACGCGGCGGTTCTAAAATTAGGTCGCGTAAGAGATGTATGACTCACACAAGGATCACACATCTGTAATCGTACTGAATTTTTCAAACGTGGAATAAAATAAACATCCATCGTGATTACTGAAAATAACTCGACTGGTTCGATTGTTTGCATGACTTCTCTGTACATATAGCTTTCTGTCGTAATAGATCCCTAAAATCTAAGGACGTTTTGATTTCGATTGTATTTTTGCCGTTCACTGACCTGTTTTGAGCGTGGAAATTCTGTTCTAAATAGCGCTACGCGGCGGTTCTAAAATTAGGTCGCGTAATAGATGTATGACTCACACAAGGATCACACAACTGTAATCGTACTGAATTTTTCAAACGTGGAATAAAATAAACATCCATCGTGAGTTACTGAAAATAACTCGACTGGCTCGATTGTTTGCATGACTTCTGTACATATAGCTTTCTGTCAATAGATGTAGTTACATCGCTGGTCGTGAGTTTCAGAACAAGGATCACACAACTGTAATCGTACTGAATTTTTCAAACGTGGAATAAAATAAACATCCATCGTGAGTTACTGAAAACTGAACTCGACTGGCTCGATTGTTTGCATGACTTCTGTACATATAGCTTTCTGTCAATAGATGTAGTTACATCGCTGGTCGTGAGTTTAATTATAACTAGAATCCTGACCTACTAAAACCGAAAAGTCCATTTGATAACTCGGGCTTCCTTCGGAAGGGCCCGAGTAATAATGACGTTTTTCACTTACATAAATGGAATAAATTTCGTCGATCAAATAAAATATCTGTTTGTGATTTAGTGTTGATCAAACACGAGTCACGTGCGCTATGATCGATCATTGCTGAGAGCGGAGGGAAAACACTAGATAGCAATGACCTAAACCAGGTCAAGATTTGAATAACAATGAGGAACTTTGTAGAACGAGGCATCTATTGTTATTCAAATCTTGACCTGGTTTAGGTCATTGCTATATAGTGTTTTCCAGAGCGGAGAGGGCTTGTGGTCGAACTAACGTCATTGTCATGCAGTTCTTATATAACGCGGCATTTCATAGTCGATCGACTGCGCGAAACTCCGCCGAGTTGAAGTTCGACGGAGTTTCTGTTTTGCAACATTTCACAGTGTCTCGATGCGCTTTACATCAATTTCACTCTTCGCAGAAGCATAAAACTCTGACAGACATTTTCTTTTTCTCTATATTTGTAAGTCTTCCAGTCGAATAAACCATTCAATACATGATTCGCGTCAAACGCTTTTATGTTTTGTAAGATTGTAAGATTTCTTTTTTGCAAACAAAGAAAACACTTTAACTTTTCGCTTTTCAAAATATGACGTCAGTTATTTTCGGCAAGGACGCACTAGTCACTAAAACTATCACAATACCATGGGTGACAAGAAGTACATCCTGTGTCCAATACGATCGTCATTTACCTCTGGAACACCCTTGTGAATCTTCAATTGATTGTCAATTCGTGAAACATTTCTCAAATCTAAAGTACAATAAAGCAGAAACTCGTGCAAAACTTAACATTTAAGAGCGGATGCCTGTAAGAATCGAGAATTGACGGTCAACTCAAAATAATCGAATTTTATTTTCTTTCACCATATCATTCCTTTCAATGATCTATTTTAGGGAAAAATACTAAAAAGTTCCAGATAATTTTATTATAGGAGAAATTTGCAGTTTTTAAAAACCCGTTTGACAACTACCATTTTTCAGCGAAATTATGAGGCAAATTTGAAGAGCCAGTGTGTGTTTACCGTTTGCTCTACAACAATGATGTTTAGCTCACGTAATAAACGTTTCGTGGTCTTTCCAACTATATAATTTATTTTTCTTGTAACTTCGAGAGTTAATTTTTAAATTTGGTTTAAAATAGGTATACTAAGCACCATGTACAGAACGTTGAAAAATAGGCAACGTTTGAGGTACAAAAGAGGGATCTGGTACCTAAAATTTTCAAATTAAAATAAGGCCGTAGAAAAGCTTCACTGTTGTTCTTTTAGTTTTTAAAGAAAGTCTCAGCCTCTAACTCGCAATGCAGCATTATTGGGAAATAAAACTATAAGGTCACGGAATGTCCAAATTGGCATTAATTTCGACCTATCGGCGACATTTTTCTCGTTGAAACTCAAAACTTAAAGCCAAAACACGACTATCTTGCACTTCTAGTTGATCTCTGATGATGGAATATTATCTTTCAGTGCACAGGAATAAATTGAACCATATTTGAGATAAGTGAGTCGTCGATATAGACTCCGTCAATGTAAAAATTAGCATTGATCGTCGAAAAAACAACAGCCTCTGAATGAAAAAATATAATTTAGACTAAACGACGTTGAAATGAAATTTCACCCTTTCAAGAAAGTGTGAAATAGATTTATATTTTATATTTTATAACTACAACTATTATTTCATGCCGCAAAATGTAAATATTCGAAGGAAAGGAGCATGACTTGTAGCAGGTAAATTGCGTTACATGTTTGCAGTGTCAGAAAAGTGGTTATCGAGTCGTAGTATCCAAATTATTCCTGAATAAGCGTCATTTTCAAATAAAACTCTGCTAATTTGCTTCTAAGTCTATATGAAGTAAGTTCTGAGCATTTCAGAGTGAAGAACAATAATTTTTGGAAACGGGCAGGCAATTATGCAAATTTAATTTTCCATCATCAGAGATCAACTAAAAGTGCAAGATAGTCGTGTTTTGGCTTTAAGTTTTGAATTTCAACGAGAAAAATGTCGCCGATAGGTCGAAATTAGTGCTAATTTGGACATTCCGTGACCTTATAGTTTTATTTCCCACAAATGCTACATTGCGAGTTAGAGGTTCTGTACATGGTGCTTAGTATACCTATTTTAAACCAAATTTAAAAAATAACTCTCGAAGTTACAGAAAATTAAATACTATAGTTGGAAAGACCACGAAACGTTTATTACGTGAGCTTAACATCATTGTTGTAGAGCAAACGGTAAACACACACTGGCTCTTCAAATTTGCCTCATAATTTCGCTGAAAAATGGTAGTTGTCAAACGGGTTTTTAAAAACTGCAAATTTCTCCTATAATAAAATTATCTGGAACTTTTTAGTATTTTTCCCTAAAATAGATCATTGAAAGGAATGATATGGTGAAAGAAAATAAAATTCGATTATTTTGAGTTGACCGTCAATTCTCGATTCTTATTACAGGCGCGCATTCGCTCTTAAAACTTAGGAGTGCAACAATTAAAGTCGTCAGATATTCTAGAGCTTTCATGTGCTCCGCCCTCGCGGTAAATATAGCATTTTCAAAGCATTCCAGTTGATGATTACTGACAGTTATGTTCCCTTTTACACAATTTTAACGCGTTTTATGTTGATTGATGACCTGCTAAAGACAGGCAAATCTCGGATCTCAGATATATGGCTAAATACCGGATAAAACCATATTTAACGACGACAACCGTGCATTACCATACCCTGTTTAGGACAAACTCACATAAAATTATATACCCTGTTCAGGACGGAAAACACTAGATCCCAATGACCAAAACCAGGTCAAGATTTGAATAACAATAGATGCCTCGTTCTACAAAGACATGTCCTGAATATGTCTTTGTAGAACGAGGCATATCTAACAATAGTTCCTATTGTTGTACAATAGTTCCTATTGTTATTCAAATCTTGACCTGGTTTTGGTCATTGCTATCTAGTGTTTTCCGTTCAGGACAGAGAGGCCAAAAACCATACCCTGTCCAGCGGCACGTCCCCGTATAGCCCATATATGGGAGTACCCCCCCCCCCCCCCCCCCGGGGGTGTTTTGCCTATGTCAGTTATTAATTAACAATTAGTCACCAAAGGCGAGGTGAACATCGGTGAATAATAACCGAGACGAAGTCGAGGTTATTATCACTGCTATTCACTGAGCCTGAGGTGACTAATTGTTTTAGTAGAATTACACAGGTGATTAAAACGCTGTAGGTAACTCGAGAAATAGTCCGAAGTTCTCGACCAATCAGCGCGCTTGATTTTCTATAATCACCTGTGTAATTCTACTAATGAGTGTTAGACCTCTAGTCGTTCTAAGTAAGAGAGAAAACTCTAGAACAAACACCTCATCCTGACGGACCAGATGTTTTCAAACATGACCGAAAAACCATTCCCAGTCGACGAGTTAAGAAACTGATTGAGAAATTTATTTCGATCATTGAAAACTGAGCCGCGTGTGCTCGTTTAGTAAATAATTCGGCCATGACTATCTTGTCAGTTTATAGATAAGGTAAGTATATAGGCTTCTCTTTTCTCTGATTTTACTGATAGATACTGAGTGGTGGACAAGTGTGTTTAACTAAACAGGTTTATCTACAAACGCCACACAAACTTTGGCACAAAACTGTAGCTGGTAAACTGTCCTTTGTAAATGTTGCACAGTATAAATTCCAGGTACAGTAGTCTTTGATTCAGTCTTACTAATTATGAAAATATTAATTGAACGGCTATGTACAGCAGTTGAGTCTCTCTACATGTACAACGGCCACTTCGGTACTAAATTTTGCATGTGGAGGTAGCCATTATGTGGAGGCCAGGTTAAAAATGAATAAATGTATGGCCGGCTTGCTCAATGGCGGCAGGGACAATAAACCCGTTGCAGAGAGGTGGGCGTTGTGTGGAGGTTGGTTAGTAGAGGTTCGACTGTACTTACACTCAAAAAATCAAAATCAGTCTAAGGGCGCGTTCACACTGGGGTTCTAGATCGATCTGAGATCGATCTGAGATCGATCTAGGTCAAATGCGAGCTAAGTGTGAACGCAATTTTTTTTTCTAGATCGATCTCAGATCGATCTACAACTCCAGTGTGAACGCTTCCTCAGATCAGATCGATCTGAGATCGATCTGAGATCGATCTGAGATCGATCTCAGATCGATCCAAGTGTGAACGCAATTTTTTTTTCTAGATCGATCTGAGATCGATCTCAGATCGATCCAAGTGTGAACGCAAGCGAGCTAGAAGTGGGATATGTTTATATAATTAGAAATGTCAGCTATATTTTATAGTAACATTTACATACATATGTTTTATTTAATATTTCCCGTAGGGCTTGTCAGTCACAAGTTACATTTATAAAGAAATGCGAAAATAGACGGTCACTTATTGTATCACGGCTCGTACGGTGATGGAAAAGCCGCGTATAGCACAGTTCCGTGTGAACGGAACGCCTAAACGTACAACTTTTTGAACGGTTACAAATTCGTCCGGAACCGTGTGGATGGCCGTTAGGTTGGATGTTCAAAGCGCAACAACTGAAACGAGATATAATGGCGCTTTTTGAGCAAACTTGAAATAATCCAAATAATTATTATTTGTATTTTTAATTCCTGCGGGGACTCATCAGTTTCTCAATATATCACCGCGTAAACTGCAGCTTATAAGCCCTGGGCTTATACAAGTTCGTAATGGTTTATGGGTGGGCTTATAAACGGCAATTGTTGTTGTTTGAAAGTATATGGGTCTATAACCGGGAAGGCTTATAAGATGGGGGAGGGGGCGGTATGGCCTTATTTTGAGCGTTCACCCAACAGTACCCACGTGCAGGACTTGCGACATTTTGGGCGAGCGCTTAATTGCAAGCACCTTTTCGCAAGACAAGTCACACGATTTTTCTGTTAAAGTCATAAACGGCCTGCACAAACCAAAGCTATGTAGACTACACTAGTGACAGCGCCATCTAAGCCTGGTCATTTTCAAAAGCAATATACGCCACGTTTACAAGCAGCAAAGGCATGATTCCAATGATCCCGCAATGTTGTGGTACAACATCACGAATAATCACGTGCATCACTCGAGCGTACTGCTCATGAATGTTCACAACTAATTTACATATAAGCAGAATCATGACCATATAAAAACGAGTTTAATACGAAATCATTCTACTAACATTGAAAATTTTCACCATAGAGCAAATCTAACTCAGAGAAACAGAAGAAAGAAAGAAAAAAAAAAGAATTATTGATACTACATTTGACTGGGATACGAACCCGATACTTCTGCGTCGTAGTCCAACGTCTTACCTATTCTCCCAAAAATAACAACTTTTCAAGTATCCAGTGTGAACGCAAATCCAAAGTGGACTCAGATCGATCTGAGATCGATCTCAGATCGATCCAAGTGTGAACGCAATTGTTTTTTCTAGATCGATCTCAGATCGATCTCAGATCGATCTAGAACCCCAGTGTGAACGCGCCCTAAAACATACGATTTTCCATATATCATAGTTCTCTCAATACATAAAGTTTGGCGCTAAAATATTTTCAAACAAAAAAGTATTTTGAAGAAGTTTGTTTTCCCCAATGGTGTTATATGAATTATTTCCCGCCAAATTTCCCCGGGAAAAAATATCACGATAAAAATATTCATTATAAACGCTCTAGTTTCTCTCGTCCACTCCAATTTCAAAACGATTTTCGATTTTAGTGTTGTTATCAAGAGAAGAACAAAGTAACATGAGTTTTGCAGCTGAGTTTTGCGATTTTCCCAAAATTATAAATTGTTCATTTTTGGGGTCATTTATCATTGAGAATGAGATAATAATAATAATAATCATCATAATCATAATAATGATAATAATAATAATAAAAATAATAATAATAATAATAATAATAATAATAATAATAATAATAATAATAATAATAATAATAATAATAATAATAATAATAATAATAATAATAATAATAATAATAATAATAATAATAATAATAATAATAATGAGAACACACTAAGAATCTCTATTCCATTTAAAGACCAAAAATCGGCTAATTCCCTGAAAAGACAGATGAAAGACCTGAGTAGCAGAATTGGTGTACCAGTAAAACCGATCTTTGTTAGTAGAACTGAGCTTGAGGAAGATCTAAAACCCAAGGAATTCAAGCCTCCTGTTATAAATCGTCACTGCGTTGTTTATAAATTCCAATGTAATTTGTGCGATGCGAATTATGTGGGCTACACAGCTCGATACCTTCACAAACGCGTGACAGAGCATAACAGATCCTCCATTGGTCAGCACCTTAAACAAGAACATGGTATTGCATCCCTATTGAGTGACAGCCAATTCAAAGTCCTTAAGAAATGCAAAGGGGAATTCGATTGTTTAATCCACGAATTGCTTTTCATTCAACAAATCCAGCCAAGCTTGAATGTACAATCAGACTCTGTCCGTGCCAAACTTTTTGTTTGACATGGTTCAGTCATCTCTTTGTTATAGAACACTAGCCAATATTGAACACTAGCTTATATAAACCTCATCACTTTTTCGAATTTTTGACTTGATAATGACGTTAGTACGTCGAAACGTTGTCTTTTAAATATGTTATCGCTGAACTTTATATTGAAATGTATCAATAAGAATATTCTTATCCGTCAGGAGCCCATAAGTAGGAGCCTCCATCTACCGTACTGGGTTTGTGAGACGACCTGTGACCGGATCAGGGTATTTTTAGAACACCTTTTCCCGCGAACTAATCATCAATCAATAGGAATCCCCCATGGGAATTACACAGAGCCAATCAGCATCAATGAGGTAGATGATTTGTGTTTATTTGTGATATATGAACAAAGTGGCGGACGAAGAAATTGGCGAAATTGAAGAAACTGAAAGTGAAGAGAGCGAAAATGACAGTGATAGTTAGTGACTCTTTTGCAGAGTTTAGTACTTCATCGGAAATTAAAGTGACCAAGAGTCTTCAAGTTCGTGTTCTGTTTCTCAAGGAACTAAAAAAACATCAAATAGTAAACCTACCAAGCCAAAAGCTAGAAACTCCGTAACAAAGCCGAAATCAAAAATCCCTGGTGTTAAAATTTCGCTGGAAAACTGGTGTTCTAAAAATAGCCTGATCCGGTCACAGGTCGTCTCACGAATACATCCAAGATGGAGGCTCCTACTTATGGGCTCCTGTATCCGTATAATAATAATTAACAATAATATAACAAATAACAATAATAATAATTATAATAATAATAATAATAATAACAATGATAGTAAAAATAACAATAATAATAATAATAATAATAATAATAATAATAATAATAATAACAACAATAATAATAGTAATAATAACTTTATTCCTCAAAACAAATTACAAATAAGAGATAGAAAAATAGATAAAAATCCTTAATAATAATAATAATAATAATAATAATAACAACAATAATAACAATAACAACAATAATAACAATAATAACAATAATAACAATAACAACAATAATAATAATAATAATAGCTTTATTTATCCTGATGAGAGAAAACCGATCAGCTGGACTAAAAAGAGCAGCTGGTATCAGTAACCGTTGATCAGCAATATATAATACAAAAATCCTAGCACTGCTATTGGCTTTCTAGATGAGATCTGAATCGCTCAAAATTTAGTTTTATTTATTTTTTAATTTCAACGCTTTATGTTTATCGTTGGCATGCCTGCTGATGTCATTATACTATACTACAATAATAATAATAATAATAATTTCCACTAAGTGAAAATTGTTAAAAAAAAGCCGTTTTAGAAAGTTGTATATGGTTCAAAAACACTGTTCAGAAACACATTAAAAATAGTATGATGATCAACAATATGAATCAATGGGCGTACAAAAGCACAGTCATATATTCCGTCGTAATGATGTATCAATGGAATATAGACCGAGACATCTTGCACTTTTAGAAACCCGTGTGTTTGAATTCTATGTTCATTATCTCAGCAAGAGGCAATCAGTGGTTTTCAACAAATCTTAAAAGATGAAGATCTTTATTTACACTGTGTAAACAGAAAAGCTATCTTGTCCTTGTAAAAATATCCACTTTTAATTTCCTGACAGGTTTGCTTGCGCCACCTTAAACACTGAAGTTGACATCAGTGTATTTTTGATATCATCGGCCACGGTGAGAGACATTCTCACCTTTTTTTTAAATTTCGTGTATAGTTTGTCAACACGACTGACGAATTCACTGATACCAATTACTATCGTTGCGTGGCCTAAGGTAAGCTTGCCATACAAACGTCTATCTTGTTGATTAGAGAATTTTAAAACTATTAGTTGTTCGATTATTTCTATTCATCAAGTAACAAATGAACATGCACGACTGAACCGCAGAAGTTTCTCACTTAGGCCGTGTTTACACTTGAAGGTTTACTCAAGTAAACGAGTTACCAAACCTTGGTAGAAATTAGAAAACTATTGCTTGTTGAGCGGTTAAGGTGACTCGATGGGGTTTTTGAGTCACGATACCTCTCCACTTTAAGCCGCTAGCACACTACTGGAAACAATCTCAAAGTAAAGCGACTGTTACAGCTGTGCTTGTGAAAGATGAAAGTTTGAGATGAGGTAAGTTTTATGGACATCGGGGTTACCATAGCAACGTGGTGACGCCATCACCCTTTTTATTTAAAGCGTAGTTTCTTGCCTTCGAGGCAACTTTGGGGAAAACCCTTCTCAGTATGCATTGCTGAAATTCTAAGAGAGCGTTTTCGAGAAATTTTTAATTGATTTTTTTAGGTACAAAAATACAGACAAAAAAAAACATTATGAATCAGTTTGTCACTATCCGCGCATTTAAGATGCAATGTAACGCATTTGCTGCACTTACATCATTGTTGTGCTTCCATGTGAACATACTTCTGCGAAGAAGCAAAAGAGATCGCTAAAAAGGTATGATTTCGAGAAAACCGCCTCAAGTAAATACGTGTTTTCTAATTTTGTCATTTGATGTGAAAATTATTCTCTGTGATACTAAAAGTGGCCACGAAATGAAATCCTTTGTAATGTCAGTCGTCTTTTAAACGTACTCTGAGAAGAGATTTGAAATTTTGAGCGTCACACCGTCTCGCAAGTTTAGAGTTTATTGAAAACTTTTAACGTGAAGTAGTTTCGGATCTTACCTTCGGGAAAGTATCGGCAAGCGCTCGGTAAATCTGAACGATGTTTATCTTTTTATGCAAGGTTTTGTCATGATATGTTCATACTCTTGTGAATTCCATCACACTATGAATTTATCTGAACGCCTGTTTTGCTTCTGTAAAGATGGTTCCGAAATATTTTGATGACTAGCCGATTAAAATCTTAAAAATTGACGCATTGTGTTTTATAAATCACATAGTCTCAATTTTTAGTACTGCACTTTTTTTTCTAACTATCAGTTACTTGTACACACAAATGACAAACTTTTGCGGTCGTTTTCAACAATAAGTTTACTAGGTTTTTACGGCTAGAACGTTTTGCCGTTACAAGTGTGCACCATTTATTTACTATTTGATCAGTAATAGCATGGAAATAAGCTTATAATATGGATAAATATTATACACAAAGGCGACAAGCGTTGAATCACTGATCATGACTGATTGAATAGCAAACATCGAAGTTGGACTGAAGCGATACTGAAGCTTACTAGTTACTTACGTTCCCGGTTACGAAAAAAATACGCCGTTAAAATTTCTCCGAATTCAGATGATAGTACTGACAGCGTTATATATTTGCTAAATGTGTCGTGCTATTTCAATGACAATAACGGAACTGTTAATATTTAGTTAACGGCAGCTTCACGAGTCCATCGCCATCATGTCTCCTTCGTCTTCGATGTTGAGTTTGTCTATATTTTGCTCACACTGAGATGGTTTATGCTGTTGGCGTTCCCTTGTGTCAGAAGACACATATACTTAAAGTACAAAATTATGTCGAAACATTTCTAGATGAGAGAGTTAGTAATTTTAAACAGATAAAGTAAAATCAGTCAGTTGAGAGAGGTTCCTTGTTGAAGTGTATTTATCACTGCACTGCTACAGTCTACATAGTGTCAAACTGATTGAAATTGCTTTGTTTTGGTCATATTTTTTTTATAGAAAAAAAAACTGATTGTTGAGGAGTATTAAGCAGCTCTTCTAGCCCTTCTTTAGGCTTCGTCTTTCTTTAGAGAATCATTTAGAGCAATTACTACGTAAAAACCATGACAAAAAGTTGCCTAGTTCAGTTTATTTTTAAATAAAAAACTTTCTCACGTGTCGAGCACAAAGACACATCCGTTGCTTTCTCAACCCCGATGTCAAAATAAAAAAGGACTCATTTAAAACCGTCGAATTTCTTCTAGATTTACTTAACAGTCGACATTACTTTGAACTTTTAAACTTAGTGTGAATAGCGGCTTAAAGTGGAGAGGTAACGTTGACTCGAAAAAATCCCCATCTTGATAGAACTTCTCTTCCAACCTTAGCTTATAATAACGATTTGTACCCTGGGTAGTAAAGCGCGCAAGTGTAGCTTACGACTTGCCACAAGTCGACCACACTATTCGGCTCACGGAAAAGTGCACCATCGAAGTGCGCGCGAGCCTGAGCGCGCCGCACATCAGGCCATCACGTGACTGGATTTCATTCTACCTTGTTTAAATATACACATTTGCTGCGGGCGCATCCCGCGTTAGGCCCACAGGAATCGGGGATAGGACATATACTCAGTATTGGTCACCCAACATACCACAGGCAGCCCAACCATTGCTTTTGAGCCCTACTAAAAAAATTTTTTGAATTATTTAGTAGCCTCAAAAGCAATGGTTGGGCTGCCTGTGAACAAACCACGTAAAATGGTCCCGGCCACGGGCGGTCGAACTCTCCACTTCCCTCAGTATACATTGCAACGGAGGGAAGTAAAAGTTCGACTAAGAGTAGTACGCGGAGTTTCCGGTGTGTGCACAGGCAGCCCAACCATTGCTTTTGAGGCTACTAAATAATTCCAAAAAATTTTTTTTTTGATGGGCTTCCTGTGGTAGAGCGCGCGCGCATTTATATATTGGGTTCCCTGTGCTGAGTAATGTCCTATGTTGGGCTTCCTGTGTGCCTCCTGCGGGATGCGCCCGCAGCAAATGTGTATATTTAAACAAGGTATGAAACTCCAGTCACGTGATGGCCTGATGTGCGGCGCAAGAGGCTCGGCGCAAGTAGATGGTGCACTTTTCCGTGAGCCGAATAGCCGAAGTCGTCGTACGCTACAGGCCCTTGGGGGGTACCCAGGGTGAAGTCGTTATTATGGCGGGGAGTGGAAGAGAAGTTCATATCAAGAAAGACTGATTTTTTCGGTGTAAACGTTGGGATTCTTTTCCCTATTCATGGTAAGTTTAGAAGTTCACAATTCATGTCAACTTTAAGTAAATCTAGAAGAAATTCGACGGTTTTAAAGTAGTCCTTTTTCATTTTGAATGGTTGAGAAACTTTGGATGTGTCTTTGTGCTCGACACGTGAGAAAGTTTTGCAGTTGAAAATAAACTGAACTAAAAGTACTTTTTGTCATGGTTTTTACGTAGTAATTGCTCTAAATGTTCTCTAATGAAAGGACTTGCCTATACTAGGGCAGAAGGGCTGCTTAATACTCCTCAACAAATCAGTTTTTTTCTATAAATTATGACTGAGCAGTGAGCTATTTCAGTATTTGACAAGTGTGTAGACTGTAGCAGTGTCAGTGATCGAAATACACTTCAACAAGGAACCTCTCTCAACTGACTGATTTTACTTTATCTGTTTAAACATTACTAACTCTCTCATCTAGAAAGTGTTTGACATAATTTTGTACTTTACTTATAGTTCTTCTGACACAAGGGAACGCCAACAGCATAAACCATCTCAGTGTGAGCAAAATATAGACAAACTCAACATCGAAGACGAAGGAGACATGAATGGCGATGGACTCGTGAAGCTGCCGTGAACTAAAATATTAACAGTTGTTCGTTATTGTCATTGAAATAGCACGACACATTTAGCAAATATTAAAGTCTTACTATCATCTGAGAGAAACAGAGTAATTTTAACGGCGTATTTTTCGTAACCGGGAACGTAAGTAACTAGTAAGCTTCAGTATCGCTTCAGTCCCAACTTCGATGTTTGCTATTCAATCAGTCATGATCAGTGATTCACAACTTGTCGCCTTTGTGTATAATATTTATCCATTGTTATTAAGCTTATTTCCATGCTATTACTGATCAATATAGTAAATAAATTGCACAGAAAGTAACGGCAAAACAGTGTGTAAAAAGCTAGTAAACTTATTGTTGAAATAAATACGTTTGTTTGTCATTTTGTGTACAAGTACTGATAGCAAATGTGTTGTGCAGTACTAAATATTGAGACTATTCAGCATTTATAAAACACAATGCGTCAATTTTGAAGATTTTAATCGATAAAAATCAAAATACAAAACAAATACTTTACAGAAGTCAAAACAGAAAACAGATAAAGTATATTGTAGATGTTTTGACTCATGTTTAGTGAACATATCATGTTAAAACCTTGCCAAAAAGAGCATCGTTCAGATTTGCCGAGCGCTTGTCGATGCCTTCTCGAAGGTAAAATCCGACTACTTCACGGAAAAGTGCACCATCTACTTGCGCCGCACATCGGTCCATGACGCTCAAAATTTCAAAAATTAGTTTCTCAGCGTACGTTGAAGTTAGACGACTGACACTTACAAAGTGTTTCGAGAATACGGTAAAGTTTAGTTATTCGAAGAAAAATTGAATTTTCACATCACATTGACAAAATTAGGGTCAAAAACGTATTTGTCACGTGACCTAGTTTCATAAAGTTTCATACCTTGTTTAAATATACACATTTGCTGCGGGCGCATCCCGCAGGAGGCACACAGGAAGCCCAACATAGGACATTACTCAGCACAGGGAACCCAATATATAAATACGCGCGCGCTCTACCACAGGAAGCCCATAAATTTTTTTTTTTTGAATTATTTAGTAGCCTCAAAAGCAATGGTTGGGCTGCCTGTGGTTTGTTTAGGTTTATTAATGTTTCCATACTGAAAGGAGCATCGTAGCCCAGGGGGGGGTACTCAGGGGTATCAGTGACGGGGAGGTGCGAAGGCTTTTTTTGGGTTTGAAATTCGCGGCTTGGGACTTTTTTTGGGTTTTCATTTTTCTGGTGGACTTTTTTTGATATAAAGATTTTGTCAAGGACTTTTTTGGGGGTTGATAAAAATGATATCCTACCATTCTCGATTTTATGCGGAGACAAATTGGACTTTTTGGGGGTTACGATTTTGGGCCGTTGGACTTTTTTTGGGTCTTGTTTTCGCGTAATGGACTTTTTTTGGGTTAAAATGTTTGGCCTCATTCGCACCTCCCCGTCACTGATACCCCTGAGTATCCCCCCTGGGCATCGTAGCATAGGGGTCAGAGAATGTTACTATAGGGGCTAGGGTTTAAAGGCGGTCACGTATAGCATAGGGGTCAGAGAATGTTACTATTGGGGCTAGGAAAGGCGGTCTCGTAGCATAGGGGTCAGAGAATGTTTCTATAGGGGATAGGAAAGGTGGTCACGTAGCATAGGGGTCAGAGAATGTTTCTATAGGGGCTAGGAAAGGTGGTCTCGTAGCATAGGGGTCAGAGAATGTTTCTATAGTGGCTAGGAAAGGTGGTCTCGTATAGCATAGGGGTCAGAGAATGTTTCTATAGGGGCTAGGAAAGGCGGTCACGTAGCATAGGGGTCAGAGAATGTTTCTATTGGGGCTAGGAAAGGCGGTCACGTAGAATAGGGGTCAGAGAATGTTTCTATAGGGGCTAGGAAAGGGGGTCATGTAGCATAGGGGTCAGAGAATGTTTCTATAGGGGCTAGGAAAGGCGGTCACCTAGCATAGGGGTCAGAGAATGTTTCTATAGGGGATAGGAAAGGCGGTCACGTAGCATAGGGGTCAGAGAATGTTTCTATAGGGGCTAGGAAAGGGGTCACGTAGCATAGGGGTCAGAGAATGTTTCTATAGGGGCTAGGAAAGGCGGTCTCGTAGCATAGGGGTCAGAGAATGTTTCTATAGGGGCTAGGAAAGGTGGTCTCGTAGCATAGGGGTCAGAGAATGTTTCTATAGGGGCTAGGAAAGGTGGTCTCGTAGCATAGGGGTCAGAGAATGTTTCTATAGGGGCTAGGAAAGGTGGTCTCGTAGCATAGGGGTCAGAGAATGTTTCTATAGGGGCTAGGAAAGGCGGTCTCGTAGCATAGGGGTCAGAGAATGTTTCTATAGGGGCTAGGAAAGGCGGTCTCGTAGCATAGGGGTCAGAGAATGTTTCTATAGGGGCTAGGAAAGGTGGTCTCGTAGCATAGGGGTCAGAGAATGTTTCTATAGGGGCTAGGAAAGGCGGTCTCGTAGCATAGGGGTCAGAGAATGTTTCTATAGGGGCTAGGAAAGGTGGTCTCGTAGCATAGGGGTCAGAGAATGTTTCTATAGGGGCTAGGAAAGGCGGTCACGTAGCATAGGGGTCAGAGAATGTTTCTATTGGGGCTAGGAAAGACGGTCACGTAGCATAGGGGTCAGAGAATGTTTCTATAGGGGCTACGAAAGGCGGTCTCGTAGCATAGGGGTCAGAGAATGTTTCTATAGGGGCTAGGAAAGGCGGTTTCGTAGCATAGCGGTCAGAGAATGTTTCTATAGGGGCTAGGAAAGGTGGTCTCGTAGCATAGGAGTCAGAGAATGTTTCTATAGGGGCTAGGAAAGGCGGTCTCGTAGCATAGGGGTCAGAGAATGTTTCTATTGGGGCTAGGAAAGGTGGTCTCGTAGCATAGGGGTCAAATGATGTTTCTATAGGGGCTAGGAAAGGCGGTCTCGTAGCATAGGGGTCAGAGAATGTTTCTATAGGGGCTAGGAAAGGCGGTCTCGTAGCACGGGTCAGAGAATGTTTCTATAGGGGCTAGAAAAGGCGGTCACCAGTCAGTGCTACGCGGCCAACTTTCCTATCATCGCTTAGCCCTCATTCTCATCTGACTCAGCATCACACAAATCAACTCAACGTGGAACGATCTACTGCGGAGTTTAAAGTAATTGAACTTGACCCTTCATTGCTAATTACATGAAGTACAATTAGATAACCAGGCATAATAACTGGGATATGCATGCTTTCAGCAGCAGGTGTTTGGATAGTAATGAGAAAAATGAGAAAGAGTGAAATAAGACTTTTGTCTGACTCTACTCTACTACTTGGTGGTGTCCATTGAAGAATGACAAGTAGTGAAAGAACACTGATGTAAAGTCGGAAATCCTTGTGTCAGGTTATTGCTAAATGAGAATTCTTTCTTTTCTTATACTCTCATTTTCTTTGTCTAGTCCTTAAGGGAGTAGTAGAATTTCATGCACGTGAGACAAAAGTCTACATTAAGTTAATTTAATTCTCACTCTCGATAGAAAACTCATTACTATCCAAACACCTGCTGCTAAAAGTAATACCTGTATATCCCAATTATTACAATCACAATATAAACCAGTGAGACATCAACTGCTTGATTCAGTGGTGGGTTCACTAGCCTACTGGTCCAGACTGATGCATGTGACCATTAGCGTAGTTCTATGATTGATTGTCGGAATAAAGTCGAGACTCATCTGCTGTATACCTGGGTAGTTGGCCAGAGTGAATGCTGTCAAAACCTTTTCCAGCCATAAGTCATTACAAAGGTACTAGATGAATAGTTCGCTATAACATATTGAAAAACTAGCAAATCCTAGCCATGTCTTTTTATCTCTAACATTTTTCCATTCCAGAGAATATATTATTTAATTGAAACAATAACATCTGCCTTGCTCCAATATTGGAAATGTTATTACTTTTTAAATAAAGCAGAATAATTCTAGTGGTAAAAATAAGCAAACTACGACTACAGTTTTTGTAATTAGACGTTTGCCGGCATCTTTTTCCTCATAACCGCTATATTGTATAATTATCAGCGAAGTCTATGGTTACAGATTACATTAAAACTAACAGATCATGTATCTATTGTCTAATTAAAGAAAAGCCGTTTGAACATTCAGCTTAGACTCAATCAGTTCTGTTGAGACCTCATCATGAAAGTCTAATTGATACAGCGGATCAGTGCTATATACACGCAATAAAAGGAAAAAGAAAATAGATTAGAATTCTCATTTTTCATTTATATTTTCCAATGTACTTTCGTTAGGACGGTTAGGACGAGTACATATGTTAATGTGTCTGAAAGGGAAGAATGAAGTAAAGTTTTCACTTTTCAATCCGGCGTGTACTCAAGTAATGTACTCATCAAGTCTGAAGTAACTGAACGAATTGAATGGAGTGAGAAGAATTACTTGTCATAATTCCAACGTTGTTACAAGTGATCCTTGAGTGTTGAATAACTTACACAAGGAATAGATAGTTCGTTCACATGGAATCAGTACGTCTGTCAGGCGCCGTGTGCGTAAGTGGTAATTTATCACCGATATCTGGGTTGTCGTATTTTATTTTCAGAACCTAATATTTCTACAGTTATGGCAATATATTATTAATATATATATATATATATGCAGCTCGAAAAAGTCCTCCATCGGTTGTAAAGCGCATTGAGACAATGTGAAATGCGTTAATAATAATAGTAAATAGTACTTGTAAAGCGCATTCAAAATATATATATTTACAGTAAAATCATAATATAGAATTAACTAAAGCTGAAATAATGATAACGAAAGATAAATAAATATTAGAAAACTAGAGATACTAAAAAAAATGAAGGTAAATTATGTATATGCTGATTGAAAAAGTAGAGTTTTAAGTGGGGATTTAAAGTGGCTGTGAGAGTCACTTTTCCTAATAGTGTCAGGTATAAATGAGTTCCATAACGTAGCAGGAGCGATCACCATAATTTGATGTGTAGGTACGGGGAACAGACAGCGTTATATAAGAACAGCCATTATTATTTATTATTATTTATGTATCGTTTTACGATAATGATGTACAGTGCTTTACTTGATAATTCTAGTGAGGTTTAGACTGCAATCAAAATGAGCTCACCAACGCCATACAACGTCACAAATACCACATTGTTAACGACGCAAGACTCCATTGACTCAGACGACGCCACGTGGATCTTGACCAGCGCGTTCATCATCTTTACAATGCAATCAGGATTTGGACTGCTGGAATCTGGAATGGTGTCGAGAAAAAACGAAGCTAATATCATGGTTAAAAACGCCGTCGACGTCATCTACGGTGGGCTGTCGTACTGGTTGTTCGGTTTTGCGCTATGTTTCGGCAAAGAAGGCCGCAACAACCCTTTCTTTGGTCTAGGATATTTCCTGACAGACGTCGGTGAACATGACATGGGTGAAGTGTATGCAAAGTACTTTTTTCAACTTTCATTCTCAACCACGTCGACTACCATAGTCTCTGGTGCGATGGCTGAGCGAGCGAACCTTAAAGCATACACGTTATTCTCGTTTGTGAATACAGCAACATACTGCTTCCCTGCTCATTGGATGTGGGACGACCATGGTTGGTTACGACAGCTTGGTGCTGTTGATGTCGCAGGTTGTGCTGCAGTTCACTTGGTAGGAGGGGTCAGCGGTCTTGTTGCTACTCTGTATCTTAAACCTCGTACTGGTATTTTTGATCCAAAGTCACCACCAAAGCAGATGGCGTCGCCTACCAACGTGTTACTGGGTACCTTCATGCTATGGTGGGGCTGGCTGGGCTTTAACTGTGGAAGCACCTTTGGTATCAGTGGCGCTAAGTGGAAGCTAGCAACAAGGTCAGTAAACACACCAATCACAACTAATTCATTGTTAGTAAAAGCACTTAAACCATGCAAGACCCAAAGGGAGCATGGGTAATTAGCTCAGTCACAAAGGCAAACAACCATTATCAGCAGTGATTAGCAGATCGATAAATAGTACTTCCAAACTCGGTTGTCTATGTACTAATATCCACATGATTAGGTCTTCCAAACTCGGTTGTCTATGTACTAATATCCACATGATTAGGTCTTCCAAACTCGGTTGTCTATGTACTAATATCCACATGATTAGGTCTGCAGTGGTGACGATCAATGGTTCTATCGGAGGAGGAATTATGGGAATGTTCTACAGGTAAATAAACTAAAACTAATCCCGTATCCGCAGCCACCATCATGTCTGTCCTCTCGGGCTTCCTGTGACAGCGCAAAGGGGGACTGGGCTGGGGAAGTTAGTTTCTAGTCTTCCTCCAATCAACGCACAGGGAACCCAGATATGTTTTTAGTTTCACGACGCCATTTTGTTTCATTCCTTCCAGTTATACTTTTCACAAAGGCAAGCTTAGAATTCCAGTATTTGTCACTGGGATACTTGGAGGACTCGTGAGTATAACAGGTTAATATCAAGCGTTATACACCTTGGCAATGGTCAATAATCTCGGTCCATTTCAAACAATCTGTTGCCATGGTTACTTTACAGGTATCTGTTCAATAGCTCGTCCATGGGAAGCATTAGTTATAAGTCTAATTGGAGGACTTATTGCCTGCTCTGGTTGCCAGTTGCTTCATAAACTAAAGATTGATGACCCGGTAGGATGTGTCCCTGTTCACGCCTTTGCTGGTTCATGGGGTCTAATTGCAGTCGGTTTATTTGCAGAGGTGAGTAAGCAAGTAGTAAGTTATGCTATGACCTGTATTTCTCGACTCGCGCACTCTTAATAAAACCATTGGAAAGACGTGCTTCTGTACTGGTACTCATGGTACTGGTACTGGTTTTCTGTACTGGTACTCATGGTACTGGTACTGGTTTTCTGTACTGGTACTCATGGTACTGGTACTGGTTTTCTGTACTGGTACTCATGGTACTGGTACTGGTTTTCTGTACTGGTACTCATGGTACTGGTACTGGTTTTCTGTACTGGTACTCATGGTACTGATACTGGTTTTCTGTACTGGTACTCATGGTACTGGTACTGGTTTTCTGTACTGGTACTCATGGTACTGGTACTGGTTTTCTGTACTGGTACTCATGGTACTGGTACTGGTTTTCTGTACTGGTACTCATGGTACTGGTACTGGTTTTCTGTACTGGTACTCATGGTACTGGTACTGGTTTTTTTCTGTACTGGTACTCATGGTACTGTATACTGGTTTTCTGTACTGGTACTCATGGTACTGGTACTGGTTTTCTGTACTGGTACTCATGGTACTGATACTGGTTTTCTGTACTGGTACTCATGGTACTGGTACTGGTTTTCTGTACTGGTACTCATGGTACTGGTACTGGTTTTCTGTACTGGTACTCATGGTACTGATACTGGTTTTCTGTACTGGTACTCATGGTACTGATACTGGTTTTCTGTACTGGTACTCATGGTACTGATACTGGTTTTCTGTACTGGTACTCATGGTACTGGTACTGGTACTGGTTTTCTGTACTGGTACTCATGGTACTGGTACTGGTTTTCTGTACTGGTACTCATGGTACTGGTACTGGTTTTCTGTACTGGTACTCATGGTACTGGTACTGGTTTTCTGTACTGGTACTCATGGTACTGGTACTGGTTTTCTGTACTGGTACTCATGGTACTGGTACTGGTTTTCTGTACTGGTACTCATGGTACTGGTACTGGTTTTCTGTACTGGTACTCATGGTACTGGTACTGGTTTTCTGTACTGGTACTCATGGTACTGATACTGGTTTTCTGTACTGGTACTCATGGTACTGATACTGGTTTTCTGTACTGGTACTCATGGTACTGGTACTGGTTTTCTGTACTGGTACTCATGGTACTGGTACTGGTTTTCTGTACTGGTAGTCATGGTACTAATACTGGTTTTCTGTACTGGTACTCATGGTACTGGTACTGGTTTTCTGTACTGGTACTCATGGTACTGGTACTGGTTTTCTGTACTGGTACT
Organism: Actinostola sp. cb2023; assembly: GCA_033675265.1. Lineage (NCBI taxonomy): Eukaryota > Metazoa > Cnidaria > Anthozoa > Actiniaria > Actinostolidae > Actinostola > Actinostola sp. cb2023. The sequence goes on from JAUJYZ010001199.1 coordinate 139,764, forward strand.
CATGGTACTGGTACTGGTTTTCTGTACTGGTACTCATGGTACTGGTACTGGTTTTCTGTACTGGTACTCATGGTACTGGTACTGGTTTTCTGTACTGGTACTCATGGTACTGATACTGGTTTTCTGTACTGGTACTCATGGTACTGGTACTGGTTTTCTGTACTGGTACTCATGGTACTGGTACTGGTTTTCTGTACTGGTACTCATGGTACTGGTACTGGTTTTCTGTACTGGTACTCATGGTACTGGTACTGGTTTTCTGTACTGGTACTCATGGTACTGGTACTGGTTTTCTGTACTGGTACTCATGGTACTGGTACTGGTTTTCTGTACTGGTACTCATGGTACTGGTACTGGTTTTCTGTACTGGTACTCATGGTACTGATACTGGTTTTCTGTACTGGTACTCATGGTACTGGTACTGGTTTTCTGTACTGGTACTCATGGTACTGGTACTGGTTTTCTGTACTGGTACTCATGGTACTGGTACTGGTTTTCTGTACTGGTACTCATGGTACTGGTACTGGTTTTCTGTACTGGTACTCATGGTACTGGTACTGGTTTTACTGGTACTGGTACTCTGGTACTGGTACTGGTTTTCTGTACTGGTACCCATGGTACTGGTACTGGTTTTCTGTACTGGTATACCCATGGTACTGGTACTGGTTTTCTGTACTGGTACTCATGGTACTGATACCGATTTTCTAGTGGGTTGCTAGGGAGAGGTGAAGCAGAAGTGAAGGCCCGGGATGTTGAGTGTATAGAGTATTTTTACATTGCCAAAAGGCAGGGCGCCATGTATACACGTGAAATGGACAAGAAACTCACTTTTCAATACTTCAATAATGCAGGGGAATATCTCTAGATTTTACTTACTACCCAGAAGTATCCCTACCCCTCCCCTCCCCTCTATTACATGAATGACACGTCGCTGTGTTTGGTTCTCAGGAAGACAAACTGGAAATAAAATTATCAAGAAGTTCTGGTGTCTTCAAAGGTGGGCCATGGTCCTTCCTCGGTGTACAGCTACTGACTATCGTAAGCATAACAACATGGACAGTAGTTGTTTCTTTTGTGGAGCTTGTGCTCATCGATAAAGTTCTTCCTATACGAGTAAGTCTACAGGATGAGTTAATCGGTGCTGACTGGTCAGAACACGGGATTAGTTCTGGAACGACTGCTTGCGATTCAGCAGAACCAGCGACCATTGAGGATGCCAACATTATGGAGAGTAACAACCAAAACGACACAATACAATCAGTGGCTTCTGAACATATTACTGATTCATATAATGCGGAGAAGAACAACAATACTCGAATGGATTATTTTTCAAAACTAAAGTTAGGATGTAATTGCTGGAAGCGTAAGAGCTTGAATTTGGACGACAAAAGAGCATCGGCGTTTAGGTCTGCAGATCCAAAAGATGACAGAGGTGTCGAACCCGCGTACAACATGTCATTCCAACAGGATGAAGAACAACGCGCGTAGCTAGACGTTCTTGCCGGTGTGAAGAACCAATGCTAGTATCACAGTTAGCCTGCGCGACTGCTCATGAAGGGTTAGGGAGGGTTAGGGAGGGTTAGGGAGGGAGGGAGGGGGAGGGTTAGGGAGGGTTAGGGAGGGTTAGGGAGGGTTTAGGGAGGGTTGTGGAGGGTTAGGGAGGGATAGGGAGGGTTAGGGAGGGTTAGGGAGGGTTGTCGAGGGTTGTCGAGGGTTAGGGAGGGTTGTGGAGGATTAGGGAGGGTTGTGGAGGGTTAGGGAGGGTTAGGGAGGGTTAGGAGGGAGGGTTGTGGAGGATTAGGGAGGGTTAGGGAGGGTTAGGGAGGGTTAGGAGGGTTGTCGAGGGTTAGGGAGGGTTAGGGAGGGTTAGGGAGGGTTAGGGAGGGATATGGAGGGTTAGGGAGGGTTAGGGAGGGTTAGGAAGGGTTAGGGAGGGTTGTGGAGGATTAGGGAGGGTTGTGGAGGGTTAGGGAGGGTTGTGGAGGGTTAGGAGGGTTGTCGAGGGTTAGGGAGGGATAGGGAGGGTTAGGGAGGGTTAGGAAGGGTTAGGGAGGGTTGTGGAGGATTAGGGAGGGTTGTGGAGGGTTAGCGAGGGTTAGGGAGGGTTAGGAGGGTTGTGGAGGATTAGGGAGGGTTGTGGAGGGTTAGGGAGGGTTAGGAGGGTTGTCGAGGGTTAGGGAGGGTTGTCGAGGGTTAGGGAGGGTTGTGGAGGGTTGTGGAGGAGAGGAAACGTATAGACATGCACATGTTTAGACAACGCTAAACCACCACCACGGAAATATGCACGCGTTCCCTTTGAAAGGATACATTATCATCTCGACTAAGTTTTTATGTTTTTAATTTGTTGTTTTATCGATGTATTATTTGTATAAAAGATGGTTTATATTCTGTATATTCAGATTAGAGAATTATAATTAAAAACTGCTGTCGTTCATGAATATTTTTTAAAGTGTAGCCCGGAATACATTGGAAGACTGGAGTCAAGTGTTTTAACTCCGTTATCTCCAATATAAAAACTGTACAGCCTATCCAATGTGCTGGAGAAAGAACGTTGAATCCATTCGAGTGATATTTCCACTAGTCTTTAATCGAGGGCAAACACCTCGAAAAACTTGTAACTAAATCAGCCAATCAAAGCACCCAATCTTGAACCAGCATGAGAGGATGGCCTCGATGTCATGAACATAACGTCACAGTATATGGCGGCCGTGAATGAATTACTAATGACATAATTGCTTTGCCTTGCTACAAGTTTAAATTAAAAAATCTTTCACTAATTCATTTCTGTCGGTACGTCAAAGATCTTCATGTTTACACCTTATTTAAGGTAACCTGCTCTCTTAATTAAACACTACGAGATCTATTTACACAGTATTCTATCCCTAGTATGGTTGTTATGGATTAAGGAGATTGTTTTATTTTGTACAACAACCTTTTTATCTATTGTACTTGTCTCTGAACATAACAACTAATTGGTTGGTAGATAATGGATATTGTTAAATGAAGCACGACTGTGGACTGAACAACGTGATCTGCTGAAAACCACTTCAGTAAACCTTTCTGTCGCCGGCGGTCGCCAAAAAAAAAGACACTTCATTAGCAGGTATACGGCAAATTGAAAATGTCCCGAGTATTTTGGGTGTCAGTTTTGGTTTTGCCTTTGAACGTCCTTGGAAACTCGCTCGTCTTAATAGTGTACAAGAAGACAAAAACATTACTCGTCAATCTCGCTTTAGCAGACCTGTGCTTTGGTATCGGCCAATTCATATTTGCTATATTGACTCCTACCACGGCAGAATATGCTATTCTCTTTTGTAAGCTTAACGTGTTTCTGACGCACCATACAGGTTCTGTATCGATACTTATTCTGATGATAATGTCAATCGAGAGGTACGCAGTGATCGTTAGACCACTCAAGTTTATCACCATAAGGACTGATGTCATTACCAAAGTGATTGTACTTATCGCTTGGGTTTTTAGCGCAGTTTTGGTCGTGCCACTTGTCCCTTTCGTCACTGTGGAAACTAACAATGGAACAGCGTCCGAAGTCTGTACTTTAGAGAAAGAATACTTGTACAGTATACGTCTGTACCATCTAACTTTAGGCCTATTTATCATCATCGTTCCATATGTTGTCATATGTGCGGTGTATTTTAAAACTATTCGTTTTCTTTGGACCTCAAAACGAGTAAAGGACCAACCATCTACGAGCCAGGCTGTCATCAAGTCTCGTCAACGATTAACTATCTTAATGGTCCTCATAACACTCGTGTTTACACTGGCTTGGGTTCACCTTCCTATTCGACGAGGACTAGATTTGATTCAACGACCAAGTCAGTACATCCTTATAGACCCAATCACCATTCAGATTCTATGCGTCCATTCTACCATCAACCCCATTATCTACTCGATTGCGAGCTCTAGTTTTCGCGAGTCTGTGAAGGATATTTTCTTATGTAAACTACGCGGAAAACAGCGCCAAGTAAGGCCTGAAGCCTTTGTGGAATACAAACGACGACGAGAAGTGTTGAAGACTGAACATCAGCATGACACTGGAGTGGAAATTACCACGAAATGAATAGAGCGGAGAGGAACAGGCATTTAAAAAAATATCCACCCTCCCTAATTTATAGGCCATTTTTCCCGGCCCTCCCGGTTCCCTGTTTGTTTCAGTTGTTTCTTCCTCCTTCCTCTATATTTTTAGGCCATTTTTCTAGCCCTCCTCCCTGTTTTTTTTTTGTTGGTTGTTTCTCCCTCCTCCCCGAGTGATCCGTTCCTCTCCGCTCCGAATTAACAAAAAGTTACATACGTAGAAACCTTGGGAAATCAGCGCAATGTGGTGTAAGATCCAAACACCACTGGATCTTGCGTGTTGAATAAACGAGGCGCAGCAGAGGTGTTTGAATATCGGGTGAAACACTCTTCCGAGTGTGTGCTTCGTAGGTGAACTGAACCAAGGATATTCCGAGATTGAGTAGAGAATAAGAGTTCGCGAAAAGTATTATTCACTTGTGTGGTATATACTAATTAGATGTATTAGTAAACGCGAGAATAAAAGGCTTTGTTTCATGTCATTTGCAACCACTATAACGTTATGACGTAAAATAGACGTCACTAAATAACTAGCCCACGTGTAGGGTGGGCTACGGCTGCGCGTAGGTAGGTGACAATCTACTATGGAGCAATGAAAGTGAAAGTACTGGTCACGTAGCTACAGATAACGTGCAATTTTATCGTACCATAAAGATCCAGTTCTATCAAATATCGAGTTGTGCCAACAAGGCCGCCAGACTTGGTCACTAAGCACATGGGAATACATCTCCATGGCAACCTCGTGAATAAGGTTAATGAATTGAGAAGCGGTCATGCAGTCAGCTTATATACTCATGAAGCAAATATGAGTCATGGATACAAATCACTGTCATGTTTCACTACTGGGTAAGTCATTATCAAGACCACTGACAAACCAACGGTACAGAAAGTTTCGTGTAAGACGATGAGTGACATGACGACTAATAACGTTGAAGCCAAGTGGCCGTGAAGGTCCGTAAAGCTGTAACTCGTTGTGCTATTACTACTTAGTATGAGTACTGCAAACTAGAGAGTTACAGCCATGCCCTCTTCACAAAGAACATAGTTATGCAGAGAACACCGACGTAGTTTGAAGAGATTTCCATAGTTTTGTAGACGGTTTTAAGCATACAGCTGAGTTGGATTGCATATATTCAAATTGCGTTTTGGGGGGATTAATCTTCCAGCTCGACATAATGGCTTTTAAGGAAGAAAATTTTTCAGTTCTATGTCAATGAACCCTTTTCCAGATTTAATCAGGCAATGAGGCATACAACAGTAAATTACGGGAGGGAAAACAGAAGACAACTGTTCACCAAACTTAACCATAATTCAGGAAATGGAGATATGTGAGGTGTATTGTCTAATAATCCTTGTTTGTCCTGGATTAAATAGATGTTTTAGACAAACAACAAGAACAATTACATTAAATCCAGTCAAAATAATTATGCTACTGATCAAAAACTTCATATCACGGATATGTCAAGAATAGTGAAAACGGAAATAAAGTTATTCGCACATTTTATGGTATTGATGGAAATTAGTATTAATCTAGCTATTTGATGTTTTTACTCGTCAGTTTTTATCACTTTCTGGGGATCTTTAAACGTTGATGGTAAGTAACACGTGCCTCATAAATAAAAGTACGAAACTCCAGATTAAAAAAACAAATCCTGGTAGTGACCACCTTCAGTGTCTCAAGGGGGAGCGAGGCGAGAAAGGGAGCGAGAGGCAAAAAGTAGGGCCTGTTTTGATTGAGAACTACAAATATTATCCATGATTATAGCGCTTCTTATTTGGTCAGCTCAGATAGTTTATACGCATGCTCACTAAGGATCTTCACTGAGATCAACTAACTGATTTCATGCATTCTTTGTTTCAGCGAGCCCGCACTGCTCCAAATTTAATTCAGCAGACATCAACACAAATATTCACATCAACGATACATCAGGCACAATCTACAGCCCAGATTTCTCGTCCGTAATCCCATACCCCTCAAATACGTCCTGTAAATGGATAATAAGTGCACCTACTGGACATATCATTAAACTGACTTTTACATTATTCGAAATTGAGCCCGCGTCACCGATCAGCGGTTGTACGCTAGATTATGTACGAGTATATGACGGCTGGGTGGCGACAAGCCCTGTTATTGGACTTTACTGTGGATCTCTTAGATTGTTCAATGTCAAGTCAACTGGACGGTTCATGACTGTGTACTTTCAATCCAATCGTTTTATTGAAAACAAAGGATTTATAGCTATCTACGAAGTGATGAAACAAACCCCACCAAAGCAACCTGCTACAAGTAGGTAGCAAACAATTATTCTTGTGGTGTGTTATACATATGTGTCCCTGCGTGTCCCCCGTACAGTACGTGTAATATATGTCCCTGCGTTATCAGTGTCCCTGTACAGTACGTGTAATATATGTCCCTGCGTTATCAGTGTCCCTGTACAGTACGTGTAATATATGTCCCTGCGTTATCAGTGTCCCTGTACAGTACGTGTAATATATGTCCCTGCGTTATCAGTGTCCCTGTACAGTACGTGTAATATATGTCCCTGCGTTATCAGTGTCCCCTCTACGCAGTACGTGTAATATATGTCCCTACGTTATCAGTGTCCCTGTACAGTACGTGTAATATGTCCCTGCGTTATCAGTGTCCCTGTACAGTACGTGTAATATATGTCCCTGCGTTATCAGTGTCCCTGTACAGTACGTGTAATATATGTCCCTGCGTTATCAGTGTCCCTGTACAGTACGTGTAATATATGTCCCTGCGTTATCAGTGTCCCCTCTACGCAGTACGTGTAATATATGTCCCTACGTTATCAGTGTCCCTGTACAGTACGTGTAATATGTCCCTGCGTTATCAGTGTCCCTGTACAGTACGTGTAATATATGTCCCTGCGTTATCAGTGTCCCTGTACAGTACGTGTAATATATGTCCCTGCGTTATCAGTGTCCCTGTACAGTACGTGTAATATATGTCCCTGCGTTATCAGTGTCCCTGTACAGTACGTGTAATATATGTCCCTGCGTTATCAGTGTCCCTGTACAGTACGTGTAATATATGTCCCTGCGTTATCAGTGTCCCTGTACAGTACGTGTAATATATGTCCCTGCGTTATCAGTGTCCCTGTACAGTACGTGTAATATATGTCCCTGCGTTATCAGTGTCCCTGTACAGTACGTGTAATATATGTCCCTGCGTTATCAGTGTCCCTGTACAGTACGTGTAATATATGTCCCTGCGTTATCAGTGTCCCTGTACAGTACGTGTAATATATGTCCCTGCGTTATCAGTGTCCCTGTACAGTACGTGTAATATATGTCCCTGCGTTATCAGTGTCCCTGTACAGTACGTGTAATATATGTCCCTGCGTTATCAGTGTCCCTGTACAGTACGTGTAATATATGTCCCTGCGTTATCAGTGTCCCTGTACAGTACGTGTAATATATGTCCCTGCGTTATCAGTGTCCCCTCTACGCAGTACGTGTAATATATGTCCCTGCGTGTCCCCAGTACAGTACGTGCAACATAGTGTCCCTGCGTTATAGTGTCCCTGCGTTATGTGCCCTCGTGTGTAGTACGTGCAACATATGTCCCTGCGCTATGCCCCCTCGTGTGTACAGTACGTGCAATGTCCCCTCGTATGTAGCGACTTTGGCCCTTACATCAACGCTTCCAGTACCTATGAACGCCTCTTTTCAATCACAATCGCTGTACTATATTTCTACCTTTCAGACAATCCCGCTTCCATTGTTCTTATTATCGCTGGCACCGTTATAACTACACTCATAATTATTGCCATCATATGCGTCGCCTTTAGTGGAAAGTTTTCCTTTAGAACTCGCAAACGAGCAAGACGACAGATGAGTCGTGCGAGTCTTGGTTCACGAGTTTCAATGTGTTCATCTCGATCAGTTTTAACTCGAAGTCGACAGTCGACAGTAAGTTTAAACAAAAGGGTGGCTATTACTATACCAGACTTGATTATTACAAATGTCGAAGGAAAAGAAACGCGAGTTTTTCCAGTTAAAGTGAAAATACGAGCGGTGGTACATCCCTCACCGTCAAGAAGACGCTATCGTAGAGTAAGAAGTCATTCGGTTGAAAACATTGTATTTCACACACGACCGTCTCGCAGATGCGAAATGACGGTAGAAACCAAATGGGATACATACCTTGTTCACTCCGCTAGACGACAGAGTGTATCTAGACCTTCGTCGATTAGGAGGCATTCAATTGGAGACGTAAGCCATGACGGAATAACTTGACACTAGAAATAAAGCAATCACATTAATGACATGAAACCAATCGTAAAAGATGGCGGCTGTACCTATTACCCAGTAATCCTTTGCGAACCTAAATCAGTACTCAGTACTCGCATCTGAGTTAGTAAAAACTATCTGACATAAGTAACAGCTTCACACTGACACAGTTTGATGTTCTCAAACCTTTCTGTTGCGATGTTTTTTTTTGGCGCCTGAAGGATTGTGGTCCAATGAACAAGCCGCCATCTTTTTGCGTACTGTAGGCTGTCACGAGTGTTGCCGCCACCAGTTGCGTGTTTTGTGTGCAGTCGCATTTAGTCCTCACTAACTGTTTGATTTGTTCTACCACTTTTCCCACATCGTACAAATTAGTTGTTGGTCTTCAAATCAAACACAATTGACAACGAGGATTGGCAATCCACGACTTACAACGACAAATAAATGAATGAAACCGCTTGTCCAGAGTCTTAACCTTGTTGTTGCTATTGTTATTCTTTTCCTAGTTTCATGTCATACTACACACTATACTCAATGTTAAACTCAATCAAGTTAGTCACCCGGACATGTTTCCAGCCAGGCATATTTCTTCATGAACGTCTTGTACTACAAGCAGCATACAGCTATTTCAAAAAAGGTTGGTGAAAGTTTTGTTGCATCTTGCATACCAAGCCCGAAATGCACTATGGGCGATGTGAATGGAATCAGCGAAAGGTCACAACAATGTGGACTCTGGAAATTTTCCCAAACTTTGTCTTCGCAATATGGAGCCGGCATATTTTCTTCTGTATGTGCATGCTGGCATTATTTACATATGATCCACAGTATATTTCGGGCTTGGTATGCAAGATGCAAGAAAACCTTCACCAACCTTTTTTAATAGCTGTATATTTGTGAGATCTTGTGACGATATGAATACATTATGATTTCAAACCTTGGAAATGCATTGGGGATTTCTTCCCATGATTCTCTGGCTAGTTGTATCAAATAAACCGCAGGAGGTAAACAGATATCAACACTGTGAAGTAGACCCCTGCTAGGGGACAAAACCATCAAACCAAACGTTTCCCGTCCCTCAGGATGTTAACCAAACCCCGAGACAAGGAAATGAGGAACCACTAGCTGCCTGAGGATTGGGTTAGGATCTCTACGATAGCATGGCTTTTAATGACATTATCAAATGCATGTTTTTACTTCACTCATACCACTAGTGTCAGGCGGTCAGTGTTGTATGGTGTGTAGATAGAACACTTGGACAGCGTGTGTTGACTTCACTCATACCACTAGTGTCAGGCGGTCAGTGTTGTATGGTTTGTAGATAGAACACTTGGACAGCGTGTGTTGACTTCACTCATACCACTAGTGTCAGGCGGTTAGTGTTGTATGGTTTGTAGATAGAACACTTGGACAGCGTATGTTGACTTCACTCATACCACTAGTGTCAGGCGGTCAGTGTTGTATGGTTTGTAGATAGAACACTTGGACAGCGTGTGTTGACTTCACTCATACCACTAGTGTCAGGCGGTCAGTGTTGTATGATTTGTAGATAATCTAGGATTAAACGTACTAATCTGGGTGAGACATAGTTAATCCACAGGGAGCCCAAGCTCATTATCTGTGAAGACCGTTGTTTTATTATATACGAAAAATCTTGAAATACGGAGGGATGTTTTAAAGCCACATACATTTACTGTAAATATGCAAATTAAACAACGGTCTTCACAGATAATGAGCTTGGGCTCCCTGTGGTTAATCCAAGGCGGAAGTAACACAATTATCCCTACCGACCCGTCCCTACCTAGTGATGGGACTACCGACCCGTCCCTACCTAGTGATGGAACTACCGACCCGTCCCTACCTAGTGATGGAACTACCGACCCGTCCCTACCTAGTGATGGAACTACCGACCCGTCCCTACCTAGTGATGGGACTCAGCGCGTTTTAAACTGTCTTCGACACCTCGCTAACACCAATGGACAGTGCAGTGGTTTGGTGTTATGGTGTCAAAGATGAATGCAATGGTTCTCTGTTATTGTTTTTAAATCATTTTTTTTAAAGTGAGGACTCTTGTCACGTGTCCAACAATCTTGTGGACACGTGATTAAGGTAAAGGCAGCATTCCAAGACTCCATTCCCACAAATCCGCAGAGGGATTAACAGATAACCAAAAGCTCGATAAAATAGACACTTTTACCCGCGATTTACTCGCGGTCTGTTCTAGGAGCGAATGTAAGACTGATGTGTAAAATCAAAGTGAGTTTCTGACTGACTGTTGTACCGACTAAACAAACACAAAACGATTTACAGGGTGAAGAAATCAGATTTTGCGACAAAAAACCTGATGAAATCCACTTGTTGCGGCATTCAGTGTCGTAAAGTGAATGTAGCAGTCTTTGGCACGAAAAAAGGCTCCTCCGCAAAGATATTTCAGCTTGTTTCCATGGTAACCCAAGCCGTGTCATCTCAGCCATTCTCCACACTGTGACAAGGCAGATTACTTACTTCATCTCGTTCTAATTACAATTTCAAATTTTGATCAAATGTTGTTATGTTCGCCGTGGTGGTCTTAGCTCGTGGACACTAATTTGTGTACAAAGTCGCCAAGTCTATTTTTATGCCTCCGTTTGACTGAATATACATATCGAGTTACATCAGAGCCGACATATCTCCCAGACTCAAAGGACGGCGGGTGCTGACGCACGGGAAGACGAAAACCGACCAACTGATTTGGAAATGGAACGATGAAGAGAGATCCAGTCTGTTTTTACATGTCTGAATGGATTTTCCATGGCTTGCTAACGTTCTAGTCCTTGGGCTCTTAACTCTAAGTAAGTAGTTACATTGTGCTATAAACCGGCTGATCAACACTCCCACACTAGCGTTTGACTCTGACGGATTAGTACTAAACCGTTTTTGGCGAACGTTTGTCTGGTGTAAACCGTAGTTTTTAATTTGTTAGTGATCCTCTTTATTGTTTGAATATCCTCTCGACTTACTGCGAAGCTGAGGGCAAAATTCCAATGCCGGACTTCATACTGAGAAGTAGGACGTGTTGTATTTAAAAACGCCATGCATCATAGTTGTAGCGAACTATATATGTGTATACTTATTCTTGGCCAAACGGCTACAATAGACCATCGAGATGATCTTGGATCATGTTTGTACAATGTTGTTTCTAAGCACACAATGGATGAGTGTAAACTATTCTGGCGTCTACATGACTGTGAAATAGATAGCGTAGTTCATTTGGGGTTTTCCGTTCAGGAAAGAAAGGTCTAGTTTTATTGCTTTATTGTTGGTAATTCAACAAGAATGGTGTATCCAAAAACATATTTAAACTTTGTTGGAGTATCATTTATTACTTTTCATTACTCAACCAAGTAATTAGAGGACGATAGGATCGTAGTAAGTCATCATTAACTCGGCACTGCTTAAACCACAACAGGGTCAAGAAGTGCTTTTCCCATAGGGTTGAACGAGCTGTTTGTCATCGCTCTTTTTCGATTGTTTTGCATCAAATCCTGAATTAACAGATTTTGCAAAAAGAAAAAAAACAAGGTTTACTTTTCTAGGTTTCTGTATCTGGTTGAGCTGAAAAGCAAAATAAAAGGCGCCTTTCACTAGTTTTTATTTGCGTTAAATGTTCCTTTTACTGATAAAGCTTCAAAAAACTCAAGTGGCTCAGATTGTAGTGTTTTTGTCTTTCCACAGACTTTCAAAGTATTCTGTCATGTTCACATGATGGCTACCAGCTATTAACCAACACACAAGGTTATTTTACCAGTCCTGGATATCCCAAGTACGACCCTAAGGCAGTGCGATGTCATTGGTTGATAGTCGTTGAACAGGGATATGTAATAACCTTGGAGTTTGAAGTGTTTGATGTAGGTCATAATGCCGAGTGCTCGAGCGATAAGTCCCGCAAGACCTACGTGGAAGTGCGGAATGGTGCAAATAATGCTTCACTCGGGACGTTTTGTGGTTCAAATAAACCCAAAATTATAAGTAGTTCTAGCAATAAAATATGGATCGTTTACGTTACCAATGGTTACAAGTCAACCAAGTTTGTCGCTCGCTATAACGCCACAAAAGGTGAGGATAAAATAGTAGAATATTCTGTCCTGGGTATTGTTATTCATGGCCTGGGACAAGCCTAAGCCAGACTGAATAGTGAATAACGTAGTACCCGACTTACTCGGCGCTATTCGCCAACCGTCCTTCGTCTCGGACCAAGTGAATTGAAAGTGCTTTGTGTTTTCCTTTATATAGTCATCTGCATATATTAACTAATCCCCAGGGATCATGAATAGCAACATCGCATCTCACTGATTACATGTTCGTCCATTTGAACACATATTGCATGACGTCATCCAAGACACCACAGGAATCCCAAACATAACTTTATCAACTAACGTATTGTTTTCTCCACAGATTCGTCGGTAGCTACTATTATTTTTCTTGCATTGGCGGCCATATGTGGGACAGTGCTTTGCATTGTCATCACTATCATCTTCATCAGACGAAGTAATGGACATTCAATCGACGATGAAAAGAGTCCAGACACTAGCCGAGCATGCGCACTGGCTCCAATCCCTTCTCTGATATTATTGGGTAACATAAACAAAGGAATGGATGATTGCGTCACCGAATCGTTGCCAGTGCAACTGAATTGCAAGTACGTTGCCAAGGATGCAGTTTTGAATAGTGGTAACCATGGCAACGATAATCACGACAGCAACTTCCATGACGACGATAACAATGACAACAATATTTCGAAAAAAGATAACCATGACAACGGTAACCATGACAACGGTAACCATGACAATGGGATAGGTGGTCGTCACAAGCACAGCATGACTATTATTGATATCGATAATGCGACAAGACATAATGAACTAACTCTGCCTTTGAACACTGTTGATAGAAGACTTAGTGATTCAGAGTCTGTTTTAACTACAGCTAAAGTAATCTATGTACAGGATTCATCATCTTCCAGAAGTAGTTCATCAAGTAGTGGTAGTGAGCAGCACAACCTTGCTGAAAATTAGTTATCTATAAATATGTCAAATACGTACTAGAGCAGTGTGTTTGTTGTGTATTACGAGCTATTTTTACTTGAAATAAACTACAAAGCGTGGGGAGGGGTACTCCCCTCCAGGCTGGAATAAAACATTTCACGAGCTGAAGTACACTGAGAAAACTCAAAAGGGGCTTTCACGATATCTCACACAGACGCACCGAATTCATCCAAGTGATCTACTAATAAAAGTTATAAAAAAGTTGAGTAAAAATCGCTCGACAATTAGCCAAACAGCTTTTCTATCCTTTCTTTGTCATTACAACATGTGCAAAAACAAATCTTTAAATAAGATTTTCGTTGTCATCCGGCAAGTTTTCTTTGACAATTATCTTTTGACAAGGTTTTCTTGCTCGACCTGTAGATGTCATTTGCAAAATCGTCCACTGAAAATGGTCATTGATTAGTGGATTATAGCCCATGCAAAATGGTCAAAAATCGTCGAAAATGGTCATTTTTAGAAAATTTTTGCAGCACATATGCCAGCAAAAAAAAATCAAAATGCCGACCAATGTCCAAAATGGTAAAAAAGTAAAATATGATCCAGTTAGCCGGGTTTATTCATAGTCGAGTAATTGAGATTTAAAAGAAGAAAGAAAGGGATGGATGGAAAGGAGAAAAAGCAAAAAAAAAAACACCTCCAGGCTGGGATTCGAACTCGCGACCCTCGCTAAAATCAAAGGAAAACGAATGCTGAGTCACCGTATGTTACGTATAGGATGAAGATTTCTGCCTCATCCGCGCTATCGGGCATTACACCAATCAGCCTAGCAGTCAAAGAGGGAGGGAACAGTCGGATCCTAGGCCCACTAAGGGTGCGTTCGATTGACTCTATTCCAGAATAGGAATACATGGAATAAACACTTCGATGCTTTTATTTCAGCACATTTAAAATTCCAAACTGTTCCATGTAACTTTATTATGATACAACAAGGAATCGTTTCATTTTAGAGTGGACAGTAGCTGCGCGACAGCGATTTAGGGATGTTATTCCGTGTATTCCTATTATGATTTGGAGGACAAAATAACTTAGTGTATCTTGTGAATGGACTGTCTATTGTTGTGCAAATTACTATGGTCCCGTGGCTCGCGTCTACAACTGCTTTTGAATTCGAAGCTGATGATCGATCCGCGGGTTCGATTCCTTGATGGACCAACTCGTCTTATTTTTCTTTCTTTGTTGTTGTTGTTGTTGTTGTTCTTTTTAAAAAGATTAAAATATGTTTTTATTTTTACTTCCTATTTTTTTCCGTTTCAATTTTTATAAATTTCTTTTTCTTTTTTGCGTTCAGTTTTCGCAAGTCAGTTAAAAGCCAATTAGGAGTATTTTCATGCATTATTATTATTTTTATTTAGAGGTTAACGTTTATCGGGATTTACCTGCACGAGTTCATTAACAATGAACGAGAAATTTATGGCCGAGTGCAGTATGAGAACATTTTGAGTTCATTGTTAGAGAACGAGTGAAGGTAAAATCCCGATAACTCGCGAGCAAAGATAGCCTCCTAAAGCAGTAGCGTGTCCAGGCTTCCGTCGTAATTAAATGCTTGTTTCATCGACCTTGAAGATGTCATCGACCTTGAAGATGAGCGCGTAGCTCGAAAGCTCGGTTTATTTCAAAAATAAAATTCAAGGTCGATGAAACAACCATTTACTTAATAAGTTTTTTAATAATAATAATAATAATAATAATAATAAAATTATGGGAAAAGTACAATAATATGAGAACAATGAAGATTATAAAAGGTTTGTAATACCGTGGTGTAAAAGCCGTGGTGTAAAAGCCATCATGGTGTAAAGAATTTACACCACAGCTTTTACACCATGATCATGACGTCGCCACGGTTGTCACGTCATAACCACGCGTCACGTGGTACAAATCAACCAACCAGAAGATCGGAATTTGTACAATGTATGGAAATTGAATAATAATATTTATTATTATTAGATAGATAGATAGATAGATAGATAGATAGATAGATAGATAGATAGATAGATAGATAGATAGATAGATAGATAGATAGATAGATAGATAGATAGATAGATAGATAGATAGATAGATAGATAGATAGATAGATAGATAGATAGATAGATAGATAGATAGACCTTTATTTAATAGGGTAGCTCTTTCAGCAAAAAAAATTGCTGTTATCAATGGAGCTCCTATAACTATAAGATAAAATTACAATGTATACAATAAGAATATACTACATAAAGACCGAATGCAATAATGGCGGAATAATTTGCATAAACTGAGAAAAAATACGAATTTAATAAATATAATATAATTTTTTGAAAGACCATACATGGTCTAGTAAAACATCAAAAGCCCATCAATTTAAATGAAACCACCGTAAAGTTATGACCATTTGAATTCTATCAATTGCATGGAAACGAGGCTAGTCAGTCCAAAACTCAATTTCCCATACAAATCTTTGTGATTTCAATTCGCTATAACTTTTTACGTTTTTGTAGAACCGCTCTAAAATTTAGTAGGTTTGTTTTTGTTATTATACTCTTTGAAACGATCGACGTACTATATTACTAACTACACAATAAATGATATTTAATTAGTTACTGATTAAAAACTACGTCAACTCTGAAAATTATTAAATTAATTAATTATTAAATTATTGATAATGCATTGACGTATCACCTAAACCAAAAAGCCAGAGAATATATCAAACAGCACAAGCTGACGAGTAAGAAAGAAGGAAACAACTGATAAAGATCTACATTTTGTAAGCGTTAAAAAAAACCACTTCTTTATAATACTCGAATGATTAACCTCCTCCGCAGGCAACTCCTTCCGTTGGGCTTCCTGCAGTCTTCCTCTTTTGTATCCCTAGTCCTCCCTCTTCCTATTTTCTACCACAGGATCCCCAATTGGAGTTTAATTGGAGTAGCCTGCGGACGAGGCTACGAATGAATAACTTTCCTCGTGTATTTTGTTTGGTATTTTTACAGTAAGTAATACATGGAGAAACGGGAGTATTTGGTGAAATAATCGTTAGGGTCTTCAGACTTCAAGAACCTAGATTACTGATTTTTGAAATTCATCAGCCTTTGATGAAGCTGAGGACGGAGATCTGATGCCATCAGGGGAAACTGTCGCACCCCCCCCCCCCCCCCCCCCCCCCCCCCCCCGGGAGTGAGCAAGCGTTCCCGGGAAGTAAGCAAGTCACAATGTGATTGAATAGCTTCACTCATCTCTCTGTTATCACAATGTATCTGTCGGAGAAGTTACCTGTTTACCTTATCGCCATTGGTAAGTTATATGCTTGACATTTTGAGTTTTTACAGCAGGAACGGCACGATATGCCTTGGAAGCAGGGTATGCAGTTCGCAGAGCCTACGGATACTCTGAAACACGCGGTATAGACCGAATGCAATAATGACGTCCAATTTCAATTGCCATTGACTGACTAGCCTCTCATATACCGGTGAAAATGCTTCAGTCATATCTCTATGCTTACTAACGTACTACGCTCGCTGGTGTTGCGATGTATTTTACGGCCAACTGATCCAGCAGTGACGTACTCCCCTATATACGCTATACGGGTATGTGCCGCGGGATAGGGTATGGTTTTTGAGCTCCCAGGTCTGGGGTAGGGTATCATTTTTTGCCTTTTTAGTCTGGGATAGGGTACGTTTTGGTCTGGTATAGGGTATGGTTTCCGCAATAACGCCAATACCAGTCGCTATCAGTTTACATATCCCTTTAGCACGCTTTCAATTAAACAAAAGAGCTCAATATGTCAGCGATATGCCACTTTGGTAAACACTCCATTGTTGAAACGATAAGTCTGGGATAGGGTATACATTTTTAAGCTTTAGTCTGGGATAGGGTATAGATTTTTAAGCTTTTGTCTGGAATAGGGTATGGAAAATCAAAGTTTTAGGTCTGGGATAGGGTCAGGGTTTTGAGGTGTCCGCGGCACACCCCTACCCAAAAATACCCTTAGTGCCCCCCCCCCCCCCCCCCCCCCCGGGCGTACGTCTGATTGGTTTACATGCAGCCCGGTAGAAAGTTTGTTCGCTCTTTCTGCGTCCTTTCTCGATCTGATATCGTAGCGAAAACTGAATTATTCGGTGCAACTGTTCCAGAGAATATAAGGACAAATTAAATCACATAAAGAAAGCTGTATACTGAGTTGAAAATTGATTGCGTGCGAGACATACCAGTTTTCTTTATGTTTGTCTATATAATATTATTATGTCAAAAAGGATCACATTTATATGACTGTCTTGTCATTGACTGTTATGCCGGAATAACGTTGTTCTCTATAATAAGTGTATTTCTCAGTATATATCTAAAGTTTAGATATATAGAAGTTAGATTTCGGTAATGTACACGGAAGCTTTCCGGGGGTACTCATCATAATTTTGGTGATAAGGGGGGGGGGGGGGGGGGAGGGGTGTACCTTGGGTTTTGTATTGATTTACTCGTCTTTTTTCCGTAGTGTCTCTAGTGCTGTTCTGTATATGTCTATTACCACAATATATTGAAGGTATGTATACTCTTTCTATATGTACTTGGTAATAGTGCAATGATGTTTTTTGTAAATATACATACATACTTATCCTTCATCGGCGAAACGTCTGAAATAAACCACCACAATTTTGCCTGAAGAAGTCTTGAGTTCCTTCATTCACACACCAGGCATGGCCTCCAGTTTCTCTACTTCACATACTTAATTATTTTCAGAGATGATTTACAGCTAAATAAATGAACTAATTCTAATATAAATTCTATCTTCAGGAAGCACTTGCTCACCTTCCAATACTGCTGAACAGAACCAAAACATCATAATACGTGGCTCGAACGAAGGAACAATCACATCTCCAAACTTCCCGAACAAGTTTCCTTCGAATCTCGACTGCAAGTGGAAATTCTTGGCTCCACGTGGTCACGTGGTTAAGCTTTACGTCGATACGATCAATATCAACGTTACGAAGTGTCTTTCTAAGGGTTCGTATCTTGATATATTTGATGTTTTAAAAGATAAGAAGATTTCGCGGAAATCTATCTATTGCCAAATGAATACGTTTGATTATCTCAAGCCTTCGTTCTTCGTGCTCTGAGTGAAAACAAACTGGAAATGCACTTTCTCTCTCCTCCTGCCGAAGTCACCGGGTATGGATTCAAAGTAAACTATGCATTTCAATCCCTTGGTAAGTAATAGGAAAACATTAAGGTACAATAAAGGACATCGTTTATATCTATCCTTCTTTTGTTATTTAAGTTTTTATTTAATTCTTAGGTTGCCAGAGCCTTGTTTAACAGGTTTTTTCTCTTGCATCCTCCATCTTATCATTATTATTATTTGTAATTCATTTTGTGGAAATAAATGAACCTTTGTTCACACCACTAGGCACTAAGGCAGATACAGGATTTAGTGAAGTGTGGTACTTGGGCCCTAGTCTCCCTCACATCCGTTCTAACCGGACCATGCCAAGACTTTTTAACAAGGATGGGAAGCAAGGGTGGCCGAGTGGCGAGAGCCTCGGTCTGTCACCTCTGTGTCCCGGGTTCGATTCCCGGACCTGGGATCACATGTGAGTTGAGTTTGTCAGTTCGTTGTCTCCCTTGCTTCGAGGGTTTTTCTCCGGGTACTCCGGTTTTCCTCCCTCAATAAAAACGAACCGAGTGAGCTGAAAGTTGTATGTATAGAATATTAGAATGTAGTGGTAGTGTGTGTGAGAGTAGTGTCCCCCAATTAGTGCGCAAGCGCTAGAACACATTGGACATTTAAATAAACAGTTATTTTATTTTTTATTTCTTTAATGTAAAGTAGGAGGTTCCGCAGTATTGTCATTTAGAAGTTCGGACCAAATGAAACATTAGGTATTTTGTTTTCATGCACACAAACTGCTGAGAGACTTATACGCATTATTTGTGCATTTGTGAACGGCGGTTACCAAGGTAACTGAAATGATAGCACAGAGACTGTATGATTGCAAACTTTATTTCCTACGTGTTTCGACTGGCTACGCAGTCTTCATCAGGGAGTTTACAATAGATGCTATAAGTTACTGTATACACCTATTTCAAAAAAGATTGTCAGAGAGAAAGGAGAAAGGAGAATGCTTATTCAAAGACCAAAGTTGACTGCTGGTCAGTTAAATTATTCTATTTTGGTTTCGTAATAATTACTTACAACTGAAAGCTTTATGAACTAAATTGTCAGGTTATTTGCATATACATACACATCTATAGTTCCATCTGGTCTTAGAATGACCATTCACCATTCTCCTATCGCCTTTCTCTCTAACAACCTTTTTCGAAACAGGTGTATATAGTGTATTGTAAAGGTGACAACAATACTGAATACAGCGTTTCGCCCGGAACAGGATATACTTAACTATGACTACATGTATAAAAAAGTAGAGGAATGTTTGTGGTTGGGGGCCGTGAGTTTAGCGCTAAACTTGTCTTATCCATATAAACTCAATGCTTTTTCATCTACTGTTGTGTTAACGAAATGTTTTATAATTTGTTAGATTCCAGTGGAACTTGTGGTGAAGGTCGTCAAGGAATCATCAATCTACGAGGACAAGGCGCCACTTTCAGTTCTCCAGGTTATGATTCAACGAAGCATCCAAAGAACATGACATGTCTGTGGAACATTACCGCTGACCCTGGTTACATCATCGAGATTAATTCAATACATAGCAATCTCATGATGAGTTGTGATTCTGAATACGTGAAAGTACACGACGGTGCAACACTTGACAGCCCTATCATAGGAACCCTGTGTCACGGTTATAGGAATACTATTCATTATAAGTACTCATCGGGGAATAACGTCTTTGTGGAAATGAAAACTAGTTCATCTAGAAAACGTGGAAAAGGATTCCAGATGGCTTACAGGGCAGTGAAGTACGAAAACACTGACTATGTATGTTCATCGGTTAATAAAGTAGTGAAAATCGACAAACCAACGGCAAAGATAGCGAGTCCCTGGTACCCGACAGGTTATCCAAACAATGTTTATTGCAAGTGGGATTTTAGCGTTCCATTTAATAGACTAGCTAGAGTCACCATAACCAAGCTACACTTAGAGGACTCTAAGAACTGCGGCACAGCCGATTATATAGAGATAGATGGGGGCGGCAGCTTATGGGCAATACCACCACATCGCGTACTGTGCAAATCACAGACTCCAATTACTATTGTTTTAAATCTGACTGGATAGGTCGATATTCTGGATTTGAAGCAGTTCTTGATTCTCTGGAAGATGGTATGTATGCAGAGTGGAGATAGGGGAGGGGAATGTGTGTTATGTATGCAGAGTGTAGATAGGGGAGGGGAATGTGTGTTATGTATGCAGAGTGGAGATAGGGGAGGGGAATGTGTGTTATGTATGCAGAGTGGAGATAGGGGAGGGGAATGTGTGTTATGTATGCAGAGTGGAGATAGGGGAGGGGAATGTGTGTTATGTATGCAGAGTGGAGATAGGGGAGGGGAATGTGTGTTATGTATGCAGAGTGGAGATAGGGGAGGGGAATGTGTGTTATGTATGCAGAGTGGAGATAGTGGAGGGGAATGTGTGTTATGTATGCAGAGTGGAGATAGGGGAGGGGAATGTGTGTTATGTATGCAGAGTGGAGATAGGGGAGGGGAATGTGTGTTATGTATGCAGAGTGTATAGATAGGGGAGGGGAATGTGTGTTATGTATGCAGAGTGTAGATAGGGGAGGGGAATGTGTGTTATGTATGCAGAGTGGAGATAGGGGAGGGGAATGTGTGTTATGTATGCAGAGTGGAGATAGGGGAGGGGAATGTGTGTTATGTATGCAGAGTGTATAGATAGGGGAGGGGAATGTGTGTTATGTATGCAGAGTGTAGATAGGGGAGGGGAATGTGTTATGTATGCAGAGTGGATATAGGGGAGGGGAATGTGTGTTATGTATGCAGAGTGTAGATAGGGGAGGGGAATGTGTGTTATGTATGCAGAGTGGAGATAGGGGAGGGGAATGTGTGTTATGTATGCAGAGTGGAGATAGGGGAGGGGAATGTGTGTTATGTATGCAGAGTGGAGATAGGGGAGGGGAATGTGTGTTATGTATGCAGAGTGTATAGATAGGGGAGGGGAATGTGTGTTATGCATGCAGAGTGTAGATAGGGGAGGGGAATGTGTTATGTATGCAGAGTGGATATAGGGGAGGGGAATGTGTGTTATGTATGCAGAGTGTAGATAGGGGAGGGGAATGTGTGTTATGTATGCAGAGTGGAGATAGGGGAGGGGAATGTGTGTTATGTATGCAGAGTGGAGATAGGGGAGGGGAATGTGTGTTATGTATGCAGAGTGGAGATAGGGGAGGGGAATGTGTGTTATGTATGCAGAGTGGAGATAGGGGAGGGGAATGTGTGTTATGTATGCAGAGTGGAGATAGGGGAGGGGAATGTGTGTTATGTATGCAGAGTGGAGATAGGGGAGGGGAATGTGTGTTATGTATGCAGAGTGGAGATAGGGGAGGGGAATGTGTGTTATGTATGCAGAGTGTATAGATAGGGGAGGGGAATGTGTGTTATGTATGCAGAGTGTAGATAGGGGAGGGGAATGTGTTATGTATGCAGAGTGGATATAGGGGAGGGGAATGTGTGTTATGTATGCAGAGTGTAGATAGGGGAGGGGAATGTGTGTTATGTATGCAGAGTGGAGATAGGGGAGGGGAATGTGTGTTATGTATGCAGAGTGGAGATAGGGGAGGGGAATGTGTGTTATGTATGCAGAGTGGAGATAGGGGGGAGGGGAATGTGTGTTATGTATGCAGAGTGTATAGATAGGGGAGGGGAATGTGTGTTATGCATGCAGAGTGTAGATAGGGGAGGGGAATGTGTTATGTATGCAGAGTGGATATAGGGGAGGGGAATGTGTGTTATGTATGCAGAGTGTAGATAGGGGAGGGGAATGTGTGTTATGTATGCAGAGTGGAGATAGGGGAGGGGAATGTGTGTTATGTATGCAGAGTGGAGATAGGGGAGGGGAATGTGTGTTATGTATGCAGAGTGGAGATAGGGGAGGGGAATGTGTGTTATGTATGCAGAGTGGAGATAGGGGAGGGGAATGTGTGTTATGTATGCAGAGTGGAGATAGGGGAGGGGAATGTGTGTTATGTATGCAGAGTGGAGATAGGGGAGGGGAATGTGTTATGTATGCAGAGTGTAAATAGGGGAGGGGAATGTGTTATGTATGCAGAGTGGAGTAGGGGAGGGGAATCCTGTACATCCTCACTTGTAAGTACTTTTCGATCCTCGGACTCCCATAATATTTATATAGCGCATCCTGGAACCTCGATGCGCTTTACAATAAGAAAAAGAACTAGAAACTAGTGGATTATAAAAAATAAAAAATAAAAATAGACACCAAGAGTCGGTATCTTTTAGGGTGATCTGTCAGCACATATACAGCAAAGAACGTTCTTCTGAGGCATCGAAAATTAACCGCAAGATGCAAAGGAATTAATATACTCATTGTTTTAGACTTGGTATCTTTTAGAGTTCGTTTTCAAACCTTCCGTGGAACTCCCCGTCGGCTTTCATATAGGAGAACCCCCTCCCCTCCCCTCTCCTCCCCCCAGGCTTTCGATCGATTTTGAATCTCTTTGAAATAACATTTTTTATTATTTTTCTTTACTAAAATAGTTTCATTTGGAGACTGCAAAGTTCAAGGACAAGACAATCACCTTCCTCTTAACAACAGCAACGGCATCTTATTCTCTCCTCGGTACCCAAAAGGAATTCCTGACAACATGGCATGTACATGGGTGATAACTGCTCCTACCTTGACTAGTCATTTTGACGTCACAGATTTTCGAATCTGCTGCTGGCTTGACAGCAGATTGGCTTGACAGCAGATTCACTAAGCAGGGGTAGGGAAGGGAATATGATTGTTTAACAGTTTGTACTGCAAACGAACACTAAGAATAGATTCAGCGTTGGAAACGGGTGATAAACAAACTAGTGCCGCGGAGACAAAATAGACACAAAATATAAAGTAACTCAATGTGATGTGGATGGGCTTCCTGATAGCTGTAACTTGTACATGACAACTGAGCTCATATCACTGCAAACCACTGCATGGTCTGCGTCAGTTGGTTGCATTTGAATGACCTTAGACAACTAGTAACGCAACACCGGATGTGTGATTACACAATAAACACAATCAAACATGACATGTGATGTCAAGTTTTAAAATATTTAAAATTCGTATTACTTATTACTTATTCCACACTGTTTATGTTGTTTATGTTTGGAGTCTCCAGTATCGAAAGGTTGAAAGGTTTGAGCTGGCGTTTTTGTCTTGTTGTCGCATTTCCCTTCCCTACCCCTGCTCAGTGAATCTGCTGTCAAGTCAGCTCTGTGACGTCAAAATGACGTCAATCCGAATCTGCTGCTTCCAATCTGCTGCTGGTCGAATCTGCTGCTGGCGAATCTGCTGCCAGAATCAATCTGGTGTTGGCGATTTACTAGTCTTCCTGGCAGCCGTGTTTAGTGTATTGGTTTAATCTTGGTTTAGTGTATTGCCCAGTTAAACTCTTTGATATTCGTTGATGTGAAATTATTTCGCTGCAACGCAAAACGGGGCAAAACGCTTCGTCAATGGACGTCATCCTGTTTGTCACTGGTCTTTGGTATGTTCTGGAGTAATGGCGACAACATGGAAACTCCGAAACGTAGCTTCGACGTTTCCATCAATCAATAGAATGTCGACAATCCGAATTGTCGAAGTCGATCGATTGTCGACCGCCTACATCCGCTCGCTCGACTAATAACCCTCGATTCATGATTGGCCCCGAACTCTATCCGAAGATTCTATTGTTACATTACGGACTTACACACTCGATGGCATAGTGGCTTCGTTGCTAAGCAACAGTAGCCACAAAAAGGAAACCAGCTAAAACGCATTTCTTTTTATTTCAGTGCCATTATCGATCTCGTGTCGTGAGCAGACTCTGAAGAAGATTGAGTCGTCGTCTGGTCAGATCGCAAGCCATGATTATCCATTCAAATACGGCAACAACGTTCTGTGTCAATGGAGAATCACCGTGTCTGACAGCATGAGGGTTAAGCTCACCTTCGATTCGTTCAATATCCAGAAGACCTCAGGATGCTCGGGGGATTTTGTGGAGATTTTTGATGGGACGGGCGACATATTTAGCGAATCACTTGGTATCGCTTGTACTCAACGGCAAACAGTTCCAGAGGCAGACAAGACGCAAACTGAGACCTTCATCTGATAAGTCTTTGTAACTGGTGTTTGCGACCACTTTCCTAAGCGACCAGTTTTTGTTCCAAAATACCAAAAGTTTAGTTCCAAGTCAAATCACTAGTTGGAACTGACGTCTCGTAAGCGACCGCCTCTCGTAGCTAAATGAAGCTTGTGGATGATATTTTTCCGGGGGGGGGGGGGGGGGGTACTCCCTTTGTCCAAGTGGTGGGGGTGATCGGCGGTCGGTTTTGAAAACGACAACTAAAAGGTACGCATAAATTAAAAGAGCTGGTGAAGCCATGTTGATTTCAACCCCTAAAAGGTACGACCATATATGACCATATATGGCGAAAAAGTGATTGTGCTGATATCGTTTAATCAGTGACTGGACAATATCTTTCTTCTGTTCTTTCAGTTGACCCTAAAACGGTACGGACTCGTGTTACGTAACTGACTTTTGTATCGGATCCCTAAAAGGTACACACAGGAAATATTTTCAACCCTAAAAGGACCGCCGATCACCCCTACCACTTGGACAAAGGGAGTACCCCTCCCCCCCCCTCCCCCTCCTCCCCCCCGGGGGGATATTTTAGGTCTTGGATTGATTGGCGTGTTTATCTGTTGCACTGTTGTCTGTCGCAAGTAAACTTACACCCCTATTTCGACCCTATTGAAAAGATGTCTATTGAAAATGGCCAGAGATATAGAATGTCCAAAACACAAAGTGAAAAAATGAACGAAGCAAAGTTTGAAAAGTGTTGAATGTTTCATCCAAATTAGAGTACACTGAGAGCACGCAAAAGTACTGTCACGCTTTTCAAGCATTTTCTATATTTATTACTCAAGTAGTTTGTTAGTAACTATGGTTTAGGTAAGTGCTCGGTTTTAAGCAGGGGCGGAACCGACCCGAACGTTGTAGTTACATTACTTGACATTGTCTTGCTGAACATTTATAGCCGTTTAGCCTTTGGAATTCGTTATCAAACATAACTTTGTATTTGTTATATTAGTATTTGAAACTATAGTTTATAGTTATATTATAGTTATAGTTATATTATAGTTAGATTAGTTCTTATTCAACTAAACCTCCCTCATGCTATTACTTATAATAATACAAAATATTGATTGACATTTGTAGTCAGGTGAGACGTATATAACGCACATAGAACGGATTTAGATAAGTGAACTGGTCGGCCTACGCCAAGGTTGACCAGTTTAGGGGAACTCCCCACAGCTGGTAGTTGTCTTGGAACCTTTTAGAGTTTTCCTTAATTGGCAATTGTTTTTACCAAATTAGTTACTCCCAGTAGGTCCTGCTTGGGTTATGTCTCACCAGCTTTTGGTATAAAAAGCCATGTATAATAGGAATCATAGTTAGACAAGAAAGTTAGCTGTTGCAATAAAAAACATACAGAAGTCTACAGGTTGCATCTACGATTAAGTAAGGTCCTTGAGATCCCTTTTAGTACTTTAACAGTATTCTGCAAGGTTTTTGTTTGTTTGCTTTTGTACAACATTAGCAAACGAGTTACTTTAATAAAAAGGTGATCAACGAAGTACACATGCAATGAATTCAGTCATTGAAAAGTCAACTGAGAAACAAATATCTAAACTTAATCTATCACAACAGCTTGCCATTCGAATGTAAAAAGTACAAACATCTTTATTTTAGTAATGTAGTTCGTAAGGTTTCTTCAAGCGTAAAAAGACTCAGAAAAAATACTGAGCCCAGACGGGATTTGAACCCGTGACCTCCTGGATACTAGTCAGATCGAAGTGGTGTTAAAAACACTGATGAAACGATCAAAGTAGATTATAATAGTGGGAAACTCTCATTTGTTTTACCAACTGGTTGAGAATAAAATCTTATCAAACTAATGGAATGTGGCATCAGCCGCGTGAATAAACCCTCCCTCGATAGCATTACGCACCTCATGATCATACATACTGCACTGAAGATGTCTTCCTGACACAGATGATTTATATCTGGTCTGTTCCTCAGTATCAGTCAGACCTCGGCAAAGGCACCTTCATACAGTAGAGGTTATTTACCGGCATACGTTTTCAAGACCGAGGGCACAGGTTTTCCCTTTATTTACCCAATAAAGTGTTATTTATTTAATTACCGGAACGACCTTTGTCTTCCTCGCAGCCGTTATTAAGAGAAAAAACGCGCTAATTAAAAAAGGAGAAAAAAAAAACAGAAAAAAGAGATCGACTCGTGTGAGACTCGAACTCCAGACCTTTGGCTCCTTGCTTTTGATCACGGTGCCACCCCTCCCATATCAAAGGAAAGACGAAAAAGAAAACTGGAAAAAAGAAAAAGAAAAAATATATAATGGGACGATTCTCCCGAGACGTTCTAAGAAGCTGAGACATCGAATCGATTTACGTAAAGGGTGAAGATTTCGGTCCCGCCCGCGCTATCCCGGTGCTACATAAAACTAGATCCTAACCAAAAGGCCAGTCAGGGAGGGGATACCGGCCCCTAAGCCATAACTTCAGATAAACCCTATTAGACCATTGCTCCATCTAGTCACTCATATTATATTAAGGTGTGATTTTTGTAGTCTATTCGGCTAAGCTTCATTGATATGTTAATACGTAGTGTAATAGTCCTTAGGGAAGTCACGTGAATAAGGTTTGGTATTGGCCCGCGGGGAAGTGTTGAAATCAATACATAGATGCATACACGCATTAAGAAACCGGGCCAAAACAAATATACACCAGGAAAGTTCCGTGTGGCTTTATTCAGTCGAGTATTTATTACAGTGAACTGAAGTGGTTTAACGCTTACAAAATGGAGATCTTTATCATGAGTTGTTTCCTTCTTTCTTATACTGGATCGGACAAAAAAAAACTGAACAACAGAAACTCTATACAACTAGCGTGGAAGGACCCGTGGAAGCCACAGCCGTCGAACCTCCGGTTGCGTCCACTCTCGTAAGTGACCACCCCTCTCAAGCGACCACCCTCTCGTAAGCGACCAGTTGTCCAAATTACCAAAAGTTTCTGTGTCGCTGTGACATCGGATTCGGAAATATCAGTCGAAAGACAAAGAATTTAAAATTTCAATAAAATACACATATACTGTACTCTATTTAATCTCAAAACAGACGACCTTACAATATACTACAGTTAATACATCATGTGTCGCTGTAACATCGGATTCGGAAATATCACAGTCGAAAGACAAAGCATTAAAATTTTTAATAAAATAAAATGAAACAGACGACCTTACAATCTCCGGTTGCGATCACTCTCGCAAGCGACCACCTCTCCTAAGCGACCAGTTTTCAAAATACGAATAGTTCAGTGCCAAGTCAAATCACTATAATTGGAACCTCTCGTAAGCGACCGCCTGTCGTATGCGACCACAAAGCTTGACATTGCGGGTGGTCGCTTACGGGAGGTTCGACTGTATTTGGCATAAATCTTTAGGATCCAGTCTTTCCTCATTCTAGTCCGGATTTCAATCTGTACATTTAATAATAATTATAAAATAACATATATATAACGCGCGCTCTGATTGGGTAAAAAGCTATGTGATATCACAGGTAGCCCAAGCTCACTGTTTGTGGCTATTTACTAGAGATATATGTGACTAAACGAAACATGGAATAAAATCGTTGAATCTTGTTAAAATCCAATAAGACTTACATGGTGTCTTCTTTATATACTTGGTTATCCTCCTGCTGAGATACAGCGAATTTCGTTAAGGTTTAGCTGCTTTTCCCTTGCCACTCATAAAGGTGATATAAGAGCACATAAACATGGTTCATGACCTTGAACAACCTTGAAGCGATGCAGTGGATTTGATTGACCACAAATATATATTTTTCTGTTGTCAAACATGTTTTATTTACTAAAAAAAAGCCATAGAATTACAGTTTTTCTTGTTTAGTTAAGTTCAAGTTCTATGTAGATGTGATTTTGATGATTTTAAACCGAAAATTAATTTTGCAAGAATTCAAACACGGCAAGAAACAAACTCGACGAATTGTCCAATTATTTTTGTCCACAATAACGAAGAAAACTAAATATAACGGCTCAGTTTTCTCAATCACATACTAACCATTTTGTAAGTTATATAGCTACACATATTTTCTCAAGTGTACGGCTGAAAATATCAAGAAAAGATAGCCGTATTTATACTCACAAAAGAGTAAAAACAGAGCGATTCGTGTAGCTACACGGCGGGTTCGCCAGAACATTCATATCTCTAGTAAAATATGTCAAAGAGAAAACATATCTTGAAATGTCTCAGAAACGTTCATCGTTTATACATTCTTGTCGAGAAAAGCGATGAAAAGATTCAAAAATACGACAAAAACTATAGATATTTGGCTACCTGATTTCGTGCTCCATTCATCAAGTTGTCAAATATTTCAGAAAGTTTGACGACTCTTCGTCATTGATCGTGATTCGGCTCAGCTTTTCTCACTTTTCTTGGTGTTTCGTGTTTGCAGAATACAAAAACAAAGTGTAACAAGCATTCTTCTGTAATTTTCTGACAGAAAATAGCATTCTTCAAAACGTTTTTCGTGTCAAAACTGACCAAACGGGGAAACGGCACACTGATGAAAGTTGTCGAGTTTTGATTTCTTTCGTGAGATTTGATTGGATGATGGGCGATTTCTGACGCTTTTCAGGAGAATTGAAATTTTGATCAGTTAAACCTCGCGTCAATAAAGGATTTTTACGAAAGAAATCCTTGCAGTTATTTTATAAAAGCTTTATAAAATGGTTTTCCATGTTTTGTGCTCTTATATCAACACGCGGGATGTTGGGAGAACACGAGAAAAGCTTTAAAATCACGAGCCTCCGGCGATAAATCTTCCCTGATAAATCTTGCTAGTAAAACGAACGGTTCACAATCCTTAAATCACGTAGGACAAAAGTCCACACTTCACGTGAAGGCTATATATTATAACTTTTTTGGTGCATTAAGTCTACTTTTGCAATAACTTCGCCAAATGACGTCGTACCGTAAAACTAAAACCATAAAGCTTAAATAAAGTTTATACAGATTTTAAATGTTTTTGCATTATAGAGAGAACTAGACGCTCTTCTAGCGTGAAGTCGGGCTTCTAAATGAAATGTAACCTATTTGAACTAAATATAGATATCTTATAGTGCGATTGAAACAGTTTTTGGTTGCTCGTCGTTGCGTGACTCGAGCTCGATAGAACATGCTTTCCTTGCAATTTCAGTACTGCGAACTTTACAGTATATACTTCACGCTACTAGAGCGTCCTGTTTCAATCTAAATTTAGATTTAGACGAGAAAAGACTTATATTTTGGCCCCTTGACCTCCGGTGCTTTCCCTGATTGGTTTGTGCTTTCTAATCTTTCTTGGCCAGACTTCATGTCTCCTTCGGCTTTAGCTCGACGTTGACGCGTACGGAGAAAAATAATAAAAAAACAAGACGACATACTAGTAACCTTCCTCCAACTGACAAGGTTTGTGAAGAAACCATGTTGTTAGAGCCTTGGGTGATTATGCATGACTCGGTAGAACATGCTTTCTTTGTAAAATCGATTTCACAAACTCAGCGAATCATAGAAATGACAATAGTTTATTTGGTGCCATAAATATATCCATACCAAATACAACTAGACGCTCTACTAGCGTGAACTTGGGCTTCTTAATAAAGCTGTTTTGATAGATTTTAAATGTGAAACCTAATAGCTTGTATCATACAGAAGTAGTTTTAGCCTACATGTATTACTTGCAGAATTTAAGTCACTCGTTGCGTAACTCAGTAGAGCATACATACGTAATTAGCTTCAACACTCACACTCCTAGCTGACAGCTGCATGGCGAAGCACATTTCGATTACCTTGCAAGAAACGATTTCACAAACTCAATAAAATTACGATCGAGTTTAAGCCACAGACATCTGTTAGAAATACACTTTCAGACAGAATTGCAAGGCCAAAAAGTATTCTCTAGGATATTTGCATATTTACTAAGCAGTATTAATGAACGACTCGACTGGCTCGAGCAAGGGAGCACGGCAAAATCCTTTTTGAATGCTGCTGGTGATTTGATTTATCGTTACGTACGTCTGCCATCTTGAATTTCGTTGATAAGCTGCTGACCACAACTTCTGTATACTCAAAAATTGGAACGATACAGAGAAGATTAGCATGCGCATGCGCTATGGTGACCACTTGCACATTTGGCGTAGAAACACAAAAATAACCGTCTGTAATCTTAGACTTGGGCCTTCCACAGGAAGCCCAAGTAAATATAAGCTTAAACAAGACGACATATTAACCTTCCTTCGACAAGGTTTCTGAAGAAAGAGGACGATGTGCGATGTCTCGTGTTGATATATAAGATCATGCATGTTGTTGGTCGGTGATTATCTTAGCGGCCGACAGGGCGCATGCGTGCTTTTTGGGGTCGACGACGACGACGAACGCTTCTCAGTTTCGACTAATTAATTAAATTGTTTAAGCCGTGTATTGTTGAGACTTGTTATACTTAAGCCGCATCTACACCGGAGCAAATTTTCCTTGACAAGTTTTCCTTGACAAGTTTTCCTTGACAAGTTTTCCCACAGGTAGCCCAAGCTCACCATTTGAAGCTTTATATAGAGATTGTGCAGTGTAAATAAATAGATAAATCGTTTTTAAATTGTCTGTATTTGTTCTTTGTGAGTTAATTTAACTTTGGGGAAAATTTGGTGTCGCTACGATTAAAATTAAGCGAGTTATAGCCGTTTGAATTTTACCCTATGGTGTATACCCTTCTTCTTAGGGTTTACTGCGGGCTTTACACTCAAGCATTCACGCAACGCTCTCGAAACAAATTACTAAATCATGAGCCTTTGCCTCCTACGTACTTGTGATTGTTCAGATCATCTCAAAATTAGATTATATGTCAGGTGCTGTATTCGGGTGTATTGCTAGTTGAACATAGTGGTTTGAAGCTCGATTGTAACAACGCATTTAATTTATAAATCGGTTGGGTTTATTAGGTTATAAGGTGTCAAAACTGTTAATAGAAAAACTGAATAAATCTCTTTTCTTTAGACAAAACTGGTATATAAAACTGAAAGAGGTTTGCTCTGTATTCTCCCTATAAAGCATTCATGTATAATATTGCGGCCAGTCTCCCGTCCCGTCCCGTCCACAGTCTGACTGTTTGTTGACATGTACTATCAGGAACCCCGTCGAAGTTGGATTTTTATCCAGTATACGTGGGCAAGATACAAAGAAGAGTGAGTCATAATCCATTGTAGCTACCCTCAGCTACTCTACGATACATGCTATTGCAATGAATCCATCAGTGAAGTTACTCGATTATCTTATCAAATACAGAGTCATTGGTGAGTTGATATCTTTAGGTTTTGAATTTGAAAACCTTCTACAGAACAACGATGGCGTTGGGCCATTATAAGTACGGGCGGTCTCTACTATTTTCACGCATCACTTATAGGGTCATGTGTAAGCTTGCTTCGACCAAACAAATTGAATACAATTAAGTGATTTTATCGTCTTTTATCATAAGCTACTATTGCCTTTTCTATGGTGTAAATTACACGTTTTTGTTTCACATTTCTCTCTGTTTACTTTGCGTGTTAATATACTCGCGTTGCGAATACTCTAATTTGTTTTTCACTGCAAATACAATGTCTCAATCGCTGTAGCCGGGTTTCTTCGCACGAAGGCGACACTACGAGGGCTGGAAAGTCTTACAACCAGATCGATGCAAAATTAGAGTGGTCAAACAATATAGCTTTATGTTTATATGAATTTCCTCAATCGAAATTGATTTAGTAATTTGGTAATAAATTATTCTATAAGAATGCTACTAGCTATGTTTGGTAATAGTTCTCCAAACATACTCATAATATATTCCTTGTTGTTGTCGCTTCGCGTGTCAGCAGCCTCCATGTCGAATCGATCAGTTCCGCATGCACGATATTATCAATATATAGAGGGAGTGAGAGAGTTGGTATATAGTTGTCCATTGATTAGGTAAGGTAAGGTAAAGACTTTATTTAACGAGATTCTTATTTATTCCTCTCTTTTTTTTTGCAGTACTGTTATGTATATTCCTTTTACCACGACATATTCAAGGTAAAATGCATACTCGATTCTAGTTATACCACAGGGAGCCCAAGCTCATTATCTGTGAAGACCGTTGCTTAATTTGCATATTTACAGTAAATGTATGTGGCTTTAAAACATCCCTCCGTATTTCAAGATTTTTCGTAAATAATAAAACTTTTTTTTCACTAATGTGTTGTTCTTACTACTTTCGATGCTGTGCCGGACGGCGTTTTGGTGCCATTAGAGCGTTTTTCACGAAAATACCCCTTAACTCTTCAAGGGGTATTTTCTTGAAAAACGCTCTAATGGCACCAAAACGCCGTCCGGCACAGCATCGAAAGTAGTAAGAACAACACATTAGTGAAAAAAAAGTTTTATTATTTACGAAAAATCTTGAAATACGGAGGGATGTTTTAAAGCCACATACATTTACTGTAAATATGCAAATTAAGCAACGGTCTTCACAGATAATGAGCTTGGGCTCCCTGTGAATATACCGGATACACAGCCATTTTGTCTTGGGCTACCTGTGGATCCTATTACCACAGGTAGCCCATCAATGAATGAACGATCGGCCGTTGTTTCTAGCTTTATAAGTTTCCTATCAGGTTTTCAGGCTCTTTATGCAATGTGTCCTGATTGGAATGTAGTGAAAGGAATCTGTTGGGTTCACTGTAAAGAAAACGCACGCATCTTATACATACTGAAAGTGAGGCAATAATAATAATAATAAGAAGAAGAAGAATCAGAATCAGAATCAGAATCAATCAGAATCAGAATTAACAGATGCATTTGTTCCACAGGTTCTTTAAAGTGTACGGCAAACAACAATACTGTTATCGCATTAAGTGCAGATGTCTACCCTTTGCTTAAAGTCGTTTCTCCACCGAGATCTGACGATGGGGCAAAACTAGCCAATATGACATGTGTTTGGAATATAACAGCTCCTCCTGGTCATATTTTGTCCACTGATTTAATGGTAGTGATATGGTCAAACGATACTGGTGCCTGTTCACAAGGGGAAACTTTAGAGATTTTTGACGGTCCGAGTACGTCGAGTAAATCACTCTTCAATGGATGTAGTAACGTACGAGCATCAGGATTCATCCTTAGCAAAACGTTAATGACAAGTGGACGATATGGTGTTGTGGAGATGAAGACAGGCGCTAATATAGCGAACACCACAGTACTTATGATGGCTAGGTTTACAGCCTCCAGCCTTAAAAAGATAAGTAAGTCTTTTTACACGGCTTTTTACACGGCTCAAAGGGAGAGCACGAATGTAGTGGTAGTGTGTGTGAGAGTACAGTGTCCCCCAATTAGTGCGCAAGCGCTAGGACACATTGGACACTTAAATAAACAGTTATTTTATTTATTTATTTATTTATGTCATGGCACTTGGCCATTGATACATTATCACAGTTTCTAGACAGTTGCGTTGATATTGGAGGAATCTTGTGGATAAAGATGGTATTCATGCCATGTCATTATTTCATTTCCTTTTATTGGTACATATTTTGTCTTCTCTTCCTTTCTCTTCGCCGCCATTGATTTCTATTCTCTTCCTTTCTCTTCCCCGCCATTGATTTCTATTCTCTTCCTTTCTCTTCCCATTCCTACTTCTGTTCCCTAATTTAAAATGTATCATAATCGTTTTTACAAATTCTGTTCCCTTCTAGTTTTATCTTCTAAATGTCTGCCCTCCCAAGGAGTGGGAAGACGAGACATTACGGCCTATTTGGGATTATATAATGTTGTTTATAAGCTGATTTTTTGATTTTCCATCACAGCCTGCTTAGGTGGAGTTGTCACCAATCTAACAGCTTCAGCTGACTCGAAAAACATCACCAGTCCGTACTACCTGTATGGGTATCCCCCAAATGTTAGTTGCGCTTGGCGAATTACAGCACCTCCTGGCTACATAGTCAAGTTACAGGTCGAGGCGAAACTCAGATGTGACTTAAATGATCGTCTAGACTTGTATGACTCAGAAAGAGAAGAACGATTAGATAGTCTTGAACAAATCTGTAGCAAGAATAAACTATACACCATCCATTCTGTTGGCCTGATCGTGTACATTGTATTCTCAAGCAACACGACCTATCAACCTACATACAAACGCAGTTTTATTTTCACTATTATTACCACTATTCAGGAAGTCCCCAGAATGTACAACTTTGCACGGGGGGATTTCTGGAGGTTTTTGTAATTGAGCTTAGCGAATCAGTAAATTCACGTGGAGAGGAAAACCAGAACCAGTATATTCTAGCGTAACCATGATGTATCATTGAACAAAACTATTTGTGCTACTTAATGCGAAGAAATCCATCAAAATTGCGTCAACATTTTAAATACGCGATTTTATCATAATTTCTTATAATGTTATTCTATTTTCAGGAAGCACTTGCTCACCTTCAATACTGCTGAACAGAACCAAAACATCATAATACGTGGCTCGAACGAAGGAACAATCACATCTCCAAAACTTCCCGAACAAGTTTCCTTCGAATCTCGACTGCAAGTGGAAATTCTTGGCTCCACGTGGTCACGTGGAGTTAAGCTTTACGTCGATACGATTAATATCAACATCAGTAGTACAAGGTGCAGCTACAAGCCGTATCTTCGTATAATTGATGGTTTTAAACAACTCGTTTCCCCATTGCTGCGAGCTGTCCAGTGTCAGTACGGCTCGTTCGATCCATATGGTCTCCAACGTTCATTCTTCGTCCTCTCAAGCGCACACAAACTGGAAATGCACTTTCTCTCTCCACATGACGAAGTCACTGGGTATGGATTCAAATTAAACTACACATTTGAATCGCTTGGTAAGTGTTGCCCTTTTCCTGCGAGCTCTTCAAACTTTCCCAGATTTGAAAAACGTGCAGGAGTTCTAGTTTTGAGCTATCATTATCACAATAAGCCACTTTAGAAACGAGTGGAGGACTGGGAACGAGTTTTAAAGTGCCTATGAAACGAAAATGTCGATCCTTGTTTTATTGTACATTACTGTTGTTTGGTCTTTCTCTGAACATTTGCTGTATTTAAATGTCGACTTTGAGTGTGCGAACATTTTCTTTTCGCGGTTCGAAATCATTTTCAACCAAAATGTGCGACAAGAGACTGGGCTCATGACAATGGCTCGGTGACGTCAAGAGGTTGTTCATGCCTTTGTTTGCACAACTCCTGACGTCACATTTCTATAGTTTGACCGAGCGGGAATTGTCGCACTTTGAAACCCAAAATGCCCAACTTCGAGCGCGAAATAAAAATTGTTCCTGAAGCTCAATTCACTTTTTATTAACGTCATGTAAACAAGCAAATACTAAACTATCGTAGTAGCAAATAAAAACGGAGTCTGTTTTTTCGTTTCATAGGCACTTTAAGAATTAATCTAATTAAAAAATGAACCCCATCACAAGAAAGAGCATATCAGAATTAGTAAGTTTTAGGAGTTTGATAGGGTTTGGAGAAGCAGCAGCAACTGAACTGCAGACATTTAAAAACTGCAAAAATTACAAAGAAATGTATGGTTACTCGGGACAAGCGTCCCGACTAAACATACATTTCTTTGTATTTTTTTCTATATTTGGAAAGCTGTTACTCGTTCAATATCTAGATTAATAATTAGATTAATTCTCAAAACTCGTTCCCAGTCCTTTACTCGTTTCTAAAGCGGCTAATTTGAAAAAGGTATATATCAGGTCTGTACGGTTTTAAAAATTCTCAGTATCGTCGATTCTTTTCATCTACTGTTGTGTTAATGAAATGTTTTATCATTTGTTAGATTCCAGTGGAACTTGTGGTGAAGGTCGTCAAGGAATCATCAATCTACGAGGACAAGGCGCCACTTTCAGTTCTCCAGGTTATGAATTCTATTCAACGAAGCATCCAAAGAACATGACATGTCTGTGGAACATTACCGCTGACCCTGGTTACATCATCGAGATTAATTCAATACATAGCAATCTCATGATGAGTTGTGATTCTGAATACGTGAACGTACACGACGGTGCAACACTTGACAGCCCTATCATAGGAACCATGTGTCACACGTTTTTAGGAATACTATTCATTATAAGTACTCATCGGGGAATAACGTCCTTGTGGAAATGAAAACTAGTTCATCTGAACAACGTGGAAAGGGATTCCTGATGGCTTACAGGGCAGTGAAGTACGAAAACACTGACTATGTATGTTCATCGTTTTATTAGAGTAGTGACAATCGACAAACCAACGGCAAAAATAGCGAGTCCCTGGTACCCGACAGGCTTATCCAAACAATGTCTATTGTATTTGGAGGTTCACTGCTCCATTTGGTAGACTAGCTAAAGTCACCATATCAAAGCTACACTTACAGGACTCTAAGAGCTGCACAGCTGATAATGTCAAGGTCTATGGAGGTACATACTTTTTTCAGCCACTACATCATGTACTGTGTGGCAAACAACAGACTCCAATTACTACAGTGTCATCTGATCAAAAATAATGATCCAGCTAAAATCCGACTGGATAGGTCGATATTCTGGATTTGAAGCAGTATTTGATTCTCTAGAAGATGGTATGTATGCAGAGTGGAGATAGGGGAGGGGAATGTGTGCTATGTATGCAGAGTGAAGATAGGGAGGGGAATGTGTGTTATGTATGCAGATTGGAGATAGGGGAGGGGAATGTGTGTTATGCAGACTTGATTTTGAATCATTTTACTATAAAAGTGCTATTTATTCCATTTTCTTTATTTTTCTTTACTAAAAACAGTTTCATTTGGAGACTGCAAAGTTCAAGGACAAGACAATCACCTTCCTCTTAACAACAGCAACGGCATCTTATTCTCTCCTCGGTACCCAAAAGGAATTCCTGACAACATAAAGTGTACATGGGTGATAACTGTTCCTGAAGGAAGCTATGTTCGTCTAGTTTTCGACACTTTTGACCTCGATTATACCTGCTCCAAGAAATCAGAACTTGAAATCAGGGATGGTTCATCACCAACGAGTAAGAAACTGGGAACGTACTGCGGCTCTAAGGTGCCACCATCGATCATCTCTTCAGGACGACAGCTCTGGGTTCGATTTACTTCGACAAGTGGTTCCTCGGTTGATAAGGGCTTCAATGCAACATATAGTACTGTTTCAGCACGTGAGTATGTTAGTACGAGTAAAAGAAACTGAAAATTATATCCATTGGATCGTTCTAGAAATGATATTTTCCTGGCCGGTATGGCTTCAGGGAAAGAGACTAGTCTTTGTGCGCAAAAAAATGTCGATTGGCGTTTTCATGCGATCATCTTTTTACATGCAAGCATGTAGACCACCACGCCGGGTTTGTGTACAGTTGACACAACTTGACAGTTACCGTGGTATCCAACACGTATCTTTATTTCTTTTTATTTCAGTGCCATTATCGATCTCGTGTCGTGAGCAAACTCTGAAGAAGATTGAGTCGTCGTCTGGTCAGATCGCAAGCCATGATTATCCATTGAAAATACGGCAACAAACGTTCTGTGTCAATGGAGAATCATCGTGTCTGACGGCATGAGGGTTAAGCTCACCTTCGATTCGTTCAACATCCAGAAGACCTCAGGATGCTCGGGGGATTTTGTGGAAGTTTTTGATGGATTTAGCAGATTTAGCGAATCACTTGGTAAATTCTGTGGAGATGGAAAACCAGAACCAGTATATTCTAGCGGAACCATGATGTACATCAGATTCCAGTCCGATAAAACGGGGACAATACCCAGGATTCAAAGCATCCTTCGAGTCGAGTCACATGTAAGTACCTGCTTTTGTCGCACTACACGTACCACGTTATTGCTAACAACAAAGATGCTTTATTTCTTAACAGTATCAGTGCGTACCATCATATTAATCGTGGTGTTCACCTTGATGGGCGTTGGCGCTATTCTATCTGTGATTGGCTGGTGTATCAAGAACAATGTGTACACTCATAACCCAGCCCCAGCCCCTCCTGATGGCGCGGCATCGACGGCAGGCTCGAATATCGAACTCACGTCAAAATTGTAGAAAGATATCCAAGTTTGCTACCCTGCGTGACTTCCACGATCCCTTTGGTCCAGCCACACAGGGAACAAGTATTGCTACTATATTTTTACCTCTTCTAGACAGACCTCTGTGGTCCCTTGTAGCTAGCTGTATTTGAGTCCCTGTTCAACTACGGTGAAGACTAATTTTGCCCCGTCCCCAATCCTTTCTAGATTTGTTGCCCTGCAGTCCCTTAGATGTGCGTATTAGAGAGGTTCAACTACGTTAAATAGCAAAGTGGTTGTATTTTGAAGGTTGTTTTGAACTAATGATAATTTGTTATTTAATTATAAATCATACACGGACTTTGTAGTAAGTACAAGGACTATATTCAGTCATGGTTAGTACGTATTATTGGTACCAATGATTGATTAATGATCGATTGTAATAAATCATATCAAAAGAACAAAAGTCCATGTTGTTTTAATAGACGAAGCGGAAGTGACGCAATCTGTCAGTAAAACATAATGACACTGGTGTGTGAAGTCGTGACATCTTGCACAGATGGAGAGGAGTTCATGCACAGTTTGAGACACCAAACCCTTTTACCCTTCGTACTCAAGGGCAGGGAATCTGCACAACATCAATCTTTATCATTATTATTATCATCACCACATGATTTCCGTTTCCAGTTTCCGTTCAAGAAAACCGGAAGTCTGAAGCCACATGCACATGCCTTGATGAATATTATTATTATGTGCGCTCGGAGATCCAGCCAGTTTCAACGATTACTGATACAGGCATAGGACTTACCGGATACCATTACACTTGTATACAGAGAGTGTAGATGACCACGCCTATATTGACTGCCCCTCGTGTTCACAGGTAGTACCTGTAAAGTGAGAATTAAAGTATTTAATTTAAGTATTCATTAGTTGTGGCTATTGTTATTAACACCATGTGTTTTCACACGTTAACTAATAGTAGCCTGCATCACATCCCGTATAGTAGAGAGAAAAGTCCGGATGTGATGCAGGCTAACTAATGGTAGCAATATACAAGCTCAGGGGAAATAGATTCCATCTGCCAGTCACCAGCTCCTTCCGCGAGGAACGCCTGGGAGTTTATAACTCGACGTTGAAACCGCTCGCAACGGACAGTTCAGAACATTTGTTCACCTCTCTGGTCATTCAAGGTCAAGGCATGATCTCTAGTATCTACGTATTCGGTAAGGAAATATATTCTGCTTTTACAACCAAGACCAAGTGAGATAAATAAGTGTTTTTGTTATTTTCAAGCTCAGATGTTATGTAAGCTTATGTACAGCCGGCGTACAGCGAAACACACCCAGTTGATATGCTTGCTGCTCGAACCCTTATCAGCTGTTTATATTTGGACATAAAAATGATAAGTCCCGGTTAATATTCGCGAAACACTATAAGATATATTGATTTGTGTAAGTGTAGATAATGTTTTAATGATACTTCGCCATTGCGTGTCTGGACCAAAACCCGGTGTATAAACGGTTTCGGTGTAACTAATCGAATCGAACCTCGAATCCCCAATCGAACGACGAGGTTCGATTGGGTTAGCTAATCGGACACAATCGAACACTCAAAAATTTTAAGCAATCGAACAAAATCGAACAGTTCGATTTGAGTTCGATTGTCCTCGTTCAGTAGTGCGATCGGCAGGGGGCGAGTATACGCATCTTTTTCTTGCGTACGCGTTCTGCCGGTACAATAGGTAGATAGTACGCGTTCTGCCGTTTTGCTAGTACGCGTTCTGCCGGATGCAACTGTCAAATTGTTTCACGCCAATTGCTACCAACAAGGAGATATACATAGGACAGAATTTGTATGGCATTGACTTTATAGTTATTACTACTGTGTATACTTTATATGAAATCGCATTCTTCTGCCGAATGTTACAGTTCTTGTTTTGTGTAAAAAATAAAATACTACCACTTTTGAGTGATTTCAAATATGTTCGATTGTTCGATTTCGTTCAATTTTGGGTTCGGTAATCGAACTCCAATCGAACTCTCACAAAATTTTTGGGTTTGATTGTGTCCGATTACCGAAGCCAATCGAACCTCGTCGTTCGATTGGGTTCATCGAGGTTCGATTTTTAAAATTCAATTGCCGAACCGTTCGATTAGTTACACCACAGGGAGCCCAAGCATAAATTCAGTAAAAAAATAAAATCGAAATAAAGTATTTTTTTCCGCTATACACCTTTGTTGTCTGTTAACTTAAGGTGGCGAGAACCTATTTATTGCGCGTTGGCTACATGTTTTGAGTCGCGCGGTATATACCGACAAAAAATTGACCGATTTCTGTGATTTTTACCTTTCTAATTAAAGAATGTTTGAATTTTAAGAAATGGGTATTCGTGTTTTTTTTGGAGTAAAAAGTGTCGGAAATATTAACGTATTTTAAAAAGGTATCTTTCAAAAGAAATGCCGTAACTTCGAATTTCCACGGACCGATGTTTTCCTTACTTCAGCAAATAAGCCTTCAGCTATAACGTTTTCAATCTGGCATGTTTCATAATAATAATGACCATAGCAACTCATTTCACAAATGTTACTTCAATTTACTGTAAAATGCAATACTAACGCATTTGCCGTTCGCTAGTACACAAATAGCGGAGGATTACAGCCTGACTATCTAACATTCTGAAAGGCTAATGCTATCACAAGCTTAATTGGAAAGAACCTAAGTCATCAGAAACCTACAACAAACATAGTCGGCAATAAAAGAAGCAGTATTTTACGCTGCATGCAAGGCGAAAATCATATATCTTATATTCATTCGACTTATCGCGCAATTGTTCCTTTATCTTCCAAAATAATCTTAGCATGACAAAATATAGCACCTACGAATAACGCTTACCAATTTCCAGAATCATAGGTTCTATTTCCGAGGAGAAATAAAGCCACCAGGTCGAGTACTTCTAACTATCCACATTCGCTGCAATGAAAACCCCGCTTTGCTTGATAATATATCAGATCTCTGGTTTTGTTGACACATTCCTCACGGGCAGTGCAGGCCACTAGGGGATAACGTGTCTTGAACATATGAAAAGCTACCTCGTTGGAGGGTAGTCTTTTTTAAATAATGAGTTGAAGTTGTTTTCTCATTTCAATATTCAATATATAACGTGTTTTGCTTGATAAGACATCTAGTGCGTGTGCAACATCGAGAATGGTACCGTTTTTCTCCTAATATTTTAATATAAAAGAAGGTAAAACATCTCAATTATTATTTATCGTGAACTGAGGTATCGAAAATCCATGTTATACATGCTATTATGATAATAGTGGATGAAAAAGTATCTCAAAAGATTACACTAAACAAAATGAAATTTTAATCGACACAATCCTTTACATTTTCAGCTAACCTTCGAATTCATTAATTCAATATATTATTTGCTTGGTACACTGTCAGTGTTTTATATTACTAGGATTATGATATGATATAACTTTCTACATGAAAAAGAAACTATTGAATTACTGTTGCTTGTTGAAATAAATATGATTTTTGTCAAAATTTCTGCGTTACTTGTAATTGCTCCGGTCATTAGATCGACCACGCCCTTCGCACAAGAACAAGAATGAGCGTTCTTGACCGCATGGTAGGTTAGTCCATCTTGGCCATTTTTCAATCACTATAAGGAGACAAGATGCTGTTCAGATTCCCTTGAAAGTTAGAACTCGAAGTGATGTCTCAGCCTTTTCTTTCATACCTGGATTCTAATCAGCATCCTAGTGTCCTAATCGGACATAACTCAAATGTTTTTGAAACGCCCAGGTTAATGTATCAGCTTTCACTGTGCGAAAGGGAACTAGCTAGGGCACTTGAGATGCCTCTATATTTTGGAGACAGCCTACCTTCTTTAAGAAAAGAACGATGGCTCAACAAGTCTAAGACACTGGGGATCAATATACCCAAGATGTCACAGGAAAAACAATTTATGGCACATGATGCCCTAGAAGATTCAACTGCCCTGCAAGTCATCATGAGTAGATGAGCGTCTAAAGGGCTGCTTATCTG
Organism: Actinostola sp. cb2023; assembly: GCA_033675265.1. NCBI lineage: Eukaryota > Metazoa > Cnidaria > Anthozoa > Actiniaria > Actinostolidae > Actinostola > Actinostola sp. cb2023. The sequence goes on from JAUJYZ010001199.1 coordinate 182,513, forward strand.
TCACTCATGCTAATTCTATCCCAATGATAAAGACAGGCATTTCTGACAATAAAAGACGCTACGGGGAGGACGAGCGTAGCGTGTTGACCTGACAAACCGATTCCCCGACCTTCCACTCTCGTCAAAAATTGCAGTCTTCAGCAATCTACAAATGTTCTATAATGTAATACTCAAAATCCTTTACTTTTCCTTGCCTTTTTATACGATGTTGACAGCCGAGCAGGAATCGGTTTGTCAGGTCAACAGCTACGCTCGTCCTCCCCGTAGCGTCTTTTATTGTCCTCGGTTCCAGGGGCCGGCTGCGCGCCAACGGCACGGATTCGCCCTCGGTACGTATTAGTTTTGAAAGTAGTTTCGAATTCGCTGGCGATTTATTTCCAAACTAATCTGAAATTCGCTCTTCAATGGGTACGAGATAGAAGAATAGGTATCTGATTATATGTTGTGGGAGTTTGCAGCCGATAAGTTGAGTATTTTTATAGCAAAAAAATCGTATTTCCCCGAGCTGTTTGGGGCATTTCGAATCGATCGATAATCGAAGTGGAGTGTCCACCCTTTTCATTTTTTCCTTACTGGTCCGAGAAAAAAAAAATTTCTGAAAAAAAATCACCAGGCAGGTTAAGTTAACAGACAACAAAGGTGTGTATAGCGGAAAAAAATACTTTATTTCGAATTTATTTTTTTTACTGAATTTATGCTGGGGCTCCCTGTGGTGTTGCTAGACAAAATATGAAGTTATTATGGAGCCTCGTTTTCATGTTTTTCTGTTGTTCACTATATTGTGATTGATAGAGCAGATTTTGTATGACTGTGAAAAACCATGGCGCACGGCACGGCACGGTCACGGCACCAATTCATTCGAAATCCTAAATCATCAAGTTTTTCAAAGTCATACGAAATCTGCTCTATTTCTTTTGGCGTGATTGTATGTAAATTTGCTCTGATATAGATCTGTCTTGTTGACTGTTTGATTTTCCTATCCTAGAAGTTGATCAAAATAAATTGCTTAATTAAATAATAACAAGACGCTCAATGAGCGTACACTCGGGCATTATGACAAGGACAATGTCAGTTGCGTGAGGAGGGACCTGACAATGACTGACAGTTGCGTGACAAGGAGAGACTATGTATATATGTGTCGGGTGAGCATAGATAAAAAATCTCCGAATCGTACTTCCGTAGCACGTACTTGGAACGTCCAGTTGAGGTTCATATTCATGGTCAGACGGATTTTCTGATAACGTCTTTGGTTTCTTCGTTATCGCAGAGGAAAGTCGGTCAAATGAAAGGACTTAAGAATTCCTCCCGAACTTCGTATCTTTTAAACATCCAGTTGATTCAGACTACGGTATGATGTGACAAAGCTCGACCAATCTGCTGTCTCTCTGCCTATGCATTGAAAGATCTTGTTCGATTTATCTCGAAATCAGAAAGGAATTATCGATTAAAATCAAAAAGCTGCTTCTGTTAGATTTAAGATGTGACCTCAAGTGACCTCAAGTACGTTTAAAAAAGACGTACCACTTACGTACCTCGAAGAGTCGGAGATCTTTATTGATGCTCACCGACACAAATAGTCTCCCTCGTCACGCAACTGTCATTGTCATAATGCCCGACTACGCTCATTGAGCGTCTTCTTCTGTAATAGATCCCTAAAATCTAAGGACGTTTTCATTTCGATTGTATTTTTGCCGTTTACTGACCTGTTTTTTGAGCGTGGAAAAAGGGAAATTCTGTTTTAAATAGCGCTACGCGGCGGTTCTTCTCTAAAATTAGGTCGCATAATATAGATATATGACTCAGACAAGGATCATACAACTGTAATCGTACTGAAAAGAACACGGAGAAACCTACATTTTATCATGCAAAACACTGTTTATTTTCAAAACAATTGACCTTGCTCGCCTTTGCTTTGATGTAGTTTTGAAGTACGATTTTTTACGATTCCTTTTCCTTCTGAATTTTTTCAAACGTGGAATAAAATAAACATCCATCATGAGTTTACTGAAAATAAAACACGGGCTTTAAACACGCTCATTTCACATACAAAAGCATACGCCGATTCGTGTGGGCCCACTCTGAAAGATGTCGTTTCAATTTTTATAACAAAAAAACAAACGCGCTTTAGCTTCATCGTCGAACGATCAACTAGAATCCTGACCTTTAATAGCTGAAGATCTACAGCTGCTTTCAAAACTAAGATTCAAATCTACTTGAGTCCTGTGTGTTGTTTGTTTTCCTTTATCTGCTGAGTAATCTTGAAACTCGATACGATTAAATACGTCGCATAGTTCTTCATTCTTTGACCCAAACAAACTACCGAACAAGAAAGCCCATTTTCTAACTCGGGCTTCCTTCGGAAGGGGGCCCGAGTAATAATTTATTTATCAAGGTAATTTTTTTTAAATTAATGTTCTATTTCCATATTTCTATTCAGAAAAAAAGGAAGACATTGACTAAAAATTATTAATCATCTGTAATTAAATATTATCTCTTCATCTAATGATAGGAAAATAAAGCGTAAAGGAAAGTAATAATGTTCTGTTACAATAATGCCCATGTTTTGATTCTTTTTTCAGTTCTAATCACCATCTTTCAGCTCAAGGTCATAAGAGGTAATAACAAAGTTGTTGGACAAGACAGCATTTTGTAGTCAGCTCTCTTCCATGCTAGCTACATTGTAGATAGACACCTGCATCTACATGTAGACACTACTGGCGGCTGTTGACACTGTTTCATGAGAAATTTCCTCATTAAACCTAGTAAAGCCCTGACCAAACTATCAAACTTTGTGGATGCAACATAACAATGGACGACTGTTGGTCATACCATGGATTGTGTTTGTCCACAATTTTTTGTTCAATAAGGTTTTATTTCCAATCAAACATTTTGCCCAACATTTTGTTGTAGCATTTGGGTTCCAACAGTATTGATAAACTGCATTTGAAATCATCCAAAACAAAATCAGGGTTCACATGGAATGTCCACAATAAAATTCCATGACTTTTCCATGGCTTTTCCATGACCTGGCCCATAAATCCATGACCTAAATTTAAGAATTACTAACAGTAACTAGACAGGTTATAGTCTTGAAAGTCCACCGAAGCTGTGACCTCTCCTCTCACTAATTAATTTGGAAAAACTGGCACAAATAATAAATAATACATTTTATATAGCGCCACTATCCATAGCAATGATCAGAGTGCTTAGAATGCTAATTAAAACCTAAAACTATAAACCTAAAGATAATAAAACTGGTTATCTTCTCAATCAATCCAAAATCAGTCAATGTCAATTGAAATGACTATAAGAAAGAAATCGTGACAGTTCCCCTTTAATATATAAAGTATGAATTGAACTGCCGAAATAAGCATATGATATTTCAATTTATATTTTATATATTACAGTGTGGACACTCGAACCGTGAACACTTCAAGTTTTTTTCTAACTTTTTTCCCCGAACTTTCTATTGCCTCGGAGCATTGAGTTTAAATACACTTAGTGATCAAAATAAATCATTTTTCTGATCAATTTGCTCAATGGATAATTTATATATGTGTGTTAGAAAAAACCTAAGTGTTCACGGTTCGAGTGTCCACACTGTAAAGGGGCACTGTCACAATTTCTTTCTTATAGTCATTTCAATTTTGGATTGATTGAGAAGATAGCCAGTCTTATTTGTGCCAGTTTTTCCAAATTAATAACCGTGACAGAGCTCCTTTAAATAATGGTTAGAAAATTAACTATTATCAAAAAATACACACCATGACCGTGTGAACCCATCCTCGGAAACCCCTGGGTTTCCGAGGATGGTGTGAACCCTGAAAATTAGTATTTCAAGTTTCTAAGCTAGCTTGCGCCTCTAGTAAACCTGTGATCAAAAAAACAAAGCTTTGCCTCTGATATGAATATTTTCCTCTTCTTTGACAAGTTCAACAAGAAACAAGGCAACAATATTGCCTACAGCTAGGTCTTCTTCTTCTTGCCTCCATAGTTGTTTCAATTCTCGAGTTTGATGGTTTGGCTTATTAAAGAGTTGAGTTATTGTGCTTGCAATCCTATCAGATAAAAACAAATGTGACATTTAATGTTCCAGTTGCTACCATGTATATCGAGTCACATTTAAGGCATTTAAAGTATTATTATTATATTATTATTATATTATTATTATATTATTATTATATTATTATTGTACATAATTTGACATTTAATGATACACTGATATAATTACTATTATTACTGATACTATCAACTACCAATAATTGAAGGCTGGTTGCATGAAGTGACTTTTTAGAGTGTTTTGTGAACTTTCCTCAATCTTAAATGAATATCATGCTCTTACATTATGTTAATATTATATCAATGTTTATGTGATTTAATTGATGGTCAAAGAGTATTTTTCCAAGAAATACAGGTATCAAATCGATCAGTGTAAAAATATACAAATTGTGCAAAGTAATGTGTCATAATTATTTGCTTCATTCAAGTCCAAAACAAGATGTTTTTAGCAGATGAACTTGTGTTTTTTTTAATTGATACAAGGGTGGTCCAAACAAGACAGATCTATCATTTATACAAGTATATACATTTTGTACATCATTGGTGCAATATATGAAACTGATATTTTTATTTATTACCTCATTTATTTGCATTGATTTTTAAGGTGTTGACGTATGCGGCAAAGATAAAGTTGCTGTAAATCCAGTGACAGCACCAATCAACAATGTTACATTAATATTAAGCACTTCATACCAAAGATCTACATGTGCATGGCAAATCACAGCACCACCAGGGTATATTGTGAGGATTTCACTAGTTGCGAGAAGCATATGGAGTAATGATGATTGTAAGAATGAAAACTTAAGAATCTATAATGGAGTGTCATCATCAGATAAACTACTGGCTGAGTTTTGTCCAACTAAAAGAAAACCTGGGAAGTCTTCAATACATTTATTCCACTGATGAAAATGCACGGATGGAGTTAAAGCAAGGGAACTCGACCTCTACTAATATTTTGTTTACTGTAGAGGCTGGTGAAAAAAGCTCAAGGTATTTTAATATATATAAAAAACAATTAAAATGGTGCCACACCCTGGGAGTATATTTAAATAATAATAACAATTAGACTACGAGTTCAAGGTTTCTATGAGGCAATAGTCAACGAGGCGCGTAGTGCTGGCGTTGACTATCCTCATAGAACATGAGAACGAGTAGTCTAATACTAATTGTTTTAGCATACATGTAACCATCCAGTATGTCAGTAGAAAATGAAAGAAACAAGCAACACACAATAATTCGCCGAGGAACGAACCCACCATTTTGTTTGTTTACCTCTACTTGGGGTCTATGTTGATACACCACTATAGTAGTGAACCAATCAGATTGCAGGATTTGTGATAGCCAGACCACTGGATGGTTTATGGGCTTCTATGCTAAATATATTTATCATATAACAATCAGTTAACAATCAGTTATTATTAATCAGTGGTATACTGTCTGATAGTAACATCAAATTCTTTGTGTGTGATTCAAGGGTCTTTGATTTGTTCGATTTTAATTGCCCACCTCAGCGAAAAACACCTGATTAAATGTCCGAGTACATGCATTAGATATACATGTAGTGATAAGATGCAATAACCCCACGTTATCGAATTCATGAATAATTAATGAGGGAAATACAATAGAAATCATAAGCGTAGCAGACATCTGTAAATCGGCAAGAGATTCGTCCTCATTTGCATTCAACTTTAACTTGGATTTTCTCGGCCAAACTGTTTCCTATCATCCAAATTATAGTAAAACATCCACTTATACATCGTTGGATTCAATAAGTAATATACAATATTCGCGTCCGATCTGTATGGGATTTACAAACTCTCGCCTACGGCTCGACTTGTAAATCCCATACAGATCGGCCGCTCATATTGTATATAGTACTCAAAACACACATCAACCACTACAGAAAAATCTGAGCCCCAGGTGGGAAACGAACCCACGATCTGCCGATTTTCTAGATGGTTGCTCTACCACTGAGCTACTGGACACTCTTGTGATTATCTGAGGGTTGATTGTGATATAGCACTGAAATCCATCAGTGACGTGACATATACTGAAATCCATCAGTTACTAAAATGATAAAATGAAATATCCCAAAGTATTATTGTCGTTGTATTTATAAGATAAAAACATCACCATAAGTGCTTAGAATTATCACAGTTTTGTATTATCAGACTTTTATCTAATTTAGTATTTTTGTTTATGTTGTGTGTATTGTAACCTGAGTTTCAGGCTCAATGGGAAGAGAGAGGAGGAGCTGGGGGCGTGAAACTCAGGTTAGTGTTATTTGCTGTGCCACTATTTATTCTCTTTTGTTGTCTTACCTCTAGCTTGCAAAGTCATGAAACTTCTGGCTTCTCCTACTGTGTCCAATTTTGCAAGTCCCAACTTTCCCAAACCCTTTCCACCAAATACTTCATGTAGTTGGCTGATTGAAGCGCCATCTGGGAAATTTGTGAAGCTTAGATTCAATGATCTGGACATCCGCTTGTGTGGAGGAGATTTATTACAAGTTTATGATGATGATGATAGCGACAAATCAGAAGATCTAATTAAAAAGGGATGTAGCTTCAATAATATGATTAGTTTACTGAAAAGAAATGAAGACATCTTCTCATATGGACAGAAGTTGTATGTTATTTTCAAAAAGTGTTCCCACTTTCGGTTATGGTAAGAAAGGCTTTCAAGCTCTCTACTCAGCAATAGATGGAGGTAATTAATGATTATCCACCAGTTAATTAGTTTTAATCATTTCTTGTGTTGCTTCTTTTCATTACAAGTTGAGTAGTGGTTCATCTGAAGGTTTCTATTTGTTTTCTAAACTAGGTAAAGAATGCTCTCCCAGCAATCCAAGTGATGCAAATAACATTGTAATAAACATCATCTGCTGGTAAAATATCAAGCCCAGGATTTCCTGCCTCTATTCCAGCCGACCCCTTCACATGTGTGTGGAGATTGAAGGCACCAGAAGGTCAAGTCATCAAAGTAGACCTAAATAGTATCAGTCTGAAAAAGCCCTGTCCTATCAAAATGTGAACCCTCCCTGAAATTTTATCACTGGCGTGGGGTACAGGACAATATGAGATGTTGAGAATTTTATGTGATATTACCGTTTTGCTTCGCTGGTCTCTGATGGTCGAAGAATGGAGATTGAATACCAACAAAGTCACAAGATCATTTACTACGCGCAGGGCAAAAGGGTTTAGCATCGAGTACTCCATGACATCTCTAGGTAATTATGTCAAAGTTGCTCTATATCTTTTTTGTGGTGATTTATGATAATAGAGTACAATTATTATTCGTATTTTATGTGATTTAGGATATGTTTGTATATATAGCTAATTGTATAATTGTTGTCGGGTTGTGAAAATCATGAAAGCTATATGGGCCAAAAGGAATTCTGGGAAATAAAAACTCACAAATAACCACCATCAAATCATCGGGGGGGGGGGGGGGGGGACCTTTTTATCCAGACTTGTAGGATCATGATACCACAAAAAAAGACATTGAAATATATCTGTATGATGTAATGCCAGGTCATGAACTGATTTCCCATCCATGCTGGAATATCATTATCTAATTTACATTTATAAACTCAATGTTGAATATTAATTACCTCGAACGTTTACAACAATTTCAAAATGTTGGTCGTTTTACAAAGTGAAAAAAATACTCCAATGATTTTTTCGATTTTTTCGGACTTTTTATATTAAAACAATAAATAGAAGATGGTTTTCATGTTCTATCAAAAAAAATGTTGCACTTCGCTGAACTCTTGAAACTGCAAGCGCTCTGAACTCGCTATCGCTCGTGCATACACATGCTAGCATTTTCAAGAGTTTCAGGGCGTGCATCATTTTTGTATAGAACATAGAAAGCCATCGTGTATTTGCGAAATAGAAGGCACTTGGAATTGGAACATAAAAAAAACGTAGACAGAACTCTCGTCTCTTCGGCTTTTCCCGCGTGCTCGATAACCGTCTGTCGATGCGCGCGTGCGCTCGTTTTGCCTTTTCATCAGCAGCGTGGCCAAATGGAGCGTACATGCTCCAGTGGCGAACGGAAACTCTTCGCAGTAGGCTGAATGTCACATTTATGTGTGAAATAATACTGCGGCGATAGCACTGTCAACTCTCCGTCAGAACATTACAGAGAGTTATTGGCCAATCTTTCTGATTGTTCCCGATATTAGCACGGCACAAAAGTATCTACCCGATAATAAACGATTATATAGAGAAAGAGCGAGTGTCCTTAGCGGATAAACTATTCTCCACTTGTCAAAAAGCTTCACGTCCTGACACTAGCAGAGACTTGCACGTCTTCGGTCCGGGCGCT